>JAGFMF010011444.1:2139570-2223666 GCA_019455555.1 Galemys pyrenaicus | reverse complement strand
CCGCTCTCTGTGGTGAATCCTCTCACCCCCCCACACCTCTGGCCTGTACCCCAGTGCTTGTATGCATAAATAAATAAATCTTTAAAAAAAAATAAAAATAAAATGAAACACTAATCACTGATGATTCTTGGACATTTTCCTGCTGCTCAACATGTGAGCGTCTGGCTTTTCCTTCCTAAGTGAATTACTCTGGGGTGGAAACAGCTTGCTAAGCGAGGGTCTCTTGCTGTGGGCTGTCTCTCCATTTACAGTGCTAACCTGGCTTTGCCAGTTCCAGGAGCTGCTGTTTGAAACCTTTTCCAAAATGACTTGAGGGAGGCAGTCTCTTTCGGGACTGTCTTGCCAAACATTTTCTGAAAAACACCAACTGGGAAATGCTTTTCTGGACGACAAACCCTCAAAGTAAAGGGACAATTTGCAGGGGTTGCCTCCTCCCCTTTGGTTCCTCTGGCCGGCCTCAAAATAAATTGACAAGAGAGATTAGCAAGAAAGAATGACAGTTAATTTCATGCATACAGAGGCCCGTAAGATGCAGATACAGGATAGAGGGGATGATTAATTTGGTGGCAAATAAGCAATACATCTGTGAAGAAGAGGTGGAACAACAAAATTCCAAATTATCCAAAATTCCAAAATGTCCAAATTGGTTTGGGCGATGAATGGAGCTAAGGCTTCTCCCTTACTCCTGTCTCTGACCATCAGGGCATCGTCTCCCCGTCTCTGCAGGGAGGGTGCACAGTAGCCCTGATTTTTAGGCGAGGGAAAGCTTGTGGCCTCCATCATCTGTTAACTGTCTCTTGGACTTGAGATGACCAGAACACACTTTGGCTCATCTTGGGGCAGCCCGATCTGGCACTCCACAACCTGTGAGCGAATTGCAAGGATGGCCCAGGTACAAGAGGGTTTGAGTTGTGCCTCTCAAATTTTACCCGAGGAAGCATAGATGGCCCTTGGGGATCTAGCAATAATTCTACCCTCTTTGCATTATATATAAAAAAGAAACAGAGCAGGGAAAATCGGGTATGTCAGTTCTGCAGAATTAACACTGACTGCGAGAAGCAGAAGTCTGGAGCTGTAATTCCTAAAACCTTGGGCAGTCGGTGCACATTACGTAAGGACAGCCCATCACACTCCATTTGGGATTTAAAGAGGATGCGCCTGCTCTAGAGCCAAGAATCACCTGCTCCTTTTGTGAAATAACAGCGCCCTCCAGTGGCTTTATATCTTGTTACAGCGCTTTCTATTTTTGCAACCTCTTCTGAAAAAAAAAAGAAAAGAAATTACAAAGTGCAGGCAGAGATTTCCAGATTCTAAGCGTTAGTCCACTTATTTAGCACACGTGCTGAGTGCTGTCTCTCAGCACAGTTCTGGGCCCCAGGAGGGGCACCGGAAAGAACGCGGAGAGGAGCAAGACGACACAGCCACAGAGCAAAGGCAGTAACCTTTAAAACGGGTTAATTCTGGACCAGGCACCTTTCGACAGCAAGAAGCCTGGGGCTTCTCCACGCAAGATTTTGGGTGACAGTGAAATGGTGCGCCGAGCGCTACCCTATAGCAGGTGCTGTGCCGGGGAGCCGGCTGTGTTCACCCTCATGTGCATTCCTTCCAGGGTTTTCTCAGCGAGCCGAGGCACGTGGGCTCATACCGGCAGAAGCGCGCAACAGAACAGCTGAGGCCAGTGCGCAGGAGGGCACCTGGCCTTCTGAAGCCGGAGGGTCAGCATGTGAGTGGGCCGGAGAAGGCAGACGTGCTGTCCAGGCCGGGAATGGCTGGCGTGGACGCCGGGGGCTGCTCCCTCCCAGGCTGCCCCCCCCCTGCAGAGCTCCGTGAGGTCCCACGCGAGCTCGCCCCGCCGTGCACGGAGCACAGCGGCCGTGGGTGCTTCTCTCCTGCTGTGGGCGCTGGGTGGCTCGTGCTGACGGACCCCTCCAAGGCCTGGGGTCTGGGGCAGCGGCGAGCGTGGCCCAAGTGGGAAGGGTTTTCCCTGAGACTTGAAAAGGATTTCCAGCAAGTGACCCCTCGGCCATCTTTAGGGCATCCGCGGGCTTGATGCTTGCTCGGCCGCTGCTGCAGCCGGCTGCGGCCACCGAGGAGGCGCCGCTGGGTCTGGCTTCTCCACGCTCTGGGGACAGTGCCCGTCCCCAGTAACTGCTCTTAGCAAATTGGAAGTAGAAGGTGACCTGATTGGAAGGCGGCGAATTCTTGTTTTTTCTTGAATCACGTGCAGGTACCTCAGTTGTGTCCCTCCCCCCCCCCCACCCCAAGCGGGTGGAGCGGAGGAGCGGAAAGCGCAGGGCCCGGGTCGCAGGTGGACCGTGGGCCAAGCCCGCCTGGGACTCCATGCGTGAAGGCCACTTTGGGGACTCGCAGCCGAAGGCCCGGAGACATAGCCCACCCTCAGTGTCTGGGGGTCAGCTCCATCCCCCTGCCGCCTGGGACACCAGAATACATGACGTCTATGCCCCTCTCCAAAATGCTGCAGCCCGTGCAGGTCTGACGACGACGCGCTTAGATGACCTCCCGGCGCGTCCGCCCTCACGCAGCGCAGGCCTGTGTGCGCAGCTGTGGTGCTGTGCTGCTCCGAGAAGAAAGCAGGGAAGTCCGCGCGTTCAGTGCCCGCGCGCCTCCGTGGGGTGGCGGCACCAAACGCGTTCGTCTGTCAGTGGCTGAGTCCTCAGACCTGGAACCTCTGCGTAGAAGGCGGACCCCTGTGGTTTAGAGGGGGCTCAGAAAGGACAGCGGGGGAATCCCTGACCCGTGAAGAATGACCTAGCCTGCATTCAGTTCTGTGCACACGCAGTTCTTCTGTCCTGTTGCTGAGTCTGGGCAGGGGCGCCCCCAACTTCAGACTCATCATCGGCTTAAATGAGATGCTGCGTCTGAGCCCCAGTTCTTATTAAATAAGAGTCCCCTTTTCACAACCAACTGAGGTCCTTTCCTCCGTCAAAGCCTGCTGAGACTTCACCTTCTTACACACTTTCTTCCAAGTTAAATTGATCTGTTCAATGGATGGATCTGGAGGGGATTATGCTCAGCGAAGCAAGTCAGAAGGCAAAAGAAAAATACCAGATGGTTCCTCCCTTAGGAGGAACATAAGGGAACCAAATAAGGATCAAGTAAAGGAATAAGAACAATAATAATAATAATAACAACAAGAAAGAAACAAAAACCAAAAATGAAAAGACAAGGACAAACTGGGGACACTTGGTGGGGAGGGAAGAGGGAAAGGGTGGAGGGCAGATGGGAGCACGAGGGACTGAGGTGATGGTGCACTGGTGAGATGGTGATGGGGAATACATGGGGATTACAATTGATGTCAAATATATGTAAATTTTAAAATATTTTATATTAATAAAAAAATAAAATTAATCTTGCAAAAAAAATTGATCTGTTCATTCGGTCTGCATTATGTGCCCTTCACACTCACGTCTGCGGTCTGCATCTAAGCACAGCTGCTAAGCTGGGCAGGACACCCACCTGGCTCTGCGCACGGGGACAGGCGCTGTCTCTGCGGGCTCACACCGGGACAGCCGGGAGGTCAAGGCAGGCAGAGATTCTGGCCTCCGCTTGCTTCTGAATGTGTTCTCCACCCTCTCCCCATCAATATTTAGCCCCCTAACCTATCCGTGGTCTTTAGCAATAGGTGGCCAACTGTCTGCTCAGGCACCCCAGTAGCACCTTGGTGCTGAGAAAGGGCAGAAGGACCTGCATCTCCATTCTGCAAGCTGCCAAGCCCTCGTTAGCTTTGTAAAAGCCAGCTCCCCCAGGTTTGGCTACTCTCGTGGGAAGGACGCAGCTGGAATTTGGCCAGAGAGCTGACAGCACTGTCGCTGGGACCCAGGCCCTGCTTTATGTCCACGTTGACAGCACAACCTCCCCTGGCACTCTGGACATTCTTGAAATGACCGACTTCATAGCAGAGACTTAGCGGGTGCACCTCGTGGGTCCCCAACCCAATAAGTGCACTCGTGAGGACAGGTGAGCGGGTGGGAAGAGGGGCGTGTGCGCATCTTCTGCTCACAGCAGACTGGGAGTTTGGTGCGAGGATGTGTCTCTTTCACTCACGGGACTTGGAGGCTGAGCGCCATGAGAAGCTTACCCGCGAGCAGACACCCAGGACGCGGCAGGCCTGGGGCTGACCTCGGGCTCCCTCACAGGCCTGGACTCAGAGACTCAGCCTAGCGGGGCAAGGGAGACAGGCAGTGAGGGCCACATCCCTTGGCTGCGCCTCACCAAGCCTGTCATCTGTGCTCTCCCTGACTTCTTGGCGCTTTTTAAGAAATGCATTATTTTTATCGGGGTAACGTTGGCTTACAACCCTCTGTAGGATTTAGGGGAACAGGTTCCAGCACCCCACTAACGCCCGCACGGTCCTCCACCACAGCACACTGGTGTCTCCTCCCTGTGTGCGCCCAGCCCGTACCCCCCCCTCCAGCGGCCTCAGCTCTGCAGTCAGATTTACAGGGTTTGTTTAGTTTCGTTTTCCCTGGCACAGTCTTTCTCTTTGAAGAGGTGAGTGAGCGCCCAACGGAGGTGCTTCCTCCGGGCCCAGTTTGCGGCAGCTGCCACCGCGAGTTGCTACAGGCGGAGCGGCCTGAAACAACAGATCTCATCTTCTTGCCCTTGTTGAAGCCAGAAGCCCCTGAGTGGGTGTCCCAGGATGTGCTTCTGAGAACCCCCTCCTCCCCTGTAGAGGGCCACCTCCTCCCCCTGTCTGTACTTGGGCTTCCCTCTACGGCTCTCTAAGCAGAACTTCTCCTCTTAGAAAAGGAAACCCGTCAAACTGAATCAGGGCCCATCCTAAGGCCCTCATGTTAACTTAAAGGCCCGTTCTAGAAATACAGCATCACCCTATGTACTGCGGGTTAGGACCCCAGGAAAAGGATTCGAGGAGGACACACGGAGCCCATGGCATCCTATTAACTTCCTCTTCCACCAACTTCACCGAAAAGTGCTTTGACCTCAGCACTTGAAAGAATTAAAATTATTCTGTTTGAAGCAGAGAAAAGAACATAATTATCTATATTGCAAGTAAAGAGTATAATTAAGATATTGTGAACGATTTCTGGGGACTTACTTTTGGTAATTCGAAAGCCACAGTCTAGAATTGTTTAATGTTCTCATCACAAGACATCACAAATCTGTGCACCAGGGAGTAGTTTATCCCGATGATAACAACAACAAAAAGAGCTTGAACTCCCCTTTTTTTATCCCCCAGTGGTTAACACGTCGGACACCTTCGGCGTAAATAAGCACTAAGAGCTGGTCCAAGAATGAGAGCGGCAGGTAGAAGGGGTAGAAATTCCAGAATTCACCCAGAATCCATAGTTCATAATGAAATCCAGGGCAGTGCTTCCTGTGAATGCATTTCATCTTTGCTTCCTGTGAATGCATTTCATCTTTGCTTCCTGTGAATGCATTTCATCTTTTCCGTACAAACAAATAACACAATAATTAAATGAAAGCACTAGTGTGATTTGCAACACATTGTATAAAGTAACACAGTCATGTCACAGGCCAAAATAATCAGATATTCTGTCTCCATTTTTCCAAGAGGGTAGACTCTTCCAGCACTAATTATTTAGTTATATTGACTTCAAAACACACTGGCTTTTCAAAAAGGAATTCCTATGTTTTCTTTTCATGTGACTGGATGGAATTCCAGAGTGAGTGTTTAAGCCACCCTCCCAGGACCTGTAACTCTAACTGGATTCCTAAGCACCTTTCATGTTGGCAACGTGGCACCCACTGAAGAATCCCTGTGGCATAATATAAGCCCTAATAAAACTGCACAGCTCTGGCCTTCGTGTATTTCTAATGATTCATAGTGGCATTTCCCAAATTGCCTGAGAGGGATGACTAAATTGAATAAAAGCCATTGTTGAAACTAAATAAATGACAATTTTATCGCTGTTATTAAAGTACATATTTTGGATAAAAATGAAAGGTTGTAAAAGAACACATGGCAAATTTACATCATAGGTTTTTCCAAGAATTAAATATTTCCCAATGAGCTCTATTTATTAAGTCATTAGAGCAGCTTTTCATTTCAAAATTGAACTTGAAGTCGGTATTCTGTGGAGAATTTTGTTTTAGCATGGGAATACATTCCTCAGAGAATTCCACACAGTAAACTGTAATAACAAATGTTATAAAGATTAGGAACATCATTTCCTTCCTTGCCCATAAAAAAATCTAGAACACTTGGCAAACAAGGAGTCTTAGAATTGAAACAAACAAGAAACCTACCATAATATTAGTATTGTTCTCTCGTATTTAAGGTAAAAGTTTAAATTAAATAATAATTATTTCTCCTTTTAATTCTAATATTCTTGCAATTTTCTGATTCTTCCAGATGACGATCAACCGAGTTAGGAAAGTGTATTTTCAAGATTAAGGTGTAATGATAAACCTTCTAAAGAAAAACAATTTCTTTAGTTCCGGAGGTTAACTTAGATTACTTTTATATTATCAGTTACATAAGGTCAAACCTAAACTAAGAGCATTATACAATTCTCATATGACTATCAAAAAAATAAAGCTACCGACAAATCAAATAATACCAAAAATGCATTTACTGCAGCTGGTGCCTTCATTCGGCCTAGGATTCTCGGTTGTGTCTGTTCTAGTCTGGAAGAACTCCAGGTGCCGGGGCTGGAGCAGTCTCGAGCAAAGATGAAAATTCCTGCTGTAGCGGCAGGAAGGGAGGCACAGGAGCAAGGTTCGGGACGGTTCTGGGCAGACGGGTCAAGGAAGGAGAGTCTTGGAGCCCTCCGTGGCTTTTCATGCTTTTATTAGTAGAGGTGGCCAGGTACATGGCAGGCAGGGATGCTGGAGGGCCGGGAGGCTGGCAGGCCTCCCAGCCCCCGGCGCATCTCACCCTCTCGGCTGCTTTCTGCTTCTGCTGCTGCTCGCGTTGGTCAGTACTGTCGGTCCTTTGGTTGGTCCTGTCGGTCCTGGCGTCCTCATGACGCTTCCCATTTAAGCCCTTGTCCAACTGAGGTGCGCCCACTTGCACATGCCCCCCTGGCATGCTCGCAGCACCGCAGGTGTCCATCATCACTGGTGGGAGGGTGGAAAGACCTGATCGTTCTCTGACCCTACACCTGCTCTCGGAATTCACCTCCTAACAGAAGAGAGCAGGAGATAGGGAGGAAACAGACAAGAGTCAACCCCTTACCATGTCACAGGGAGGGGGAAGGGCAGGAAAGGCTTTAGGGAACAGGAGGAGGAGTTTCCGTTTGTCACAGAGTGACAAGAATCGAAGGAGGTGCAGGGCTTTGCTAGGGGGAATGTCTTGAAGAACAGCCTTCCAGAAGGAACAGCCAGTAGAGAGGGCTTGAAGTGACGGCAAATGTGACTTGTATGGAGGCAGCGGACCTGTGTGTGAGGCCACTGTGGGTGGGGAGTTGGGGGTTGCTGGCTCAAGAAGCAACTCACTGACCCCCCTCAGGCTGAGGGTACCACTGGACGCCTCTGCACCAAGGGCTGGGCCCGTCCCTGTTGGGGAGGCAGGCAGGCAGGCAGGCAGGCACAGGTTCATGACAGGATCACGTGGCCAAGTAGAAACGTTTTCCTTAAGGGGCGAGGGTTCTCTCGGACTGAAGGGACTGGAAGGGTGGACCGGGTGTGCTGTGTTCTACACGTGCCTCCTCCCTCGTAGGTGACCGAGGTGCTGACAGAACTTGTCGATGGAGACGGTAATATTCGTGCAGCGTCTCGGAGGGAGCCAAGACTCGGGCTCTGGGTGCCCAGGCGCTGGAATCCTTGGCTCGTGCGCCAGGGTGAGTGATCAGTCATCCTGCATCCCTGACGGCAATAGCAGATCAGGCCCAGGACTGAGGCTGGCATCGCCTTCTGTCCTGAGGTCCTCTCTCAAGTGCAGACCTCAGCTCCCAGCCCTCTGAATGGGCTTCATGGAAAAGGGCAACTATTTATAACAGCCCCTCTGAGCCGCACCCGGAAAGGGCCGAGGCGGGCCTGGGCCCTCTCCCTCTGGAGGTCTTGAGGAGGGAGGGTTTAAGTTCCCTGGCCTCCAGCAGCTGTTCTGTCAGTCAGCCTGGGGCCTCTCCACTTCCTGGCCTTGGACACTCCCCACCCCCACTCTGGGGAAAGAGGCCCAGGTCCAGAAAAGGACAGAAAAAAAGAGAGGAGCCAGTAATCAAAAAGGTAGCCCCGTGAGAATAATTTCAGATATAACTTGAACAAGCTTATAAAAAATCGAGACAAGAAGCAAAAAAAAAGAAATTAAAAAATAAAAAACCAGATATGTCATGATGAAAAGAGTTTCTGTTGATTTTGGCTCATGTTCCAAGTGAGCTTTTCTATAGTGTATTTCTGTATCTAGTCTCTCAAAAAATGTTGAGATATAAAGTTGCTTTGAAAGTTTCTGGTTTATGAGAGCAGCAAAAAGAAAAAGGAAAGAAACAGCAGCAGCAGCAAAATGAAATGTCAAAATTGTATCAACGTCTGAAATCAGGAGAACTCATTAGATAATTCAAAGGAGAAAAAAGGGGAAAAAAAGGTTATTTTTAGCAAAGTAACCTATTGTTCTGAAATTTGAGAAGTTAGTAAGGGAACAAAGAGCAGAGAAATGAATATCATTAGTTTCCAGAAAACCTTTCCATAACCTTCCATTCCCGGCTGCAGTATTTGCAGCCAAAGTTACAGGGATTGTTATTCTTGAACGTTCTTCTGTGCTGCTGCCTGGCTAGAGCATGACCTCAGAAAAGCACAGTCCACCATCAGCAGAAAGTAAATTGTGTAAGGTGCCAGCCAGTCAGGGCAAGAGTGATCACCTGAGAACTGTAATGAAGAAAGGAATTAGCCAGAAGCAAGACATGAAGTCAAAAATTAGAATCAAGTTGTCAACAGATGGTGATTTTTTAAGGCAAAGAGGTGCCAGGCAATAGTGCAAACCTTCAGGCCCCAGCCTGAGGCGGCCCCCAGCAATGCAACCCCCACTCCTGTCCTGGCTGGCGGCAGACCTCCAGACACCACCCCAACTTCTGCAGCCCGTTTCCACCTTGCGCACTGGACCAAAGCTACCTTCCTCATAAAGTGCTCCCCAGAACTGAATGTCCGTGTAAAGTGTTTACAACAAGGAGTGTCTGCACGTGCAGACAGTATTCCAGAATCACAGCGCGCCTCACTATTTATGCTCCGACACCCTTACGGACGCTTACTAGGGCAGACACTGGCCGGAAGGAGGAGCCTGCCCGCCTGCCCGCCTGCCCAGCCTGCAAGCATGGCCTCGGAAGGCTGCTGTGCTTTATGGGATCCCGACCAACATCGTGACGCTGTCCTTTTTGATAGTGAATTCTTTGATAGCGCTAACGTTTTTTATCCTCATATTTTACAGTGACTGTACTCTGTCTTCTTAGAGGATGACCTCTGCCTCCAAAACCGGACTCAACTTCCCAGAGGACTGGATGTACGCCTCCCAGCCGCCAACAAAGCCTGCACCGCCCAGGTCACCCCCTAGAGTCTAGGCACAGATGAACACACGTTTCTCGGACATTGGCAGTTTTAGACCCTGTCCCCTCCTGCTCTGTGTGCTGACCCGACCGGGGTGACCCTGGCTCCCCACACGCACAGTTTACATTCCCCTTTGGAATCTACATGCCCCTGTGGCAGGGCGGCCCCGTCTACTCCTGTCTTGCCTCCCGCCAAAGCTTCCTGCTCACATCGCACATCATTCCCAGACAGACAGTGGGGGAGGAAAACAGCTTAAGCACAGGCCGTGCAGAAGCAAGCACAGCAGAGGAACACAGGGAATGGGTCTTAAAAATAAAAATGGTGTCCTGCTGCTTGAGGGCCAGCGACTGCCTATTGTAATAGGGGCGTGGCCCCTCTGGTCAGTGCAATACACTGCGTAGGGTTTTCCCCAATTTCAGTCATCAGGATAGTTATTTGAGAGTTTATTCTGAAGAGAGGGCCTTTGTTAAAGACTCAGGCAAGAGTTTCTGCTTACAACCCCATCAACCAATCAATCTGTGTAAAATAAAAAAAAAATAAAATGTGAGCAAACACTGCACATTAACTTCTCCACGTGAAACTTTTTAAACATGTTTTTATTTGGGGTCAAGGTTTATTTGTTTACGCATAGAAGAACTGGGCACAGGCCAGAGGAACAGGAGGTGAGAGGATTCACCAGAGACAGAGTGGGGGGGAGAACAGGTGGCTCTATGAAAACACACTGCTGAGGGGAGCAGGCAGGAGAGGTCTGCTGTGCTGTGCGGGTCACCTCCCTGGGCAGGGATCGAACTCGCGCTGCAGTGGTGATAGCACTGAGTCTCACCCCTACTGTGTTCTCCTCCACATCAAACTCTGATTGAGCCATTGCGGTATATAGATGTAGAACGTTGTACTTAAAAACATTTTCATTGGGCCTCCCTGGTGGCGCAGTGGGTTAAGCAATGCACTATGAAGCAAACAGCAGCCACTGCAGCACGAGTTCGATCCCTGCTGCCCACCAGGGAGGGGACCCACATGGCACAGCAGACCTCTCCTGCTGTGCCCACTGCTCCCCTCAGCAGTGTACTTCGGTTGCTCTGCCTGTTCTGCTCCCAGCTCTCTGTGGTGAATCCTCTCACCCCCCACACCTCTGGCCTGTACCCCAGTGCTTGTATGCATAAATAAATAAATCTTTAAAAAAAAAAACATTTTCATTGTTTTTCAAGCCGACGCAGCCTTCCCTTCACGATGCAGTGCATGGTGGCGGAGAGGTGAAGAATGGGTGCAGCCCAGCACTTGGTAGGGCAAGTCCAGCTGGCTGTCGTCAAGAAGTGGGGTAATTGCCTTTCTCTGCTCTGGCCGCTGTTTCTGAGTCAGACACCTATCTGCTGTGTGCATCGCATCAAAGGTCTCGTCCCTGTCTCAGTCCCTCCTGACACCAAGAGCGAGATGCCAGCCGGTGCCTGCCGCACAGGCTGGCTGCCTGCTGCTGGGACAGTCCCCTGCCCAGCAGGTGAGAGAGCTGGCTCTCTTCCATCAGAAACGCCATTCCTCCTCCCCCCTTTATTTATTCTAGCATCATTTATTATTCACTAACATTAGCAAGGAGTCCTGGTTCCATTTCTCTAACAGGCTGCAGCGACTGTCCTTACTTTGTTCTCACAGTGTTTCAGGCTTGGTCAGCGGGAGCGCCTTCTGGTCAACTCCGGGGTCCTTTCCGCATGGCCACACCGTCTGTCCCTCCAACTAACTCACTCTCCTTGGGGCTCTCCTGCCCCAACTCTGGGGCCAGCCCTTGTCCCCTATGAGAATAGGGGCTGGTGCATAGAAACCAGTATCTTCTGGCCACTTGAAGTGTCCACTGCTCTGGCCTCGGACCACGGCCAGCTCTGGCATATTGTTGCTGCAGAATACCACAGAGGCACACACATACCTACGCACATATATGTAGCTTTTGAAAACTGATTTCATACTCATTTAACCAAATGCAACATTCAGGGGTTCTTCATAGCCTGCTCTTCCTGCATGCAAATTCCTTCTCCAACAGATGCCCATTATACTGATTTTACAGACACCCAGATGCCATTATATGCAGGATTTTACTTACAGGCCTGGTGCCCCTGTAACTTACTCATCGCCCAGGCTTGAGGAAGCCTCCTTGGTCCTGCCATTTCTCCAGTCTCTAGCTTTTCAAAAGAAAGGAAGGATGAGCGAAAGTCATGCCTTCTCTAGGACACAGATTCTCTGGAAAATATGTGAGCACTAAAGAGTTTGGGGGAATGTCTTTGGTATGTGTAGTGGCAGGAAAGGGCATACTGGGTAGGTTCTGGATGGTTCTAGCAGATGGGGTAAAGGAAGGAGTCTTGGAGCCCTAGGTGGCTTTTATGCTTTTCATTGTTAGAGGTGGTCAGATACATGGTGGGCAGGGGGGCCGGGGAGCTGGGAGGCCTGCCAGCCTCCCGGCCCCCAGTGCATCTCACCCTCTCGGCTGCTTTTCTGCTCTCGTCTCATTCTGCTGCTGCTTGTTGGCCTTGTTGGTCAGTCCTGGCATCCTCATGACACTGCCCATATAGGCCCATGTCCAAACTCAGGTGCGCCCACTCGCGCATGCCCACCTAGGAATGAGGGCAGCACTGCAGGTGTCCATCATCACACAGGTGGGGGAGGGTGGAAAGACCTGATTTCTCTGGCCCTACAGTATGCTAAAGACTTGCGTGTAGACCCCAGCTGGCAGCTCAGCCAATGGACAGCTCCCCAGCCTCTCGAGGCTCAGCCAATGGATGGCTCCCCAACCTCTGGAGGCTCAGCCAATGGACGGCTCCCCAGCCTCTGGTGGCTCAGGGGCAGCCAGGAGTCTCCACTTTGCCTCCTTGGTTTCAGGCATCACAACACGCCACTCCCAGGGGCACAAATGCTTACTTTCTGGAATGAATAAGTTAGGAAAGCACACACAACCAGCACACCCAGCACCAGGGAGAGAAATTCTCCTAAGTCCTTCTTGTGTCTGCTTCCAAACGGGGGAGCTGGGCACTCTGCTTGCCCCTAACAGCCAGGACTGTTTGTACCACTGCAGAAGGAGAGAGGATGTGTGGTGGCCGGTCACCCACAGTCACAGAAAGCTGTTGACCCTGAGGTCCTGAGGGGAAGGGCGGTGTAGGGTCAGAGAAATATCAGGTCTTTCCACCCTCCCACCACCGTGATGGTGGACACCTGCGGTGCTGCGCGCATTCCAGGGTGGGCATGCGCAAGTGGGCGCACCTGAGTTGGACACGGGCTTAAATGGGCGGCGTCATGAGGATGCCAGGACCAGCAGGACTGAGAGCAACAACGAGCAGCAGCAGTAGAAAGCAGCCGAGGGTGAGGTGCGCCGGGGGCTGGGAGGCCTGCCAGCCTCCCGGCCCCCCGGCACCCCTGCCTGCCATGTACCTGATGCCACCTCTGATGTAGAGATCAATAAAAGCATGAAAAGCCACCGAGGGCTCCAAGACTCCTTTCCTTTACCCCCGTCTGCTAAGAACCATCCTGAACCTTGCTCCTGTGCCACCCTTTCCTGCTGCTACAGGCGGGCTTCGACTTTGAGCATGGGGTCCTGGGGTCTCTGAAAGAGCCAGGTGGGAGTCCCAGGTGGGTGACTGAGAACCACCCCATAAGTTGCTTTGGAGACTTGCTGTGACAGTGTAGGTTCCGAGAAAACTATCCGGCCTTTCCACCCGCCCACCATGGTATAATGATGGACACCTGCGATGCTGCACGCATGCTTAGGTGGGCATGCGCACGTGGGTGCACCTGGGTTTGGACACGGGCCTATAAGGGCAGCGTCACAAGACCAGCAGAACCTAGAGCAGCAGCGGTGGGAGAAACAGGACACAAGAGCAAGAGCAGCAGTAGAAGCAGAGAGAAGCCGCCACCGAGAGTGCATTGCGCTGGGGGCTGGGAGGTCTACCAGCCTCCAGGCAGGAGCACCCTGCCTGCCCCCACCCTGCCTGCCGTGAACCTTGCAGCCTCTGAGAGAATGGTGTCACCTCTGTAAATAAAAGCATGAAAGCTACGGAGGGCTCCAAGACTCCTTCCTTTACCCCATCTGCTAGAACCATCCAGAACTGCTTCAGTGCCGCCTCCCTGGCACTACAGACAGGTTTCTCTGGCCAAGGAAACTGCGGAGGTGAAAAGCTCACCACCTCCTTAGTTGCTAAGGAGCTGTGCTGTGTCAGAGAAGAGCTGCTCTAGAAGGGCTGTGCTCTGGCTGATGAGCTAGCTGGGCGCTCTCTCTGTACACACCTGGAGAACACACAAGACCAGTATCTCGAACCTTCCTGCCATGAATCCTCTATCAGTCAGGACAATCAGAATAACCAGAGAGAAGTATCTCACCCAGTTCCTTTCCTGTAGTTAGAAAACACCCGTTCCAGAAGAAAACGGATGTCAGGAGCTGGCTTCCAAAAGGAAGACAGCAGCTATCCCAGTCCTCGCCCTGGTCAGTGAGCCCTCGCCCACTGCAGGGGCATCACCTGGCGACCTGGAGGAACCCCAGCCCCTGGGCCCTCCCCCAGGTGCCTGAATCACAAGGTCTCCGCATCTGAGCATGGTCATCCCCAGGGAAGTTAAGGCGCACTGCCACCTTCACGGCCCCAGGTGTCCCAGAGTGGCGGCTCTCTGCCACCAGCCTGCCCCTTTGGCTTTTGGGTGGGGTTCTGCGGCAAACGGATGGTTCTTTACGAAGGCGCCACAGACTGTCCCTACTTAAAGCAGAGGCCGCTGTCTGCGCTCCTGGGTCAGGGGCCCTTCCCCTTCGCCGGCACCTGGACCACGTCGCAGATGGGCGGAATCTGGGGCCGCCAGAGGCCGCTGCTGCCCACGAGAGAACGGAGGGCGCGCGGCGAGCGGCTGGACTCCTTGACATCACGCCAGCTCCCGCTCGCGCGCACACTCACTCCCAACACGGGCGGCGCACCGGCCGCGTGTGCTCTCCGCCCGCGGCTCCCTCGGCCCCAGGGCCCTCCCGCGGCAAGTGCGCGCCGGGGCAGCCCCGCGGGGCCAGGAGCCCGGCGCCCCAGGCCCGGGACCTCGCGCAGAGGGCCCCGCGCGCGGCCGCTGCCGCTGCCGCCGCCGCTCGCCCGAGAGCTCGGCGGGGCGGCCGGGACCCTCGGGCCACGCTCGGGGCGGCGAGCAGCGGCGCCCGCGCCCGCCGGGGCTGGAGGCCCAGAGCCGCCGCCCCGCGCGCCCCGGCCCGCCGGGCGCCCCTATGAGAGCCGGAGCGGCCCGGCGAGGGCGCAGGACGCGCGGCGGCCGGACTCCCCCGCAAGCCCGAGCGCCCCCACCCGCCGCGCCCCGCCGGCGCTCGGGCGGCGCGATGCGGCCGCCGCGCTCGGCCTGAAAGGGGAAGCGGCCGGCGCCGCCCGCTCGCTCCGAGGCGCGGGCCAGCGGCGGCGGCGGCGCGTCCGGACCGCGGCCCCCCGGGCCGGCGGGTGAGCGGGAGGCGCGGCGGCCGCGGGGCTCGGCGGGGCCCGGAGCCGGCGCGGGCGGGGCGGGGCCGCGGCCGAGATGGCCATGTCGCTCATCCAGGCGTGCCGCAGCCTGGCGCTCTCAACATGGCTGCTTTCCTTTTGTTTCGTGCATCTGCTGTGCCTGGACTTCACCGTGGCCGAGAAGGAGGAGTGGTACACCGCCTTCGTGAACATCACCTACACCGAGCCCGCGCCCGGGGCCGGCCCGGCCGGCGGCCCCGAGCTGCACACCGAGAAGAGCGAGTGCGGGCGCTACGGGGAGCACTCGCCCAAGCAGGACGCCCGCGGCGAGGTGGTCCTGGCCAGCGCGGCCCACGAGCGCCTGGCCTGCGACCCCAACACCAAGTTCGCCGCCCCAGCCGGCGGCAAGAGCTGGATCGCGCTCATCCCCAAGGGCAACTGCACGTACAGGGACAAGATCCGCACCGCGTCGCTGCAGAACGCCTCGGCCGTGGTCATCTTCAACGTGGGCTCCAGCACCAACGAGACCATCACCATGCCCCACGCAGGTGAGCGGGCGGGCGGCGCGGCCGGGGCGCCGAGACCAGGGGGCGCCCTGGGGGCGCGGGTCTGTGCGGTCCGGGAAGTTGACCTGGCATCTAGGCGGGGTCTGCTCTGCAAAGAGACTAGCTGTTGGGGGGCCAGAGAGCGCAGCTCGCCGTGGGCTCCTCTAGGTGGGCTAACTTTTCCAAGTCGGGTCTGGAAGGTGGGGGCTGGAGGGCTGGCTCGATGTCCGCGTGACCGGCCCCGCAGCTGCTTGGACAGAGATCCAAGTACGGAGCGAGCTTCTGTGCTGGCGTTGTGTGTGGGGAGGCCGAGGCTGGCAGGGCTACCGGGGCTGGCAGGTGGGCGCCGCGAATTTGCTCCTTCCAGGCTTCAGCTCCCCCTGGGAGTCAGGCCCCGCAGGGTGCTTAGCGGGGCTCAGTGCTTAGCGGGGCTCTGGAGTCGTCACCCAGCCTCTGTGGCGGGCGGGGCGCCATGGCAGGGAAGGCAATAGCCTTCGGCACAGCCTGAACTGAAGAGCCTGTGGCGAGGAAGTGGGCCTGACCCCTGTGCGGGGCCGGCTGCCCGAGGCCGGAGGGAAGGTTAATGTGCAGAGGTTGGCTTTCTGGCTAGAATGGAAACACCAACAAAAAACAAATCCACTTTTCTTAACAATCACAGAGCAGCAAACTAGAAAAACCCTTCTTCCCTAAAACTCAAAAACGATGCATGTGCCTGCGTGGTGTGACTGCTGCCTGGGGAGGAACAACACCAGAAGTCCTCCACAGCCCTCCAGGGAGCAGCCAGCTTGCAGGGTGCTGCTGCGGGCTGCTGCTGGTTTCTTTGGGCCTGAGAGGGCCCCTCCTTCCCCGAGCTCTGCTGACCCGAGCTGGTGGCTTCAGAGGGAGGAGGAGGAGCAGAGGTGAGAGATGTATTTTATGACTGCTGTCACCTACTGGAAACCATTGTTTTCTTGAAAAGCCAGATTTTAGTGAAGCAACACCGTGGCGGGAGGGCGGGCTTCCTGCACCAAGTTCTCTTCCCAGTCACCTGTTGGTGAGGTGGCAGGGCTTTGCCCTGGTGGGTAATCAGCGCCAGCTGCGTTGGACAAGGAAGTTGTGAGCCAGACACCAGCAGGTGGGGTGGGAGAGGCTCCATGCTTGTGCCACAGGCCCCACTCCAGGTTAGGTACATTCCATAGCTCTTAGCTTGATGGTTTGGTTTGGGAGAGGGGGTACTTGGGGGGGGGTGCTGTCCTCAGACCTTCAGCCATGGGAAAGTCATGGATTTGGAGAATGAGGAAGCGTCGATAGTAAATACGTTTACTTAGGGACTACCTAGACCCCGATAGGGAAGTGAAGGAGGTTCTTTTAGTTCTTTAAATTCCAGGACGATTGTTAGCTGAGTGCAGGATTCTTCAAGTGTTTCTTTGTATGTCTGAAATCTCAAACTTGGCTTCTTTAAACAAAAAGAGGCTTCATTTGTTGCCTTCTAAAAAGCACCCCCTCCCTCTTTCTGAATCAATTCATGGTTTGCCCAGTTTTAAAAAACACAGGAAGCTGATTTTCCATACAGATGATGCTTAAGACACGGTGGGAGGTACATTTTATTACTAAATGGACAGTTAAAGTGTCCAAAACACAAAGAAAGTTCTCTGCAGTCTTACTGTTCTGTTTCCAGTAATGTGCTGCTTACTGGAGTAATCACCCCGCGTGGACTGCCACCACTTGACCGCCGCGGCTGGACACAGCTCTCGGCGGTGCGAGATTATTTCTGCTGGCGCCCGGGAGGAGCCTTCCATCGAGGAAGCCCGAGCACCCTGCTCTGACTCACGTTCTTCTGCCTGCATCTCAAACAGTGTTGGTGCCGTCTTTCGGACTCTTTCTAGAACGTGAAGGTTTTGTTTTTTCTAGTTCCATTTGAGTTCAATTTCTATATCCATTTAGATGCCAACCAGGATCTTACTTTGTAAACATGGAGATGATACCTCAGAGGATTCTCACACTTGTAAATTTTTAAATTCAGAGTCTCAGTCTCAAAAGATAATCAGTCTTTACTGTTTTTTTTTTTTTTTTGGTTTGTTGGTTTTTTTATATTATTAGTCTCACCTCTCCTCTAAGTCCTTTATTTTTGCAACTGAGAGTTTCAGGTGAGAAGGTCTAATTTAGAATCATGTAATCTCCACACCATGAAATTGCCTCAAATTGGAATCTCTGCCCCTTCCCCTTTCTCTGATGACTTTCTGATTTTTTTTTTTCTTTTCCTGTTTAAATGATTTGGGGTTTCTGCCACTTTTGCAATTATGGTTTCTCATTCACAAAAACACATTCTCCTGAGATAGACTAGCAATTTGACTATGTAACCAGTTTTGTGTCTCCTAAAAAAAGGGACAGCTTTATTGAGAGAGAATTCACAGGTCCACATCACTTCTGGCCTCCACTCCCATAACCTCAGCACTAATTCCAGGGAGACGTTGGTCCCCATAAGTGGTCACTGCTCATCATTCTCCAAACCCCCAGTCCTCGGCAGCCACTAATTTCTTTCTGTCTCATGTTTGCGGGTTCTGGACATTTGCTATGAATGGGAGTGCGTTATAGTTGTTTCTTGGTCACTGGCTCACTTCACTTAGAATGTTTTTAAGGTCTGCCATGCTGGGGCATGGTCAACATTTTGCTGCCAAATCCCTCGTTGTATGGTTGTGCCACGTTCCCACCAGTTAATGGACATTTACATTGTCCCACCTTTTGGTTATTATAAATACTGCTGCTCTGAGGATACATTCCTGTACCCTCACCCCTTTTACCCCTCCACTCTTTCTTCCTACCCTTTCCAGAAGCTTCACTTCATTATGGTGTCCATGAATTTTATAAGCGGACACTATAAAAGTTGCTTTGTCAACTTGCCCACTCTGTAAATATCCAGTATTTCTGTTATGTCATCCTGACTCGCCTCACCACACATAACTCCCTCAAACTCTACCCACGTTGCTGAAAATGCAGCAACGCCACCATGTGGGTGGGCCACCTGTCCTTGGCCCCTCCTCTGTTCACAGGCACCTAGGCTGGTCCGCATCCTAGTCATAGGAAATGTTTCCATAAACATTGTGGAGCACCGAGTTTTTTGAGTTGGTGGTTTCATGTTCTTCAAAGACCCACCAATGGGATTGCTGGTCATACGCTGCTATTTCCATGTTTAATTATTCAAGGTAAGCCCAGATGGCTTTCCAGAATGGCTGCACCAGCTTCCACGCTCACCAGCAGGGTCATAGGGCTCCTCCCTATGACGTATTGCCAGGGGTCACGTACAAGTTTTGTGTGGCTGTTTCTCTTGGGCATACCTATGTGTGCAGTGTGGGGTCCTCTGGTAACTGAGACTTAACCTCTTGAGGATCAGCCAGATTCTTTTCCAAATTGACTGCAGCTTTTCCTGTCCTTCTGCTGGGTGGGGTGGTTCCAGCCTCCCCACACTAGTTAGTGCTCTTTTTTGTTGTTAGGTTTTTCTCTGGGGCCATCTCAGGGCTTAGGAAGTAGCATCATTTGCATTTCCCTGATGACAAATGGTTACTTTCTAACACTTGATTCTTTCTCTGCTCTACATTTTGTTCCATTGTCCTTATTATTTCTTTCCTGAACTTCAGCTCATATACTTTTATGACCTGGGGATGGGAGAGAGAGGCGCAGAAGGGTTTAAAGAAGAGAGGGGAGGAAGAGATTAATACAGAAAATAAATCCACCTCTTCCAATTTAATAAAAACCCCATGGACTGACATTTCTGGGCCTGGTGGAAGGAAAGAGCAGCAGGAAGGCAGAGTGGACAGCCAGGTAGGAATAGGGACTCCACCTGGGGCAAGCCCCAGGTATGAGCTTTCAGGTGAAGGAAAGGCTGCCTGATGTGCATGGTCTCAGAACCGGGCCCATACCCGTGGGGCTTCTGGGACGGTTGACCTCAAACAAGACGGACGTGAGGGCACTTGAACATTCTCGTAGCCTTCACATTCTACATCCGGGGATTCAGCCAGCCCACATTTGAAGTTGGTTGAATTCTTGAAGGCAAACCAAGCGTCGAAAAAGTCTGTCTGTAAATGGGCCGCCGTGGTTCAAACCGTGTTGTGGAGGGAGTACCGTGTACTCTGATGAAAGTGACGCCAGGAATGCCCGGAAGCAGCTCCGGAAAATCGTGAATTAGGGGTGCAGCCCTGGAGCAAACCACGTGAGCTGTGTAAGACCGCACCTCCTTGCTGTGTGGCTTGGGGCAGGTCACTCACCTTGTCCTTGTGAACCAGCTGCTAGAATCTTTTGGCAGGACATGCATTTTTCTAGGATATTTGCACGCAGTTCTGTTTCACCTGCAGAAACCTTCCCTTCAGGTAGCGATAGTGTGGGCCTCGCGGCAGTCACGCTGGGCCAGGCAAGCTGTACGCGTCTGTGTAGGGATTTATTTAATTCTCACACTGCTGCTGGGACTGGAGTGTTACTTTCCCTGCCTCACAGTCAGGGAAACAGAGGCCAAGAAGGGGGAGAGACTTCTGCCCGGCCGTGGAGGTGGAAGGGACGGAGCCGGCTCACAAACCTGGGCCAGGCATGCGTCTGTGCTGTAAACTCTCCAGGCGCCGAGCCAGCGGAAAGGCTGCTGGAAGGCCTAGGTGTGGGCTGGGCAACTTAATAGTGGGGACGGGAAACGACTTAAGTGAATTCTCCCTCTCGGGGTACTTGAGTAGACCCACAGGCCGAGTGCACTGTGGGGGGGCGGCCTGCATTCTTGGGACTCAGACTTGGCCTTGAAATTCTTGGCTGATGAGCCGTGGCTCATGAGCAGCTGCTTTTCTGCTCTGGTCTTGACCTTCTCACTTATAAACTGAGAGATTTGGGCTAGTTAATCTCTAAGCGCGCACTGTGTATTCTCGTGTCTTCAAAGATCAGGACATTTTTACTGAAACTCAACTGTCTGGCTGGGCAGAAAGTCCAGCCAGGGGACCTGTGTGCCCGCGAGGATGCAGGTGGCCGCTGCAGAGCAGCAGCGGGGCCTGTGCCTTCGGGAGCGCTGGGCCGGCGCCTCTCACCGCACACCTGGCCCCCACCCCAAGGCCAGTGAGTCCAGCTTCGTGGAGCCACGCTGAGGTCAGCGAAGAGACACCACTGAAAGCAGATTCAGTGGAGTAAAGAGGGAGCGCCCTCAGGCTGGGACCGAGTAGAAAAGGAAGCTCTTCCTGTGAGCTTGAGGCTGGCTGGTGCCTTCAGGTGGGACCTGGTCCTGAGTGTAGGGGTCGCTGAGCCCCGGAGGTGATGTCTGAGGGCCTCCCCAAGCCTGAGAACGCATGACGGCCTCCCTTGGGCGTTAGGAAACATCTGGGTCTCCAGTTTCTGCTTCGCTGTCTAAGATGCCTACAGAGAAGCTATCATTTACCTTCTTCTGCCCGTCCAGAACAGTCCTGCCCTCCCCACTTAGTGTTCATTTATTTATTCACTTACTTGGTGCTAGACTGTAGGTCTTCACCTGTCCCTCCAGTGGCAGGGGGTATCCAGTAGCCCGGGACTCTAAACTCTGCTATTAAAAGCCTCGTTCAGCTTCAGGCTTAGATAACGGTCTTGGCAGTGGACATCTACGGCTGAGCGTTTCAAGGAACTATGGCTTGTCTACTCATTCCAGGCCATCGAAAGTCATATCTGAGGAATTTGGAAAGATCCTGCCTTCTAATCTCTAGTAAAAAACCTCACCTCTTCTCAGCTGAAGCCTCAGTTCTAAAAAGTCCTCTGCTCTCAACAGGGAGGAGTTTCATCATCATGAAATCTGGAAAGGTGTGGCGAGAACCTGGGAATTTATAACTCACCCTTCTCTTTTTTTTCAGAAAGTGCTGATGATACTTATCACGCTAAGTTAATTTGTTTAGAAACCAGGTCAACTTGTGAAGAGGAGCTTGATCATATTTATTGTTTGCGAACATGAAACTTAATGCCTAAGGAAATGACACTCTGATAAGGCCCAGAAAGTCTGTTATGCTCGGAAGAGGTATTCCGTGTGTGCCCGCTCAGGAGGAGCTTGCTACTGGCAAGGACTTGACGTGACACTGGCGTTCTCTGTATTTGCTCGTGTAAATTGAGACATGCTAATTTTGAATTAAACTGAAAAGGATTTGAATTTCATCTTATCTTAGCTCCTGACTATAGTGGTGATACAAAACCCAGAGAAACAAGGTGTCCTTGTGCTGTGTGGTCGTCTCCACCAAGCAGCAAGTGTGGTGGCTCCTCAAGGGAAACCTCGCCTGTAGGTATTGTGTCATCTTGGACTTTAAACTTCCAGAGATTAATCACTTGGCAGCTTAACTTGTAGTAGGGTAAATATGGTTTTTAGATTGAACTCAAAATGTTAATAATGATGACTAGATCTAGTTTTCACTCTTGCTTCTGTCCAAAAGGGAAATTTCATTTACTGGTTCAGAGGCATTGATTGGAACTTGATTTAAGTATACTTTCAAAATATTTTGTTAGTTCCCTTCGTGGTATTTAGAAAACCTTTAGTGGTATTAGAAAGAAGCATTTGTCCAATGAAAGTTTATGTATTGAAGTGTTAGATTTTTTTTTTCAAATTTAGTGCATGAACATATTTCATAATGGACATTGTTGTAAACAGTTGTGTATGAAATATGTGGCTCATTCATGTCTTTTTCAGAGAAAGATACAGAATGAGTGTGTCTGCTCTGCTAGAGCAGGCGAATGGCTTGTTTCCTACCCCGGTCTGCCTGCTCTCTCCAGCGTGACTGGCTTTTCCACACAGTCTGTGTCTGCGCTGTTGAGGAGGCTAAGAATGGAGGGTTGTCCAAATATACACAAATACCTTTCCTTTCCTTTGAAGTTTCTCTTTTCTCTGGTTCCCACTTTTTTTTTTTAATATGCATACAAGAGTGGGGGTACAGGCCAGAGTTGTGGGAGATGAGAGATTCAGCAGCGACAGAGTGTGGGGCGCAGAACAGGCAGATCCACTGAAATACACTGCTGAGGGGAGCAGCAGGGAAACAGGAGAGGTCTGCTGCACTACATGGGCCCCTCCCTGGCCAGGGATCCGCTGCTGTGCCTCGGATGCTTCCTAGTGCAGCGCATGCTTCTCTGCTGCGCCACCAGGGAGGCCCTTCCACTTTCTCTAGAAGATTCTCGCCTGGTCCTTCTGTAGCCAGGAATTGACTAAATTCACATCAGGAATGTAATCCCAATGACCCAAACAGGAGGAGGAAGAGACGTATTTTTCCTTTTATTTAGCTGGAGATCCTTGGAATGTTCTTCCTCCCACAGGCCTGGCTGCCTCTCTGGGGTCCCACTTATCATTAAGACTCCCCAGCTACTCTGCAATACCAGCACCCCTCCCCGCTTCCCGCCGCCTGCACACCTCCTGCACCGCCACACTTGACATTTGGCCTCTGTCTCCTCTCGCCAGAATATAAACACCACAGTAAACAGGGCTGTTAGACCCTATCTTAGTTCGTGGTGAAATTTCCAAATCTAGAGGATTCCCAGGTGCAAACAAGCACTGAAATCTGTTCTGGAGCCTGGAGCCCAGAAACACAGACAGTGTTAATGTCAGTCTCTAATGCCAGGAAAAAATGTGATGCTGGGATACAGTTGTATTCCTGGCTTGGGCCTGTATAAACGATGACAGGGAGATCTAACTGGAGTCTCCCATTAAAGTGTTTATTCATCTTGTAGACTGTGGCCTGAGCTGGGTGCCTGGTTTATGTCTCGTGCAGAAGAGGAAAAAGACATACTGGCAACAAGCAGAGGAACATAAGCTTTCAAAAACTGTAACCAAATACAAGTCTGTGGGCCTGTGTTTATTGCCTTGCAGATTTAAAATACCTGTAAGCCCGCCTTATTTTAAATGACATCTACTTTACAGAAAGCTGAAAATATAGAGCGCTGAAAAGAGAAGCAGGTGACAGCAGCAAGGAAGACTAAACCAGGTCTAATCTGGCCGTGTACTCAACTCTGGTGTTTTTCCATTATGTGGTAGAGACTTTTACCGTTTGGGACTATGTTGCACATGTTTTGTCATTTTTTCAAACCTAGCAAGGACATCTCCAGATGCACCCTGCTTCTAGGCTGTTTCCACTCCCCCACATCACCAACGCTGCCGTGCATGCCCTTCTGTGCCTAGAGCGGGGCGCGGCCGCATGACGGCTGTCCATGGCCACGTTCTGGGCGTGGGGCCGCCCTCGGAGCGAGCGCAGACGTCCTGGAGGCTGCTCAGTGGTGTCCGGGGCACATGGTCCTCGTGGGCCCTGTTTGGTGCTGCGGCCCCGTGCCACCTGGCTGCCAGCCAGGCCTTTTGGCAGTGGGGACAAGCACGCCAGAGGTGGAGAATCCCAGGCCAAGAGTGCTGTTTCCTGGGGTCTCACGTCTGGGTGTGTTAAGTGCAGGTGGAGTTGGGAATCTGGGCTTGGGTGTGGCCTGGCCTCAGATTGCCTTTCCCATGGGTGGGGTCACATCTTGCCTCTGGGGCTCGTTTTCTTCGTTGGAGAATGATGAGCAGGGTGACCCTGGGGGGAGCTTGCTTTAGATGGTAATGCTGTGCCCTGGGTGGCCATAGGACCCCCTAGAGTCGGAGCTGTGCGTCCACTGCAGGTATGAGGTCCCTGGCCTGGGGGTGGGGGTAACCCCGGGCGATTCCAATGTGGAGCCGGCTGGACAGGTGAGTCTGCAGGCGCCAGGGTCCTGTAGCCTGATTCTTGGCATGCCTGCTCCTCTGCCAGCAAAGCCCTTGCTGCTTTGCATTTCAAGATCCAACATGGCAGAGATGTTAGAATTTCTTCGAATCCTGGGGTTCTGTTGCTCAAGTGAGCAGCGAGAGTGACAGTCCCCTCCATCCTTTTTGTAGAATCCACCCCCCGAGTATTTGCATAGACTCCCCTGCTCAGTCGCTCCCTTCATCTGAGCATTTTCTTTGACTGCTGTGAACATTTCAGCTGCTCCTCAGTGTCTCTTGCCTTTATTTAACTTTATTTGTCTTCATCGTAGTTATCGCTACTAGAAATTATTACTTCTGGAAGCTGTCTCCATTTCTTTCAGTAATTGACTTGATTACTCTCTGTCTCCCCTACGAGACCATGACCGCCATGAGAATGAGGTTCTTGTGTTGCTAACAGCTGTATTCCTAGAGCCCAGTACATGGGAGGATTCCAGAAAATACCTGCTAAATATGAAAGGGTGAATGAATGGTAAAATGTGTCCCCGTCCATAAATTTCAGCTGCATCACTCACTTAGGAGATGACGTAATGACTTTCTCTTCTGTGTACTTGATTTAACTTGATTAAAAACTTGATTCCTCAGCCTGGGCACCGTGGCACTATTCTCGCTGGGCCTGTGCGAAGGGGTTCTTCTGCTCTCAAACCTGAACTGACAGGTTCTTGAGCTCTTGACAGGGTACCTCCCGGTAACCCCTTTCCAGCTGCTGGCAGTGAAGACGGCTTAGCCCCTGGTTTCTCACCTTAGCCCTTACGGTGGCCCTGCGCCCTTTCTCTCCTGGGTTCTGTGGGGATCTGGAGCAGGAAGCCAGTCATGATTTCCCGAGAGCTCCTATGACCCTAAGTGTTCTGAGGAAACCTGGGTGCTGCTTTTCGTACCTCTAAGTCCATGTGTCTCTCTTCTGGGAGTCTTGCTTGGGTGGTCTCTAAGGAGCCAGCTGTTGTCACACAGAAAAAAGCAGCTGGAAATAGCACTGCCTGGGCATTTTTACTGGGAGTAAAACGTCTGGTAGGCCTGGTACGTCACAGGGACTCCAGTGTAGCTAGCAGGAAATCTTGTAGGCTGGCGGTAAGCCCTCCCTATGCAGATGTTAAGCATGGAGACTTTGTGTACACGCACACATCTCCGTTCCAGGAGAATTTAAAATTAAGGGACAAGAAGGATGTCACAATTTTTGCAAACGAAGGGACAAGCCAGTGACAGATGACCACTTCAGATAGACCAAGTTGTGGCTTTTTGGACAATGAGAGAAGAAAGCTCAAGTTTCCTCTTAAATAAGAGGAATTGGTTAAAGCAGTGATTTGCTCTAGAATGAATTTAATCTATTTTCATACCTTCACCGTTCAGTTCTGGAGAAAACTATGCATAGAGCACTTGAAGCAATTAGGTGATGTTATTCATATCAGTTTAGTATTTCATTCCTATAGAAAACATGTGCTGTCTCATCAGATACTTTCATAAATGCTTTGGCTATGTGAAATAACCCATTTTGCTGAGATTAATTCCCTACCTGGCTGGTTCTCTGGCTGGACTGTGAGTTGAGCGAGGGTGCTTTATGCAGCCAGCCCCTTCCTCTCTTGTAACTAGCACATGCTTCTGGAATGACTCTATGGTAGGATGAGCTTATTGTTCTGATTAATCAGGACCCACCTTGAGACCTACTACCTAGTAGTAGGTACTTGGTTTAAGACCAGATGTTGGCAGACAATGATTGGTGCCATTGAGGCATGCCATGCAAACTCTGAACCTCACAGGACAGGGAGATAGATGCCCCTCTAATAGGGCAGTGCTCAGAAAAAGCAGCGTGTGATGCTCTATTCTAATTTAGGTTCTATAGTTAAGATGTCATTAGTCTCTGTCATCCCCTTGACCTTTCGGTCTGTCTTGGAATCCTGCCCACCTAATTAAAGGTCAATTATTTTAAATTAGAAAGTCTTACTCTTTTTGGTAATGCTAAATGAGTTATCGTTTGACTTTCCGCCGTCTGAAACTAATCAACTTTCTCTTTTCTATCAAGTTACTATATTAAGTATATCCTAGCTTATTACTCATGAAAAGGCTTTTGTGTTTTACTAATTTAGTCATATTGTGAAAAATAAATTGTTGGCAAAAAGGGAAAAAAGACATTTTCTTTGGTGAAGCTAATTAGAATGCATTTGAACCACAGCATAACTGTGAGCCTGCTTGGTATTTTTATATTTAGTCTTTGAAAAGGTAGCACATAATTGCTACAGCGCAGTTTGTGCATTCCAGAATAGGTGTTCTGGCATTAAAGCGAACATTTGTATGAGCAGGTTAAGCTACTGGACTAGAGCAAGCTGTCACTGTTATGTTAAAACAGTTGTGGTCCTTGATTGGTAAAAATACATTCTGCTGTTTCCCGTTTATAGTTCATCACATGTATCTCTAGAACAGTTTCCATAAGAAAACAGAAAAACAGCTCCAACTTTGGCCCTTGATTGATTTGAGCTTTGGTCACTGAAATGGAGCATCATTTTTTCAAAGGAACGGTAGCCCTGAATAGGCCCGAAGCAGACCTTCATCTCGCCTGGCCTGTCTGGTACCCGCCATCTTCCCAACAGACATGCACATCCGGGCCAGAGGCTGATGGGGTGGGCACCACGGGACTCTCCATCACTCGCCATGTGCTGGTTCGGCTCAGACCCCATCCTTGTGTGGCTTTTAGAGGCATGGGAATGTGCGGTGAAGTGGAGTAAGTGAATAAGATGCTGTCTCAACACCACACGGCCAGGCACCCAGAAGTGCATGGTACTTGCCTTCACTTAGCACGCGCCACACTGAGAGCAGACCCCAGACACAGGAGCCCCGTGTCATCCGAAGGCCACAGGTAACAGGGTCCTCGTGCACGTCAGCGTGACCTGCTCGACCTGCCACAGCTCGTCGTCTGGAAGCCGACTGATGGACAGAGTATCGGTGAGCCGACGTCACAGGGCGTGAGTCTTTTTTTCACTTTCTGTGAACCACATTTCAATGTATTTATGAAAAAATCATGTCCTTATAGATAGTAAGTTGTCTGGAAATAATTTTTCCCATAAAACTGAGTCACAGTAACTTGCTGCTATTATGAAATGTGTGTTTTCAGCAATGTAGTTCTTTTGTTGCGTGGAAAATATTTCTTATTGAAATATATAATAGGACATACATTACTATGGATTTAATTATTCTTAGTCAAACTTTTCCCCATGAGTGTGGTAATGTTTTTGGAATATTATTTAAACTACTTATTTTCATAAGGTGATTTATTCCCATTCATTAAAAATGACTTTTTTGAGAAAATTGAATCAGACTCCTTTCTGTTAAGGTCATAAATATTACTTTTAGTTTTAGAAATAATTCCTGTTATGTTTATCCTACAGTGTTTTTCTTGAATTTCTAATTACAGTTAACATTTGCAGGCCAATATCAAATCCCATTTACCTGCAAAATATTTCAAGGTCAAAATAAAAGAATGACATGGTTACTGTAAACATGGAATTAAACTGGGTGTCCATGTGTATGCAGTATACAGTTGGTTTAGGATTTTAACTGGACATGGGTGGTGCCTGTTCATGTAATCTCAGAGCAGCTTTGCTTGCTCCTTAAATTGATGCATTCTTGATTTTAAATAGGTTTTCTTTAATTGCATTTGTGGTTACTCATGCTCAGTAAATCATTTGTCCATTTTTAGTATTCATTCTGCTGCTTCTTTTAACATAAACCCCAGTGCTTTCACTTGTAAGGTTCTTATTAGTATCAGCATTCCTTATTTTTTTTCTTCTGAGAATATGTATGTTATACATAAAATTTCCTCAAGTACAAATAGATCATTAAGACATCACAATATGAGTTTATGTCTACCTGTAGGAGAGTGGATTTATTGCTCCTCTCTGTATTATCAAAATCCCTCAAATATTTTTTTAATTAACCATAAAGCAAAAACAGGCTTTTTACAAATTATAAATTTCAAATAAATTATAAGTAAAAACAGGCTTAAAAAAGCACCTTAAAGATCAAGTTTAATCATTTTATTTTATTGGTTAAAATTATCAATCATCAAAGAAGCCAGGAAGCCCCAGGAGTTTCCCTGCTTTGCTGGAAGTGGCGCAGCAGGTGAGAAGCAGGACGGGGGACCTGCCTGTCCTCCTCTGTGAAACAGCCAGCGACCCCCTCCGGCGGCTCAGGGCCCCCAGTCTGGGCACTGCCGACCCTTTCCGTGCGAGCATCCGTCCTTGTCTGGACGCTGTAGGTTTCGTGCATGCAGCATCAGGTGTGGCTCCTCCAGGGACTTCGGCATTTCCTGGGGATCTCCAGCGGCACAGTGGTGAGGGTTAGGTCTCGGCAAGTACTCTGGGACTGCCGGGAGCTCGACCTCCTCTTAGCCCCTTACTAGTGCTGCTTCTGCTCTGCTTCCAGGCACCCTTCCAGAGCCCTTGGAGGGGGAGGTCTTCAGGACGCCTAGTGAAGAATCGCATGCAGGAAGCTCTTCAGACTTTACCTCCTGGCTCTTAGTGTCCCCCACCCCGCCACCCCCAGGCCCGGGGACCTCAGCTAGTCCCAGGCTGCTAGCAGTTGAGGGCACCTCCCCACAATCAAAAGCAAAAAACCCAAACCCAGCAGCAAATCGAGGGCTCCTCAAGGTATTTTCCTTTTCTAGGCTCTTGGCCCCTCCTGTCCTCACTGCTTTGTTCTCATGGTCTTTTAAATAACTGTTTGGTATTTGTTTATCCAGTGCATTGCGATTAGTAGGAAGCTTATTCTGGTGCAGGCCCCTTGCCACAGATGGGAGAAGTCAGGCTGCTTCGTCTGGCTTCCGCAGCCCTCTGTCCTGCGCTTGACCCCGCACCTGGCTGCCCAGTCCACCTGAAAGGCTGCCCCTTCGCTGCAGATTCCCTCTGCCCCTCCTCATTGGAAACGGCCCTTGCTTGTTCTGTGAGACTTGTGGACATGGCGTTTTATCAGCATATCTGTGTTTTGCTCTGAAGGGCAAATGTGTGTGCCTCTCCATCATTGCTCGTTAGCTCGCTAGTACCGGGAGGCAAGTAACTCCTTCTTTGTCTTGATTCCTCTGCACTGCGAGCACAGAGACCAGGACCTTCCGCAGGCAGGTGCTCAGGGTGTTCCATAGGGTTGAGACGCCTTCAAGGCACTCGCTGGAGGAGGCCTCTTGCGGGCGTGGGCTAAAGTGGTCACCCTGTCAGCGTTCTCGCGGGGGGACACGGAGAATCCTGCCAGGGGCATTACAGTGTTAGGGATAAAACTGGGCCAGGGATAAATAGCAAAACAGACCGAATCAATCCCTTTTTAAATGTTATGACGTTATCATCACTGCCACTCGGTCGCTGTACCATGCTGTGGGCTGTCACCCAGGGGAGCCACCGAAAGGTCTCCGATCCCTCTGGGGTCGAGGCTTTTATTGTAACTGCATGTGCGATTTGTAAGCTCACACAACCTGGGGGCTGAATTAAGACTTGAGTCATAGCTAAAGCCAGAGCCTGAGCTGTGCGTACATATTATGGGTCGAACGTCTTCTCTTCACCCTACAGTTGACTGTTCCAAAGGAAAGTCTCAGTTCCTTCTGACATGCCAGAGGTCCTACACATTCAATGACTCTATAGCAACTTCCTTAGTATAATCCAGCTTGTTTTTAACTTGAAAATGGGGGTAATTATGATACTTACGAAATCTCTGTGGTAAATTATGGTAGTACCAAATTTGTACTAAAGTGCCACCAATGTTGTTAAGATGCAACAAAGTTTTGTGTACTCTATTGCAAAGGTATTGCAGCTTTGGCAGGTATTGATTGCAGGAGCATCCTGATTTCAGAGGTGTGAAGTATGAGAAAGAAATCTTAGAATCGCTGGATACATGCCATACATTTATTACAGGAGCGTCACAAGAGGATACACGTAAGCCACTTAGTGCAGAGGCTGGCACGTGCGAAGTGCTGAATAATTATTAGCTGTGTGACTGTACAGTACTGGCTGCATGCCAGCACATCCTCTAAGGAGCCTGTGTAACCTCTGTGGGGGGGCACAGAAAGTACTGAAAGAGAACTTGGTATTAAACTAGGAAAAAAATGTCTTAAGGCAACAGCCAACAGCATGCTGGGCCCGTCAGAATCTCCCGAGTAGGAAGAACTACAAGGAGAACTAGGGTACCCCAAGGGCAGTCACCGATATGACACATCCCTGTGGAGGATGCTAAAGAGTGGACTTCTCCACTCTAGTGGGGTGCTTCTCCATGCTCATACTTGACAGCACTACACTGTAGCGATCACATTAAATTGGTGTCACTCTTGATTTCAAAGAACACTCAGTGCTAAGATCCCCATTTTTCATAGTGTTTATGGTCATCCCCAATTTGTGCGTTCACCACAGAATCTCTTAACTTTTGATATTTCAGGTGGAAGAATGGACCTTCAGAGTTATATCCTTGGATTATGTTTACTGTTCTCATCTATATATTTGACACAGCACTTTCCTCTCCTCGATTTCATTTGGCTGTTGTAGCAGCACTTTATAGTTGGAAAAGACGTTATTATCTCAGCAGTTCCTACGGAGGAAGGAATTAAAACTCACAGCATTTGAGTCCTTGCCAAAGCAGGACTCAGATTCACATCTTCTTTGCTTTTAATTCAGAAGGGGTTCTCACTGGGTGGGCATTTATTTAGCAACTGTTAATCGAGCACTTAGTATGTGCAGGTGTATTAAGTCCTTGCTGTGCAAACAGCGGGGCACCTTTTCCCAGAAGCAGGTTACTGTCTAGCAGACAAGGAGGGTGGAGTCGATGCGTGCTATTACTAGTGTGATAGGTGCCGTACAACAACTGGGGCTGATTTAGACTTGAAAGAAACTGTAGCCCCCAGCGCCCTCCACTCTTGCTCCACCCCCCCATCCCTGAAGGGAGCCGCCTCCGGGCTGCTGGGTGACCTGTTGCAGGGAGACCTTGTAAAATGACTAGGGTTTATTCTCCCTGTCCTCAGGAGTCTCCTCCTTGGCCTTTAAGAAAAAAATGTATGCATACAAGAAGGGGGTTGTAGACCAGAGGTGCGGCCGTGAGAGGACTCACCAGAGAGGGAGTGTGGAGAAGAACAGAGCTGCCTCGATTTTTAATGCAAATTAAATGGATGTTCCCAGGCCTTTCTGTTTGGACTTTCAGGTAGTAGGGTGATTCCATTTACATGAAAGGACAGAACTCGACATCTAAAACTTCCACGCTGGTGTTTCTGATCAGTTTAATTATATTTCCACCGAGCTCAGTGACCTTACCCATTAGTTGTTTTTCCAACTACAGTTCAAAATCACACCTGTCTACCTGCAGGGGTTGTGATTTTCACCTTTGTGATTCTGTGATTCACTCTGACAACTGCTTTGTAGACCGCGCGGTAGGTGACACAGGTCCCAGCCCCGGCTCTGTACACGTGGGTGTTCGGAGGGCTCCGAAGGAGGACGGGCGGCCGAGGGCCACGGCGGACCGCTCGTGGTCACTGCGCTGATGTCCGGCGGCAGCGGGAGGCAGGTCCCTGTAGGGTGGTCTCTGCGTGGCTGCTAGTACATGTGAGGACGGGCACTTGTGGAGGGATTTCCCAGCGGTGGGGTGAAGATGATGTTCTCTTATCTTTTCACATTGCTGGAGAGTTGAGGAAATTTCCTTCTAGTTTTCTGTATAAGTACCGCGCGCTAACTGATTGCGCCACTGGAGCATTCCTTCTAGTTTTCTGGATTCTTCTCCAGCTGGTCAAGGAGATTTGTGGGAGGAAATAAGTGTGTGCAGAGAATCTACATAGCTGTGCATTTAAAGCCAGGGGGAGCGCGCGGGTGCGTGCCCTGAGCTGAGGAAAGGGCTAGGAGCCTGGCGCTTCAAGGAGAGAGGAGGGGCCTGGGGTAAGGAGACAGAGACTCGTGCTGAAAGCCAGCGGTGCCGTGTGGATGTTTGCTCTGCCATCACGATGGGTTTGGAAGGTTATTTCTAGAGATGAGCCTAACTTGGGATCATAACCTCAATTTTCGGTCCTCTAGGTAGGTAAGGAAGTGGTCACAGTTTCTTGTGAACTTGCAGAACCATCAGACCTAATGTTGAAATAATTCATATGCCAAAGTGGCACATGCTGGGGAGGCCCGTTCAGGATGAAAATGCTCCCCAGTGCTGGGGAGGGGGGGCAAAGAACTGTGTCTCATGTCCAACTATTTCTTTCCCTTCTTATTGCTTATGTTCTGTGCCTTTGGCTACTGTGGCTTGGTTTTAGAAAGAAGAGCTAAGCAGCAAAATCCTAATTAATACTTGTCCTACTGGTTAACAGCATTGATGGAGTGCTGGTAGGGGAAAGGTCTGATGAAAAGACTAACTGCTTTATTTGCCTCTGTGGTTAGCTCTGAAAGTTTATCGGAAGCCATCTCTTGCTAGCATGCACGCCCTCAGTAGACAACTCTAAGATGAATAAATGTCAAAGTAGGGCATGTTGGCCCAGTTTTGACATGAAGATCCGAACATTCCTGGTGCCACGATTTATTTAACAGCAGCCATAAAGTATATGTGAGCAGAGAGAGGAGGGATTGTTCTTGTTTGCATGTGAAGGAGACCATTCTTTCCACTAGTGGAAGGATTCCAGAATCTTCCAGAACTTCATTTTCAATTGCAGATGAGAATGTTGTCCAAGAGAATTATATATCTAATTTCTTATGAAAATTACTAATTTCTATAGGACAGGTTTTGAAAAAATTTGAAGTTACTCATGCATATATAAAGATCAGACAATCAGCACACTAGAAAGTCAGGCAAATAGCATTTGGTAAAGGAGAGAAATCAAGGTATCAGCTGGAGGTTTCTGGCCCCTTGAGGTCTAACAGTGATTTGAATCTTCATTTTAGGCCCTAGAAAATTTTAAATTCTTCCTAAGATTTTTTTTCCTCTGAGCGTAAGGTAGAGAGGAGATTGTTAAATGAAGTGCTGAAGTAACACCGTTCTGGTGCTGGTTAGACTCAACTGGAAAATAATCTTGCACGCTTTTGGGGCCATCAGTGTCTCCGGGAGTGAGTGGACCACACTTGCCACCTCTAAGGCAGGCAGGACCTAAACGTACACTAACCCTAATGTGGTCACTGTGGCTAGGCGGTAATAGGGTGTTGGTTGTTTGTAAAGTGAAAGTCCTGCTATAACCAGGGGCGCACAGAGGGGCTGGGCGAGCAGAGTGGGGTCCAGACTTTGGCTGGCACCTTTATGCCAGGTCTGGTCCCCTCTCCTGCCCCAGAACTCGGTGAGCTCGCCTGGGACCCGCCCACACCCCGGTGAGAAGGGCGTGGTGTTCGGAGGGTCAGGATGGAGCAGTGAGAGGAGGTGTGTACTGAACTACTGGCCATTTTTATTTTTCTTGGTTTTGAAGTTTTCATAACATTTATCATCAGGGTGAAGGGGTTTCGGGTCTTCGACGTTGTATTTAGGGTCGAGTCCCAGGTGTGAGGCCGGGTGTGCGACGCTGAACCACAGGGCAGGTTGAAGAGGCCCAGAGCGACAGGACAGTCCAGGGGTGGAATGTTAAGTGTCTGTTTGCTGGAGCATTCTCACCACTTAGTACGTGCACAGCGCGGTGTGAGGCGGTGTGAGCCCTCACCCAGCTGGAAGGGCAGTGGGGAGAGGCACAAGGCAAGTGCAGAGGGCTTGGGGGGCAAGCAGGCCCAAGCCCTGGCATTGGAATTCGAGCTTGGAGGGAGCACTGACCATGCCTGGAGTTCTATGAGCAGTAGGAGAAATCACAAGAGCCATGTGCATCTCTAAAAGTGTGATCCTTTGTTGAGATGAGCCTCAGGTTATGGTGCATATACGTGCCCACATCCGAAACGTGTTGTTTAATGGGCTTTGAAAAAGTCATCACACCTAAATTAAGAATCAAACGCTAACCCTCGAGCTCCCCTTATGCCTCGTCCAGGCCCTAATCTCAAGAGTGACCACTCGCTCCACTTCAGATTCCATAGACGAGGCTTGTCTGGTTTTGAGCTTTCTGTGGGCAGTACCTGCAGAATGTTCTCGATCCAGCACTTTTGCCTGGACGTGGTGTTTGTGAGGTGTCTGTGTCGTTGCTGGATTCTGTAACTATATATAATTGTAAACTACACTTTGGTAGGGGCTAAGCGGCCTAAGCGAGATAAAAGTGTACTCGTCATATTTTCAGCAGCGGTATCTACTGCTATCTTGGTTCAGAGCTGGCACTGGCTAACTGAATGCAGGCGTGGATGATGAAGGAAGTTCTTGGGCCACAAAGCAAGTGAAATTCTTGGGTGCGATGCGCTCAGCACCGTGGGTTCCAGGGCATTCCTGGCACGGAGTGAGGCCGTGGCAGCGCTGAGAGGCTCACTCCGGGCATTGTCCTGTGGGTGCGCGTCCTATTTGGGAGAAGTCAAGCTATCAGACCACACAGCCCTGCAGATTGTGGTTGGCTTGGGAGCCAGCCGCCTCTGAGAAGCCGCATGAAGAGCATCTAATTGCATTACATTTTCCAGTTGCTGAGGCCATGGTTGCATTCAAATGAAGCCCCAAAGATTTTAGCCTGGGGAAAGGCATTAGAGAGCATTAAGTCCCACATCAAGATCTCCTCTCTCTAGTTCTTGACCACTGTTCATCACACAGAGGAATTTCTGAAGTCACTTAGGGATAAAAGAAAGACGGCACTGATGGTTCTTGAAGTTTCTGGAAATTTCAGCCTAGTGTGTAGTTTCTCCTTGGCTAATTTGGACTTCAGGATGTTGGTGCGTAGTTTGCCATCCTGTACTGATCTTCCCTTGTCAGGAATAAGAACCAAAGACTTATTTAGCCCCAGGAAGCCCAACTGCTGTCTTCTCTGAAGTGAACACACACAGCAAAGAAGATTTAAAGTCTCGTTAACTTGGTATTTTGTTTTTAAGTTTGCACCTTGGAACAATGAATGCTCTACACACCACATGGTCATCTTTTCCAAGGTATTTTATGACACAGCTGGGAAAAATCTTCCTAAACAGGTATAATATGTTGTTTTAAAAGCTAAAAATTCTCTTTGGTGTTAAAAACAAAAAAAACTGCAGGGAAGGAAAGCATGCACACTACTCCCTGTGCTGCCAAAAAAACACAAAACAAAACAAAAAAACCACAGGTTTTAAAGCCTAGAAACCGGAGGACACTGAGCAGCGCAAAGGTGACTGCCTGCCCGTGCCGTCCCCCGCCCGTTTCAGAGGGAACCTCTGAACTCTCACCTGCCGCCTCCCCAGGGGAGCAGGTGCACACGCCCTGTCCTCGTCCTCGGAGGGCCGTCCTTTCTTGGACTCTTTCCCTGGACTCTTTCTCTTGGACTCTCTCCCCGGAAGCATGTGTTCTCATGAAGTCACAGGCCTGGGGTGCTTCTCCCCGAGTGCCCTGTGCCCTCAGCTCTCCGAGGGCGGCAGCAGCTACACTTGCTGTTTTTCTGGCTTTATTTCACCACTGCTAAGCGGCTCCTTCCCAGCCTCCTCAGTCTTGTGCACAAGCAGAAGCCCTAATGTTAGCATTTTAGTCCCCTCTGCCCTTTTCCTGCACACTATCCATGTGGCAAAGGCATCTAATGCTATGCGCGTTTTCAAGTGTCTCCCAGTGCTTGGCTTGTTAGTTTTTCCTGCGTCTCAGACTTCTGGTGCACCTTTGCATCTGCCTACGTTACAGCCTTTTTTCTTTCATACTAAGAGTCGATGGGCGATGTTTCTATTGAATATACTCCCCCTCCTCAGCCCCCCCCCAGACAACTTTGTTGTCTCTTACAAGGGCTGGTAAGCCACAGGCAGGGGCCCAGATCTGACATGAGGCCTGCTGTGTACAGCCCTGTGCTAGGTGTGACTTTTACATTTTTAAGTTGATTTAAAAAAAACAAAACAAAACCCCCAAACCACCACGTCATCAAAAATAAGTGGCAGAGACTACCTGCGGAACCTTAGCCACCTGGAGAAGGAGACTGCTTGGCTTAATCTTCTCCATGCTGACAGCGGTTGTCTCTGAGCTTTGGCGAGGGAAAGTGCTTCCAGAGTTGTGGGTCCCACGCTGGGGTGGGGGGGGCAGCTGGGACATCCCGCCTGCGTCTTGCACGTGGACACTCGCGCTTTCCTGAGTGTGGCGAGTGGGCCTTGAGCTGGGGTCCAGCAGAGCTGCTCAGAGACGTGTCTTCATTGAGTTCTCCTGGGAGCTGTGAGTTTGCTTCTGCTGAAAGAGCCAAAAAGCAACCCAAGCCCAGGTTAAAATGATGTAGAGGGCAATGCGCTGAGGGTCCACTGAGTGTGTCACTCCTGCGGGTGGAGGTGTGTGTTCGGGGGAGAAAAGCCCAGGGAGACGCTCCCTTCTCGGCCACGCTCTGCTCCCCACTCAGGGTCTCCACTGGGAGCTCCTGCAGGTCACGGCCGGTTTGCTCCAGCTCTGCCTTGAGGGTGCCGGCTTGCAGGGCCAGTGGCTGCTGCTGGCAGGACAGTGACCGTGACGGAGGGGAGGGGACGGTTGAGGTGGAGTGACTTCCTGGCCGCTTGCCCATGACCGCAGTGATAAACAGACAGAGAGGCAAGGAGCAGTGAGTCTAGACGCCACACCCAAGTGAAAACTAACAGCGGATCCCCAGAACCCACCTCCCCAGGCAGCGCAGATACAGGAGCTAACCGGTCCGCCTCCCCAACCCTAACCCTCCTTGGCCCCCAAACCTGCGAGTCTCTGCCTGTCTCCAGACTTGGCACCTGCTGCTGGGGCGCGGCCCTGTAGAGAGCCCTCCCCTCCGGGGCGGGGGCAGTCTGTAGACCCCTGGGCATCGATCTCGATTGGTCTCTGGTGTGTCTGACTAGCTGGCTGGCTCAGTCTTGGGCGTGCTTGTTCCTCGGGGCAGTGGGTCTGTCTCCAGGACACGGAGGGACGGTCCCTGCAGCGAGAGTGCCTGCGGCCGGCCGGGGGGTCCTTTGCTTCATCTGACTGCGATTCTCCCCCGCCCTGCTCAGCACCTGGACCCCTGCAGCAGGCTGCTTCAGCGTCCGCTTCTCCAGCGCCAGGAAGCCTCCACGGCGTGTCTGTTGGCCGTCTGCTCACTGCTGGCTGCTGCCTTGAGGGGAGCGGCTGTTTGCCTCCAGCCTGCCCTGGACCTCAGAAACACGACTGAGCCACCCAGTTGCTCAGATGTTCGAGGACACATACTGTGTTGCCATTTGATCTTTTTCTAATCTGAGGGGAAATCTCAAGTTCCTACCGTTCTTACGAAACCTATATTCAAGCTGTCTTACTTCCGGTTTAGCTTAAATGTGTTGAGCAGGGCCTAGCTCTCTGACACGGCCGCCACTTACTCCTCACCCCATCTCGTAGCTTAGGCGTTGCCATTGCCCCTGCTCACAGCTGGGAGATGGACCCCCCGAGGCCAGGGAAGCTGCCCCCCTCACCAACTCGGGGTGGTCTCGTGGCCTCGGGCCCACCATCCCTCTGCCCCCACCCCGCTCCCCCCAGCTCCTGAGGCAGACGTCCAGGTAAATGCGTGGCCCTAGGTGCAGCCCCAGCAGACCAGAGCAGGCGCATCTCCCGTCAGCTGACGGTCACCTCCAGCCAGGCGCCAGCGGGCCTCCGAGAGGACTCAGCTCTCACCTATGGTTCTACTTAAAATGCTGAACGGATAACCGGTGTCCAGACACAGTCGTCTTTCTGGCCGGCAGCGACCTGGTGCTCCCCTCGGTTTTCAGTCTCAGTTTTGTTGCCAGGTTTGCTTTCTGGAGAGAAGTCCAGACGGCAGAGGCCGTGGGGCCAGCCTGCTGAGGGGCCCGGGGGTCTGAGTCGCGCGGGGCCGCGCACGGCCTGGGTCCCTTCCAGGCCGTCTCGTTTACGCCTCGGTTTTCTCTGCTCTTTGCACAGGTGTCAGTTAGCCAGCCCCGCCCCAGGAACTTCCTTCATTATGTATGTTAAATGTGCATCACTACAATGAAACTGAAAGACGCTTGAGGACTTGATTAAGTGAAGAGCATTAGAAACACGTTGCATCAGTTCTTATTGACAATATTGCCATCGGGCAGCCGTGCGTCTGCCCGCCCGTGCCTGGGCAGGGGCTTCTCTTCACCAGCTCTCTCCTCTGAGGGCAGCAGCCTCCTGCCTGCCCGTGACTGGCACCTGCCAGGGCTTCCCCTCACTGACCTCCCTCGGTGGAGGCCGCGCTCCTCAGGGCCGCCGCCCGCAGCCACACAGCCTCTCAGCAGACCTGTCCCTTTGCGGGCAGCGCTTCCTGCCCGCCTGTGTCTGTGCCCGTGTCCTTTGCTCTTCTGTCCCTTTTCCCAATAAACCTGCTCTTAAAAAAAAAAGAAAAAATATCTCCATCGTAACTTAAACTTCTTGGTGACCATGAGGGTATCCTTGACCATCTTGGCCGCTTTGGGACACTCTCTCCGTCGCCCACGGGCTGGACAAAGCCTGCGTGTGAGGGTGTGATTTGGAGGAAGATGCCAAAAAAGTGTTGGATAGGAGTGTGTTGGTGGCTCTGGTTGCTGTGACGAATACTGTACACGGGGGACTTAAAGAGCAGAAGGCTGTTTCTCACAACTCTAGAGGCTGGAACATCCAAGGTCGAGGCTGAGGGCTGGTTTCTCTATGGGCAGCTGGCTTTGTAGATTGCCACTTCTTGCCACATCCTCACGCGGTAGAGAGAGCGGCTCTCATCCTCCAAGAAGGACACAGCCCACGCCTCCCTCCCTGGTGGCGCAAGGGGTTGAGCACCACACTGTGGAGCTTCCACAGCCACTGCAGCACGAGTTCAATCCCCAACCAGAGAGGGGACCCACAGGCGCAGCAGACCTCTCCTGCCTCACGGCTGCTCCCCTCAGCAGTGTGTTTCAGTCAGTCTGCCTGTTCTGCTCCCCACTCTGTCTCTGGGTGAATCCTCTCATCCCCCCGCACCTCTGACCTGTACCCCAGCTCTTGTGTGCATAAGTAAATAAAATCTTCCAAAAAAAAAAGGAAAAAGAAGGCACAGCCCTGTAGACCCTTGGGTCCTCACTTCGCCTTGGCCGTCCCCTCTTGGACTCTGTCCCCAAGCGTGGGCAAGCTGAGGGCTGGGGCGCCAAGTGTGGGTTGTGAGAGAAGGTAAACTAGTTCAGAGCGGCAGGAAACGAGGGGAGAGGAGGAGTTCGCCACGCGAAACAGGTTTTCTCTGACGCGGCTTTCTGTGCCTGGCAAGCGCGGCCGCCCTGTGAAAGAGCGCTCGGCCTCCCTCCTTCGGCTTTGTACGTCCTTTCCGGGGCACGCGCGTTTCACACGGCCCCACTTACGCGGACGCCGCGTGGCTCTGCGCACTGGCCGCGTGGGTTCCAGCCTGTCCCTGCAGCTGTGCTTGTCAGGGGCGTGTCCGGAACCCCCTCCGCAGGGCGGATTTCTGGAGCCTCAGGGGAAGCTCCTTCTCCACCTTCTGGTAACTGAGTCCTTTGAGTCCTGACTCCCTGGGGCAGGGAGGGGACCCCATTCCCTTTCCGGACCCCTTGGCGTGAAACCTGTTGACGTCAGTTGAACGTCCCTCCTCTTCCCTCCTCTTCCGCTGAAGTGGCATTATCATGATGAGGTCAGTGTTAGATCTTTCAAAAATGTCTTCTCCTACTGCTGTCTTAAACCCCAATTACAAAGTGGCTTTGCCCAAAAGCGCCCCCTTGCGCTCGCACCATGCTTCTCGGCCTGGCCGCACAGGCGTTCTAAGTCTTGCCGCACGGCGGGGACCTCTGGCCACAGAACCAGCCACCCGAGTCAGTGGCGTAAGCAGGCGCTCTTGTGCTCGGATGCTATGCAGGTTCTGCTCGGGGCGCACGGGGCTGGCCGGCCCTGGCTCGGAAGTGCGGCCTCCCGGCTGAGACTCGGAATCTCGGGGCCCTGACAGCGCAGCATCTCCTCGTGTCTGGGGGTCGATGCCGACTCTGGGGGAGCCCTCGCATGGGGAGTCAGCTGGGGCACCCCCACCTGCCCTGTGTGGGGTCGGTCCCTCTGGACCACCTGGCCGCCCCCCACGCGGGCTCGGCCCTCGTGAGCCCTGCCTGAGAGCGGGGCCTTAGCCACGTGGCCGCCGCAGGTGGGGTGGTTGTGCCACTGCTGGGTGGAGGAGGCACAAAGCCCTGCCCGGCCAGCCCAAGAAGACGGGCTGCAGACCCCGCCTCCTAGCGGGAGGGCGTCACGGCGGGGCAGGAGAACACACAGCGCCCCGCCGTCATTCCGCCTGTGTCTGTGGCTCACTCCGCGCCTGCCCTCTGGCCCATGCTTCCCTGTGCTAAAACTGCTCCTCTCCCTCGTGGCTGCTGACAGCAAGCCCAAGCACCCCAAGTCAGAACTCAACCCACAAGCTGCCAAGAGCAGATTCAGGGTGGGGAAACGCAAAAATGCTTCTGTTACTGTTACGATCCATTTCGTTTCCATAGTTGGCAAAATTAACATACTATTAGGTCTAATTAGACAATGGGATTATTTACAACGTGTTGCATCGCTGGTGTTCAGCTTGGCATTAATCTCTTGGCTTTAATATTCCTCTTTTGCTCCCCCCCAGCTTTATGGAGATGTAATTGAGGTATATTAATTGTATATGTTTAGCTTGTACATGGTGTTGATCCGATACATTTATATGTTGCAAAATCATCACCTTGATCTTAGCTACATTTCTTTTTTGTGGAGAAAAGGTCTGAGATCTGCTCTCCCAGCAGCATCCAAGCACAGGTCACCGTGTCAGCTGCAGTTGCCGCTCTGCATGTTACAAGCCCGACAGCTCAATCTTGGAACTTCCAAGTCTGTGCCTTTGTCCAGTGTCTACCCGTCTCCCCACTCCCCGCCCTGGTTACCCTTGTGGTAGTAACAGAGGGGAGACCATCACTCTTGTTTCTCTGAGTTTGACATTCTTAGATTCCACATATAAGTGATATCATGCAGTAGTGGTCTCTGACTTCACCTAGCATCGTGCCCTCCTGGGTCATCGAAGTTGTCACACATGACAGGCCCCGCCCCAGGGCGCCACAGCAGCTCTGTGGCCCTCGTGGCTTCTCACGGTGTGATGACAAGTCATCTCAGAGTGGCTGGGGGCTGGGGAAACACAGACGGAGCATGGGGACAGGCCCGGAAGATAAGCCACTAACGCCCCAGCCCCGTGAGTTGCACCAAGATAGTTTGCATTTGAAATGGAAGACCTTTTAGGAGCCTATCTTTAATCTTAAACTCCTTTTAAAAACTATTTATAGATACAGTCTCCTCTGATTCTGAAAGCAAGCCTGGTAATAATTTAACATGGGAGAGAGCAAAATCATTTCCCTGGCAAAGCGGTGACTCTTGTCCCCGGCGTACCTTGTCGAAAATCCCACACAAGCCTCTGAGATTTTAATTTCTGAAATTTTGGAGATAAAAAGGACACCTGCTCCTGTTAGTGACTGAAGTCCCGTTGGCCCCTCGCCATTTCCCCCAGGAAGGTCAAGTCCAAGCGCCTCAGGTGCGTGGCCCTGAACTGTGTTTTCCAAGCATCAGTTCAGGCCGATGTGCAGCTTCCTCCATCTCAGACATGATCCTGTTTCATAAAAACATGGAGAGCCGACCGTGGTGCTTCCCTCAGGACACTTAGTTTTCAGGAAAGAAAAAATCCATTTTTCTCCAGACCAAATTCTCAGAGATTGATACGGGCCACAGCTGCTGGTTTTGCTTGTTTTGTTTTAAAACTGCTGCAAGAAAAATCAAAGGCTCCATAATTTAGATTAGAGACGTAACTTTACCTCAACTGAAGGGAGACAGCCCCGAGCCGCCGTCCCTGGCCCAGGCCTCTGAGGGGGAGAGCTGCTCTGTCTTCTGCCAGTGGAGCCTCTGGCTGGGGAGGGACTCTGAGGAAAAGGAGATGAGCCCCACCAAGCTGTTCAGTGTTGGGGTTTGGTCTTCATGGGGAGTATATCGCTTCCCCAGCCAGGAGGCCTGCTTCTCATTTTAAATTTTTTGACACTTTTATTCATTCACTCTTTGGTGATTGTAACAAGATACAGAACAGCTCGAGTCCCCCCCAATTCTCTTGTGCTGTCCTCCCCGGCCCGCGCAGTCCGGTCCTCCCCCACCTGTGGCCTGACCACTGCTCTTTGCTCTCCCCCGCTGTGGTTGGGCCTCTCGTGGGTGCCATCGGGCTGGGTCGTCCAGCACCAGCCTTTTGCCTCTTTTGCTGAACACCCCGCGCTTGAGCTCCGTCCCTGCGGTGGGTGTCTTGGTGGTTTCCTCTGGAAGGTTCCTCTGTATGCTGGGCCCAGCTCATCTGAGTGCGTGTAGCTCACAGATTCCGACCCTCTGGCTCCTCCTGTCTCCCAGGGCAATAAGAGGAGGAAGCTCAGCAAGTGCCGCTATAAAGCTCCACGTCCGAGACCAGGCGCCTTTTCCTGGACCCCAGGCTGCTGCGTCTCCTAGGCGATGCCCCCTCAGACCTGTGCTTTGGGGCCTGGGGGGCGGGACGAGGGACTCCACTGACCTCGGCTGACAGGCCTGCCCCTCCTGAGGTCAGGGTGAGGGTGACCAAGGAGGGGAACGCCCTTCGCTCTCTTTCGGACATGTTGACTATGTAAACCTAAAGAAAATTTAAATCGAAAATTTAGTTTACTATTATATGACATCTTTCCTGAATGATTTGTGGCAGTGCAGTTTGCTCTTTCATCAGACAAGTAAAAATCTTGAGGGTCAGGTGCGCCAAACTCACCCAAGTCTCAACGCTGATGATGGACAGGCCATCAGGAGTGGGGGGTGCGGGCCCGCCCTCGTGAAGGGGCTGCGGTTGTAGCAGGAAGAATAAAGAATAAAAGTGCAGTTTGAAATCCAGACAGGAAAATACATACTGTGAGGTTGGGGACCAAACTCAAACTGACTATCGAAATCAAGTCAGATTTTCTTGTACTTTAGAATCTACAGCCTGGTCTCATACTCGAGGAAGAGACAGTGCGTTTTAGTAGAAAATGAAAAAACTGAATGAGCGATGCAATTTTCTGTTCTTTCTTAAGCAGTTTTAATACAGGGGTGGGAAGTAGGCCTAACCAAGGGGGTAAGGAAGAGTGAATTTGCGGCACGTGGCAAAAGGCTTTAACCCAAAGATTCCAAGAGTGGGGGGCGAAGTAACCTGTGCCTGTCATCCTATTTGTGCGATTTTAGAAAGCTTCAAAGAAATCTTTAAAGATTGGTTCCTGTTTGCAATTTTATTAAAGATATGTCATTTTGAATGGCTATCACGTCCTCATGTGTTTTTGTGAAAACAACTGACTAGATAGTAACAGCATTTTTCAGTCACATCTAGAAAAATATTTTTTAAAAGAAAACATTCTTATGATAGAGATTTTCCCACTAAGCCTCAAATAGAAAAGAAGAAACGACAATAGATTTTTGGGTACCAGGAGTGAAAATATTTGGGCAAACCAATGGAAAATTCCTTAGAGTCCTGTTTTAATTACGTGTAACTCAAATTTCTAAGCCACAAGTCAGAAGGCCTCATGAATATAAAAATCACACTAGAAGCAAATCTGACTCAGTGATTTAAAAAATAAAGGGACAGGGCCTCCCTGGTGGCGCAGTGGGTTGGGCGACGCACTATGAGGCAAACCGCAGCCACTGCAGCACGAGTTCGATCCCTGCTGCCGGCCAAGGAGGGGACCCACATGGTGCAGCAGACCTCTCCTGCTGTGCCCGCTGCTCCCCTCAGCAGTGTGCTTCCGTTGATCTGCCTGTTCTGCTCCCCACTCTCTGTGGTGAGTCCTCTCACCCCCCCCCCACGCCTCTGGCCTGTACCCCAGTGCTCGTGTGCATGGGTGGATAAATCTTTAAAAAAAAAAAAAATAAAGGGACAATTCAGGGAGAAGTATAGTAAATATACGTACTCATCCTTTGTTTATTAGAGCGAAATAAATGTCGGAGCCAGACTAAGTTACAGGACTTCATGAAATGATAATGAGACCCAGGGCTGATGACTAGCTTTGGAGAGATGGCGAATTAAATGCGCACTTTTCGCGTTTGTCTGTCTGTACTAGCCAATTTTTAAATGTTTTTCTAAAAAGTAGCCTTTTTATACACTACTTGGGGTTGGAAGCGTGTTCTGACACTTGAGATTATATCGTTAGAATGTTCCATAAATACAGCTTAGCAAAGAGGAGATGCATTATAAATCCCCATGGGAGTCTTCCTTTTCAGTCCCAAAGAAAACGTGTGTCCAAACCCCCCCAAACTGCAGAAACAGACACGGGAAGCCTGGTCCGTCCACAGTCTATCTGTCCCCAGGTGGCCCCTACAGTGGCCACAGGGGCCTTCAGCACAAGTGTGGTTTGAGAGAAGTTTCTGTTTTCTAGACATAGTCAGTGATTAGCAAAACATGTCGTCCTTTCAACACATATAAAGCACATTTTCTAGTCCCTTTCAAAATACAAAACTCTACCTGTTTGGACAGCTCCTGAGACCCTGCTGCTTGGCTGTGGGTGTGACAAGGATCTTTAGTGCTAATGCTCTAGAATCTTCTGCGCACAGTGTATTCATGCACAGCAGAATCTCCGCTCCAGAAGCCCTGGGTCAGAAGCTGCATTCCAATAAAACCCCTACGTGTCCCCTAAGCATACTGAATAGCACTGTTCTACACTTGATCTTAGCTAAAAGGCCGAGAAGCGATAGCACTGTTCTAGAAGTTGCTTTAAATTATGGCAGAATCTCCCACTGGTATTTGATTTTTTTTCTCCCATGAAGAATAAAAAATGTTACCGGGACTCAGCAGGGCTGCCTCACACTGGAGCTTTTGGCCTGAGGCTGTGCAAGCGCAGGGTGTGAGGTCTGAGAGAACGGCCTTTGTCTGAACAGAACAAGGGGCCCCATCCTGGTAGCTTCAGATTTAAACAACCTTTCACCCTCCGAGTGTGTAGGTGGCTCTGCCACCCCTAGAATCTCTCTTGTGCCTCTCTACGCTGTCCTTTCAAGAGCTGGAGGCTGTGATCCTCACAGGGCAATCTTAGTGAACTCGGAAACCTCGAATTTAGCTTTCTGTCATATTATGAGTTAATTAGATCGTAGGCCCAAAGGACACACGCTGCTCCCAGCAGTAAATGAATGTGTCCTTCCTTTCCCCCCTTTCCTTCCTTCCTTCCTTCCTCGCCCTCTCCCCTGGTTTTCTGTTTGCTTTTATTCTTGTTGCTAATGCACACGAAATTGGGTCTTCAGCTCTTGAGAATTCATGGAGAAATGCTACTCAATTTTCTTATTCCAATTTTTAAAAGACAAAATTCACCAGTGAGAATCTGGAAACTGTGTTTTGCTTGAGCTACCTCAGTGACAGAACTTGCCATATAATTCCAACAATAGAGCCAGCTTTGTTTTCTGAGAAGAGTGTGTCCTCGCTCAGTCCCAGTAATAGAGAAAGATGTTATACGTCATTTTTTCCTTAGAGATGTTTAGTTTTTACTTATATGTTTAGGTGATCATCAAACTCTTATTTGGCTTTTTCTGTGCACCTTTTGAGATATTTTCCATCTTACTACCAAAAGACTTTATGAGAGATTATTGTCTCTGACCTTGAACGCTGTGAGGGACTGCCTCCGAGTGAGGCCCTCTGGCAGATAGCCATGCGGTGATGCTGACTGACCGAGAAAGCCCGCGCAGCTCACTGTCCTGGGGGCAGCAAGAAGGTATATGAGTCTCCTCAGCGTTCCCTTTGTTGCTTTTGATTGTGTCAAGACAGGCACCAGGCGCTTACCTAAAACGTTCTGGTTCTTGCTTACCATATAGACGTAACAGCCACAGACTTGTACTCGAAATAGCTTGGCCTCTCACTGCAAGAGCTACAGCAAAGCTCACATGCTTGGGCTGTCCCAAAAAACTATCTTACAGTGCAAAGAACCTTCAAATATGATCGCAAATTTTTGCAAATGAGTATTTTATAGGTAACCTTGATCATGCTAATCCATGATTTTATAAATAATCAAATGACACTTATTTTATCTGTTATTTAAGCAATTCACATAAAAGCCGAATTAGGCAAGCTATAATCTACAAGTAGACAATTTCAAGTTATTAAAAAACATTTTGTGGTATAACACTGTAGACCAAGTACTGTGGTACTTGATATAAATTATTCAGACTTCACATTCACATTAGTAGTCCAGCAAGTAGTCTACATTATTTATGTTTCACGGTTTTATAAGTCTTTAGTGTTTAGGGAGGAAATCTGCTTTGCAAAAACAATTATAAAAATGTTATAAGACAGAAAATGACTATTCCAGAGACCTTTTCACTTCATAAACTGTCATAGCAGAGTGCTTATTACAAAGGTGCTGTTAACTCTTAGAAAAATTTAGACCATGTATAGTTGATTTAACATAATTTCTTTTAACATTGCCCATCCTTGATATGGGTAACTGCTTCAGCATCAATTCATACTTCTATGTGCATCTGAAATAATTTGAGAGTGTAAACTGAAACACCGCCGGGGCGGCTTTAGCATGCTGCTTTCGGCTAGGCTTCCGCGTCTGAATTGTTCGTTTGTTCGTGGTTCACTCGTCCCTTTCCACACCAGCGCCATGGAAAGGAAGCGCTGGCATTGATGCTCAGAATAAACTCACCTTGCAGACTGGAGATACACATTTCTGAAATTCGAAGTATACCGTGAAGAGTGCTAAGATCGCTCGGGAAGATTAGTTATTAATAGGTGAATTATGTTAGTGCAGATAGTGACACGCATGTGACAGTTGCACTGGCTCCGCTGCTCTTGCGGAGGCAGTGGGTCGTGGGAAGGGAAACTATTGCAGCAGGACAAGGGACTCCATGCTGACTCATCCCTTCCCAGTTTGAACACACTTGGATTGCACGATCCAGTGTCGGCGAGGGTCACGGACCATCCAACGAGAGGGTTGGGAGGACGCTGCCGCGGATTATGTCAAACGAGCAGCCCGAGCAAAGGGGGCTTCTCTGAGGCTGCTGCAGGTGCGGTACCCGGCTGACCTCAGCATCAGAACGGAGGGGCCTGCTTGCCGTGCGCCGGCTCTTCGGGGAGGGCACGCGGTCACGCCACTTGGTGTGGTTCGATGAGGCGCTTACAAGCGGAAGGAACTGAAGTTTGAGCGACAGAGTGAAATGAGCGTGGCTTTCAAACCCCAGGCTGGAGAAAATCAAAGTCAGTGTTTGGAGGGTTTCATTTTATAAGCAGAAACATCATTAAACCGAACTCAGCAGTTTATCTTCGAAGAGCGCGTGATAAGGCATTTCGCAGCGTGGACACCCCTCACGTGCTGCCTCTCAGCCTGCATCCCGCGAGCATCGCTCCAGCGTCCCGGCGGGGAGAACTCTGATCCGGCTCGGGGCCATTCCACCTTGAGGAGCGGTGAAGCCCAGAGAGGGCTTCCTGGCCGAAGTGGCGAGTTGAGCGGCTACTTCCCTTGTGATGGTCTTGTTATTTCAGAATTGTCAGGCTGCCTCGCAAGCCACAGCCCGTCGCCAGCCCCCGCCCTGCCCTGCACCCACCAATTGAGGGCGCCCCACTCAGTCACTGATACGCCCGCCGCCGTCACCACCCCAGTTTTTGTCTCCTGTCACTGATTCTTTAACCCGAATGGCATGAAAATATAGCTAGTTCGCTTTTCTTTGATGGAAAGGCGAGAGCAAAACCCTCTCGTCAAAACCCTGGACCCACCTTAGGATTCACAACCTACAGGGTGAATCCCAGCATCGTAGCCCATCATGGTGAAGATTTCCTACTTTGTGGAAGGCAGAGCAGCTTATTTAATCCACAAAGCTTCAGACCCTGCCATTGCCACTTACCCACTGTGAGGCCTTGGTTTCCTCAGGCGTAAAACATGAGATTTAACAGTTTGTAGCTCACAGGGCTGCTACCAGTGGTGCAAGTGGTTAAGCACCACACTGTGAGGCATCCACAGCCACTGTAGCCCGAGTTTGATCCCTGGCCAGGGAGGGGACCCACATGGCACAGCAGACCTCTCCTGCCTTGCCCGCTGCTCCCCTCAGCAATGTACTTTGGTCGATTTGCCTGTTCTGTTCCCCGCTCTGTGTCTGGTGGACCCCCTTACCCCCCACATACCTCCAGCCTGTACCCTAGTTCTTGTATGCATAAGTAAATAAATCTTTTTAAAAAAATTGGTTGAGGTGGACTCAGTGCTTGGAACATGGGCAGGGATGTCAAGCAGTGGCTGAGGAAGTTGGAGAATAAAGGATGCCGGGCTCCTTTGGTTTAATTAGGAAGGTATGTTTTTTAACTTTTTGATTTGTTTTTAAAACAGGTATGATGTAGAAAAAACAATACAAAATTGCCTCCACCGTAGAATCTCAGCTGTCTAAAGAATGCATAGAACAGGTCAGCTGGCCACGTGCCTCGTGTTCAGAGTTGCTGTTTCTACGCAAAATGCTATGAGGGGGTTCGCTCACCAGGTGCCTTACACACACACACCCACACACTCACCTACACGGGACCCAGGCTTTCACATTGCATGTGTGTGCATTTATGTTTATATATATGCACACACAAATGCACATACTCTTTGTATGCACACACAAATTTAAACTTAATTTTTTACAAGGGAAACTTCATTTAAGAAACAGATATGAACATAATTCTTCACGTTCATAGCTTTACCTTGGGCTAAATAGTTTATTTTATTTTTTCAGTTTTAAAACATTTGTTTCTGCTCCGGAATAAAAATAAGCTTCCTAAATCTTCAAATCTTAAGACTCGAAAGAATCAAAGACAACTCAACTACAAGTTGAGGAAAGTACTTTGTGTGCCCCAACAATTCTTCCCGTCATAGCTATCTGATTCCCTTAAATGCTTCACTGGCTTCAAAATCTGTGCTTTGGGAAGACATTTCCTTTCCTTTTGAAATTTGGTTTATTTATATAAATTAAGGCAGAGCCTACTTAATTCTGATCCTTTTGTGAGTAGGTGGAATATGCTATAATAAGCAAATTTGCTAATGATTCATGTAATGTATGATAAAATAGCTCAAGTGTTATATTTTTGAGAGTGTTGCTTCTTAAATTTCTCCACGTGTGGTTGCCACTGCCTCCTCCTCCCCCCCACCCCCCCCCGCAGAGTGAGCCTGCCTCCGTGGGTAAGGGTTCACTGACATTTTTCTTTGCTATGCTGTAACTGATTTTCTCTAAAATAAGTGAGACTTCTTTGGTCATGAGTTTAATGGTTTTTCTCACTAACATGCCCTGTATTCCTTTCCCCTGCTTTTAGGAGAACAGCACTACGTCTTGCTTATTGTGAACCAGCACAGACCACTGGTCTAACAATTTTTTTTTTAAAGATTGATTTATTTATGCATACAAGAGCTGGGGTACAGGCCAGAGTCGCAGGAGGTGAGAGGATTCACCAGACAGAGCGGGGAGCAGAACAGGCAGACTGACTGAAACACACTGCTGAGGGGAGCAGCGGGCACAGCAGGAGAGGTCTGCCTCACCATGTGGGTCCCCTCCCTGGCCGGCAGCAGGGATCGAACTCGTGCTGCAGTGGCTGCGGTTTGCTTCATAGTGTGCTGCTTAACCCACTGCACCACCAGGGAGGCCCCAGGTCTAACAATTTTTTTAAAGATTGATTTATTTATGCACACAAGAACTGGGGTGTATCTCAGAGGTATGGGGGGAAAGGGAAGAGGATTCCCCAGAGACAGAGTGGGGAGCAGAACAGGCGGATCCACTGAAACACACTGCTGAGGGGAGCAGCGGGTGAGGCAGGAGAGGTCTGCTGGACCCTGGCCCAGAGTTGAACTTGTCTGCAGTAACTGCGGATGCTTCATAGTGCTTTGTCTTTAACCCCTGCACCACCAGGGAGGCCCAACATTTAGTATTAGTGACCTCTTCCTTTCAGGTCCCCCTTCTTTAAGGGTCTATTTTATTTATCCCCAATTTATGAGCAAGTAGCAACGATGGGTCCAGGCACTTGGCAATAAATTACATTTTTAACACTCCAGTTGGCCGAATTAAATTCCAAAATCCACAGAATCGGCTCTTTCATTGAAAGTCTTTCTTTTCACGTTGCTTGCATAATTCAGTAATCACCCACAAGGCCTTCTAGCTTATCAGAATGTGCCATTACTCTTTCCACACCATTTTTTATTGCCAGTTGTTCAACTAAAAACAATGGCCGAAGTTGTGTCACTTTAATCGTGCTCGTCAACAACAATCACCTCGAAGGGGTTTTCCGTATTTCAGTGCAATGGCTCTGAACCATCCAGCCTTTGTGACCCCGGTTTTATGCTTCATTCTCACATTCGCTTTAGCGGCTCACAGGTGCGCGAGAGGGTGATCGTTTCAATTCGATGTGCACACGCACATCACCCTGCGTCCTGGCAGTGCCCGTGCGGTCCAGACCACGTCTTGCTCCTAATCCTCAGCGCTGGATGATTCTCGTTCATTCGAGTGTGAGGTCTGCAGAGTCTCTATCTCAGCTATCCCGAGCAACCATCGAGAGAAAAAATTGCAGCTGAAGTCTTACTATCAGTACATTAATTTTGGAGGAGGAATTAAAGGAGAGACTTGTCTTGACATTCAGCTGGGCTCTGCTAAACAGCCGTGTCTAGGGTGTTCAGACCCTGATGAGGTCAGGGGCGTTTCTAGAACGGAGGGGTGAGTGGCGATGAATCACACCCCAGGCACAGCATCTGGTTATGCACCCGAGTCCCCAGTTCTCCGCCATACAATCTGTGTGCTCTTCTGATGTAGAAATCAAGGGAAAATTAAAATGTGGGTTTCTGTGGGCCCATCGTCCTGCTCCTTTGGCTTTACCCCAAGGAAGGCGCCGAAGAGCACAGACACAGAACTCAGCGGGCATGCCGCCTGCAACCGAAGTGGCCTCTCTAAACGCTGGCGGTACGTTAGGGTGTGCGGACGTGACCATGTGTGACTCGAATTAGATGGGACCGTCTAAATTGCATGGAATTTTACCCGTCGGAGTGAAAGTTATTTTTATTCACTTGAGACGGTTCTCTAAATGTCGCTCTGTGGTTTTCACAGCAGGCGCGGGCTTTCCAAGGGAGGGAAGGAAAAGCACGCCGTCAGTAGATGGATAGTCCGGCTGTCCCTGGGGCCGGTGCTGTGGGTTCCTTTGTCCCCGGGGAGAGGGACCTTGCAGTGTCTTTGGGGCAGTGTCTTTGCTGGACCATCCTTTGGGGGAACAGAGCGTTTCTAAAGCGGCAACTTGAGCAGGGGAAGTGAGCTGGGCGGTGGGTTCTACTCTCTCGTGGCTGTCCCCGTCAACAGACTGAATGTCCTCGCGGCCTCCCCCAAGCCAAGTGCCCCTGACCCCTTTCCCTTCCGAGTCTCCCCCGCCCCGCGGGAAACCTGTCCAAAGCCCCTTCTCACACCTGGATGATGGCCTGAGAGCGTCCCTCACTGCTAATCAGTGCTCGTTATTTCAGCAGCCGGTATAATCTTGGTCCTGTTTGAGGCCTGTGTAGACCCCCCTCCCCCCGCTTCCTTGAGGAGACGACTCGGGCTGCATCCTGCCCTACCCTGCAGCCCCCACTTGTTCCTGTGGCTTGTGTGCTTCTGAGGCGCCTTCCTCCTCCCTTTGGTTGTCTGGCGCCCTGGCGGGGCCCTCAGCGGGGAGGCTGGGGCAGCACAGCTTCATTCTCCTCTCCTCCTCTCTCTCCGGGGGGCTGCTGCGAGACAGGTTGGGCTGCAGGCTGGTGCTTCTCGCCAGTGGCAGCTTCCACTACCTTTGAGTGACCAGAGGAAAGAATCGCGTTCCCTGGAAGCACGTGACATGTCAAGTTCATTGATAAAAAATAAATAGAATTCAACACCTGCAGGGAGGGAGAGTCGGGTGCTTTCCCAGAGAAGCATCCGGGGCCCCTCGCTGCTGCCCTCCGAGACCCTCAGCAGGTAACTCGGGCAGACCAAGTGGGTGAGCACGTTGCTGGAGTCCGTCTTAAACTAATTTGATCGAAATTTTGTGTGCCTAAGGGATATTTGGGCATTTGAAAGTATTAGGTCTCCATCTTTTGTTTTTCACAGTTAACTGACGTATCACCAGCGTCCCCGACAGACCGCTGGGACGTGTCCTTCCCCACAGCGTGGGCGTGTGTCTCCATCCGTTGGGCCAGTCGGGATCAGTTTGGAATTGTGCTCAGAGTTACAAGACCAGATTCTGGATCTGGATCAGTCCTTGCCTTTCCCTGCTACAAAAGGATGGGGTGGGCCAGGGAGTGTGTGGTGGCAAGGGGGTTCCCCATTCCTTAGGTGGGAACAAGCAGAGACATTTGCACGTGTAGAACAGCCTCACCATTTTAACATATGCAAAAGCACTTGAAAAAGTCAACCTTCACATGCTATTTTGGACTTTTTTTATGTAGGCAAACTGTGAAATGTTGCAGCAAGGACACACACAGACGCGCACACACACACACACACACACAATTGCCATGGGCTGTGGAAGATCCAGGCAGGACTTCAAAACTGAGGTTGAGTGCTTTTTTTTTTCCTTCCCAGAACGGGGGAAGAGGTCATTTTGTTTTATCGGTATCTAGGGCAAATGACAATCTAAATAGCAAAGAAATCGTGTCATCCAGAAACGCACTGCAAAAGGGTACAGCGGCTGGCTGGCTCCTTTATCCCACACCTGTTTCTGAGGAGGACAAGCCTTCCTCCTGTCCCGGGCTGGGACCCAGTGCCCCCCTGTGCTCTCTTCCTTACCGCTGGAATAGACGCGAAGCCTGAGCGTGATGGATCGCCTTTTGATTTGAATCAATTGTCAGCTGGCAAAAACAAAAACAAAACAGAAACATCCACGCGAACAGAGCGGCACAGATGTTCAGGGCTGAGGAAGCAAGCCACAGCTTGAGAGAATTCCCCATCCCCAAGCCCCAGAGCCAGGGGGCGCGACTCACGGAGACGGAGCTTCAGTGCTGGCCCTGGTGGGCGTCAGCAGTAACAGTTGTAGGGAAGCAGAGTCTACTCCGCAGCTTCCTCCTAGACTGTGTGCGTGTGTTTCCTCGAATGCTCCAGTACGAAGTTTACATAACTTGTCCCGGCCTGGCAGCCAGAGAACCTCCTTTCGCTCAGCCAGCAGCGGGAGTGACAGGAAAGGAAGCATTCTGTTCCCACAGGAATCCTGGTGTCCACCTGGTAGGAAACAAACCTTGAAAACTTCATGGAAGTACAGTTCCTCCAGCCCCTGCGCAGGGCCGTAAGGACGAGAAACCTTCGTCCACTACCCATTGGACCAAGCTGATATCTCAGCCGGGGACGAGGGTGCTGGGCCCCGTCTCAGCTCAGAGCTGGTCCCAGCATTTCTGCACTGTTAAAATATCCCCACTTTATCCATTTCTGGTATTTCCCCTACGTAACTGAGTCCATCTCCTTCCTGTGAAGTTATTTTCCCTTATATTTGTACTTTATTTCCGTTCAACCTTCTGTGTGGGGACCTCGACCAAGCAGGAGCTCATGTCTGGATTTTAGTTTCTTGTAAAGTATATTCCAAAGATATTTATACTTCAGTAATATTTACGCTCAAGTGGGGTTCCTCTCACCCTATCTAGCTGTGAGTGTCAGGACCGGCACGGCTGTGTTTGTGAATTCAAATGGTTTAGCAGGCGGCATCAGTTACAGCCTCCTAACTGCGACTTGTCTTGGGTTCTCTCGCACCCTCTCAGTAATCTTAACACAGCGGCTTGTGTGTTGGGGAGGGAGTTGTCTGTCTGGGGGTTGACATCAAGGGGGTTGAAACCACGTCTCCTGAGTATGTGCTTTTACCTCTGTGTGTGCTCTCACTGTGACGTAGTCCCTAACTCTTTTCCATAATACACGAGGAATGATTGCTGATCCAACCTTTGTAGTCCGTGGGTCCGGAGACTGTCATGGCCCCCCCGCCCCAGCCTTTGCAACGGGACTTCCCTTCTCTTATTCCAGCCTCCGCGTCTCCTTGTGCTCTAAGTGACATCATTCTGCAGGTGTTGCCATGGCTGCTGTGGCTAATGACACCGAGTGCTGGAAATCTGGACTTCGATGTCAAGATCATATTTACTAAAAGAAAGTATCTATATTTTTTGCCTCCTTATATAGAATTTCTCTAGACTAGATGTTGACACTCGTGTATCTTGTGAATTTGACAAGTTTGCCTCAGAACCAGACCTCCCCGTCCTGATGTGCCTCGGCAATGTGGAACAAGGGTCTCTGCTCAGCCATTCCACAGGCCTGATGTGAACGCTTGTACAAAGAAGCAGTGACCTTTTGCCATATTAGCGGGGAGACTGTCTGGACACTGTCCTTGGCTGCCGTCTGTGTGTCGGTTCATATCTTGCCTTTATCAGTGACTGGGTCAGTTTCTGCAGGGCCTGCCCTCTCCTTCCCAAGCACCATGTTTTGTCTTGAAACTTGCACAGGCCTCTGGGCTAATCACCACCCTTCTCGCTACACAATTTCAGTTTTCTTTCAAAACAAATCTGTGTTATTATTTGGCAGGCTCATTTAAAAAAAAATCCCATTTTACCTACATACTGATGCTCAGATCATATTTTCCAGTAAAAGGAAGTCTTTCACTCCAGGTGATTTAATCCTTGAAACACATTTTGAATCTGAAAAAAGACCGTCCTGTAACACTACCAAGTTTTCCCTGAAATATTTAACCCTTATGTTTACCCGAACACCTATGCCAAAGGCAAAGTGTGCAAGGACTTCAGAAACTTCCCAGAAGGTGCTCTGTGTGTGTGTGTGTGTGTGTGTGTGTGGTATGAATAGGGGAGGAAGGACAGATGCCACCATCCCCAGCAAGGAAGGGGGTGGGGAGGAACTGAGAATGGGCATGTGAGTATCAGAAAATGGAAGAGAACAAAATCAGTGCAGGAGCTGGGAGTCACCACCCTCAACAGGAATTAGCAGTCGTTTCTGACTTGCAGTGTTCAATTTCTATTTATTTATTTTTCTGTTTAGTGCTGGTGGCAGTTTCCGTGTCTGTTGGCGTTCTCGTAATTTCAAGATTTTGTTTTTCTTAGGACATGAGTAAAAATTGAAGGATGCTGAAATGGAGCCAAATTGCATTTTTTCAGGCTGATCTCATCTTGCGTAGAAAGAACCTTTACAAAAGCACCTGAAGGACAGCCAGCGTGAATGAAACTAGTTGAAATTTTAGAAAGTAGCCACCTCTTGAAATGCCTCCTACTTTTCCTTCATCATAATGTCGAAGGCGTTTGATTGCACATTCAAGAGACCTAGAGGGATGCACTTGCCCCTTTTGAGACTTGGTTGATTTAAATTTTTGCCTTGAGAAATCTGATTTTTTAGATAAAATGGGGTTCGCATTTTATGTAATAAGACTGACAGTCTCCTAATGCTAAATGTTCCCTTCAGCACACTGCTAAGTAAATTGAATTTCTGTGATTCATGAGAAGTCATTGGGTTTCACTGATTTTTTTTTCTCTCTTTCTCCTCTAGGCAGGTGAAGTGTGAATGTCAATGCCCAAAACATGTCCAGTAAATACGTGTTTCGTTTTACTGATGATTCCATGTCCATGAACCAGTACCCTCATCAGAAAATCACTGTCTTTCGGGGATGGACCCTGAGAACTGCCATTAGCTAATGATGCAGTTGTCAAGTTGGGCCTTCCTGAAGTGTTCTTTGAAAATAAGTCAGATCTTGTATTTTCCTTAGGGCCTGTCATTCCCTGACAACCACATGCTTCCAGAAGGAGCACAGGGGACTATGGTGGCTGACTGTGGATTGGGGGTAGGTGCAGGGTAGTCATATCTGTCCAGGGAGATCCTGTACTTCTGAAGCTCAACCAGCAATGTGAACCTTCAATAAAATAACTAACATGCCTCCACAGGCCACCGGCTCTTTAGAAGTGAAAGTTCTCATTAATTACTATTCCTCGTTTACATCACACTGTGCATTGAAAATTTCATTCAAATCTTTGCTATTTTCGCGCGTGATACTTGATCCCAAGCCGAATCCTCGCTGAGCTCTCATCAGAGTGGCCATGCACCTGCCGTTCATTCTGTGGTTTCCTTTTCTTAATTTCTTCCCTGGCGGCAGCAAACGTCATCCAACCTCTTTTCTTGCCATCATGTTCCACAGAAGAAGTATGCTTGAAAAAGTCTGCTCCTCGTCAAAGATGTCCAAACCGTGTTTTTTAGACACGTGGCACCTGGGGCCTTGGGGCCAGATGCCCATCTGTCTGTGTGAAAAGCACAATTTCTTTGTCCTCAGGGTTCAGGTGAGGCTGTTTCTGCCGGCCGTTCCTTGGGGATGCGGAGCATCCTTTGTGCGTGCTCATCTGAGTGTCCTGTCTGCCCTCCTGCCCCTCCTCACCGCGTCCCTGATGTCAGCCCTCTGATGTCAGCCCTCTGATGTCAGCCCTCTGATGTCAGCCATCTTGTCCCTGTATCTGTGTGGCCTTGGCGCGTGGCGGTTTGTCTGCTGAGGTGAGGCATCAGGGCACTGCACTGCGTAGACCATGGTGCTGTCTTTGTCTCCCATGCTGGCCCTGAACTTCAGAAGGAGGGAAGCTACATTCAGATTCCTGCTGTGAACTCAGCTGTTACAGGCCTAACACTTACCGAACAGTTTGGTCACTGGTTGGATGACCGTGGACCACAAACCTTCTTTATTCAGAGGTTTTATTCAGAGGTTTTAACTGGAAAATCTGCCAAGCGTTATCATCTGGAGGGACCAGGGGAAGTGACCTAAATCCCCAGTTTCTCAGGGCAGGGATCCAGAATAATCTCCCGTCACTGCACATATTAGGATCATCTTATGTATGATTACAATTCTGTAAAATAGAAGTGCTTTCATGTAGCAAATAATCATATTTTAATGTGCTAGCACATATGACTATTTGCTTATTGGCTGTTTGAACATATGAATTCCTCCTGCCTAGAACTATTTAGGTGGATACTTACATGTATTTCGTGACTGCTGATCTTGTAAGTTTGTGCATTTGGTGACCACTGAGTGACCTTCATTGCTAATCTTCCATTGATCAGCTTTCCTTAAATATTCAATGGCATTGCATTAGGTTGCTACCAACTTCCCTAGGAAAACTGAAATCAACTTTAACAGCTGGAAATAATTTGCACTTTGGCATCGAGCTCCTTAACTTTCTATCTTGGGATAAAATGATGTTTTGATCCCACAGTTGATTGCAAAAAAACGGTTCAAGCTTCTGTTCACATGATGACAAAAAAAGAAAGCAAGTTATGTTATTTTATTGGGAAACTGGGACTAAAACACCTTCATGTCATTTGGAAATTCCAAATCTTCTCAAGCTATTTCATTTCCTTAGGAAGAAAATGAACATTTTCATCAGAATCTGTTTAGAGTTTTGTCTTCTTCCAAATTCTCATAACGAAATTGATTTCTCTAGATATTTACCAGTTTATCCTCACATTAAAAAATTTCCCCATAAACGTTATTCATTGATTTCCTAAAGTCCTTTTAAATAGAATGCGCTGACCTCAAGGGGGATGACTTCATTAAATGCCACCTTTGGAGTCGTAGATTCTTTTTATCGTTTCATAGCTCGGTTCTTAGGCTCACCCAAAGGACTGTGTGGTGTTGTTTCTAAGTTCCGTTTTTAATTGTGTAGAAAATACATAAAATTACCATCTTAGCATGGAGCATGCTTAGTTGAGTATCATGAAGCGCATCTGCATTTTTGTGCAAAAGGTCTCTGAGCTTTTTCATCTTGCACAGCTGTAACTCTCTACCCACTCAGTAGCACCCACTTCCCTCCCCCAGCCCTACCAAACACCGTTCTTTCTGCTCCAATAAATTCGATGACTTTAAGATAACTCGCATAAGTAGAATCATACAGTGTTTGTTTTCTTTTTGACTTGCCTTTTTACTTAGCATAATGTCCTTGCGTTTCGTCCTGTTGTCGCATGAACAGGTCAGTTCTTCTTTTGAAGACCCAGAAAGCGTTCCACGGCCTGTGGTGGGAATGTGCTTTATGTCTGTGCTTCCACGGGTGCTGGGGCTGCTTCCACCTCTTGCCTCTTGGGAATAATATTGCTGCGAATTAAGTGTGCAAATGTATTTTGAGAGCTACTTTCAGCTATGTTGATTGTCTGGTGATCCTGTTTGTCTTTGAGACTCTGCCTTTCTGTCTCCCTCGCACAGCAGCTGCATCACCTTACTCTCCTACCCGCGGTGCACAAGGTCCAGCCACTCCACATTCTCACCAACATGTGTTGTTTTCTGTGTGTTCGTTTAATTTGATTATGTGCATGTATATAAGTATTACATACATATTTACATGCATGTTTTACATCGTTCTTTTCGTACAATGCATGCTTTCTCCTCTCAAGTGTGGTCCTCATAAAATTCCCCCTCACCAGTTCACCCGGGCACTGTCACCATAGTGCTTGTGTTCTCTCCCCTGTTTTGATCCCTTTACCCCCCTCCCCTGCAGATTGTCTCTGACTAATAGTTGCCTGTTCATTTTTCTTGTTAATTTATTATAATTGCTATTTTCCCTGATCTCTTACTTGGTTCCCTTGCATTCCTCCTATAAGTGAAACCATCCGATTTTCTTTTTCCTTCTGGCTTATTTCACTGAGCATAATCTCTCCAGCTCCATCCATGTTGCCGTGAATGGCATAAACAACGTGCCATTCCTATCTGTTTTGATTGCTGAATAGTATTCCACGTGTATGTAGACCACATCTTCTTGATGCAGCCATCTATTTTGGGGCATCTAGGCTGTTTCTACGTCTCACCTATTGTGAACAGTGCTGCAGTCAACATAGGCATGCAGGTATCCTTTTGAACGAATGCTTTTGTCCTGTGAGTAGATTTCTAGGAGTGAAATTACTGGGTCAGAGGGTAGTAGTCCGAGGAGCCTCCACACAGCTTTCCATAGTGGCTGGACCAGCTTGCGTTTCCACCAGCAGTGCAGGAGAGATCCTTTTTCTCCACATCCTTGCCACTACTTGTTGTTTCCTGTTTTTTAATAGGCCATTCTTGCCGGCGGGTGCGTGGTTTTGACGGTGGCATCCTGGTGGTGTGGGGCGGGTGCCCCCGGCTTGACTGGCACTCCTCTAGTGGTGAGCGACGCTAACCACCTTTGCAGAATGCTTGGTGGCGATTCCTATGTCTTAAGAGAAATGTCTATGCAAATCCTTGCCCATTTTTTAATTGGATATGTTTTGTGTAGCTGGTGCTAGTTCTGTGCACGTGCTAGACATTAGCTCCTTACCAGACGTGACTTGCCAGGAGTGTCTCTCCTTTCGCAGTCTCGCCCGGTAGGATGGGCTTCCGCATCGCTGTCATCGTCTGCGCAGAGACGTCTCTGGCAGACCTGCGGGGGTACCGCCTGTCGTTCTGCCCAAATACCCCTCAGTATTGACCGGCTCTGGGTGCAGTTAAGGTCGCCCAGTTTCCATAAAGCCGACTGCAAACTTCTGTGCACTGAGCTGGAAGCAGACGACTGACTGCTCGTAGTCCCTGTTCTCGTAGCGTGCACAACCTGGCCAGGGGCTGTGCTCTCAGGGCTCTGCCATGAACAAGGGCTGGGCTGGGGGAGGGGCAGAGAATTGTCCCTGTCGGTGGGATGTGCTTGGGGCTTCATGTGATGCTCGCTCTGTGTCTTGTGGCCTCTCCCAGGTACTTGGGGCAGACAGGCCATCCCATGGGGAGCTCTGGAAGTCAGTCACTTGGCATTGCATGGGGAACACACCCTGTTTCTATAAATTATCCAGGAGATGACATACCAAGTTACCAGGACAGACTCCAAGAAAAATGCATTTCTCTCCCCATCCCCCACCCCCACTTTTTTTAAGGAAGTATGTGCATTCTGTGGTTTCTGAAGAACCTTTCCTTTCAGGGACTATCAACGTGTGCACAAGTTATATATAGTCAGCCTCTCCATTAAAATGCAGCTCACTCTTGGGTGACTGTTGGAAGAGCTGTGACGCTGTGTGGGCCACCCACTCTCAGAACCCCATCCTTCCTGCGTGCTCGTGGGGGAACAGGTGATCCTTGGCGTTCATGACATAGACAATTGAATTGGGTGAATAACAGTTATTTTTGATGGATAATTTCTAAATCTCTTCTAAATCAATGTCTGTCAAAGTCCAAGAAATAGTTACCTTGTAGGAAATGAGCTTCCTGAATAAAACGTTTTTAAGATTTGAAATAATATTTTTCTATTTCTATTGGAAAACATGAGTGTCAAGATTTCCTTTGGGAATTTCGTACTGTTGTAAATTCAAGCAGCCTTTCATCTCCACCCTAAGCCTGCCTTCCACACTGGCCTCCAGAGCCTCAAATGCTCAACAGGTCTCTTTTGAAAAGAAATTACAGAATTGCAATCAACTTTTAATTTTAAAGAAGGATGTTAAGAGCATGGCCCTGCAGTGTTCTTTCTTGTATTACTTTGGGGTTTGTGTGTGTTCTCTGCTGTAAAATTCATACGCCATTTGTCAAAAGAGCCAGAAAGCTGGAGTTTCCGAAGGATACTGTCTGGACTGATTATGGCAAAATCCCAAAATTGTCCGGGGAGACAGGCCATTCTTTGGTACGCTGTCGAGCTGTTGGCAAAAGCAAATGCTCCACTTAAATGACTAAGCAAATGGTCCCTGAGACACGCTCTGACCCTGCTGAAGTTTCCATAAAGGAGCTCGACGAGCAGAATGAGCACAACTCGTGGCCTTGCCACTCACAGATTAAACCCCACGCAGGCTGACTCATTCCTAGTCTCACCTGTTAGTGAATGTCAAATTTAATGAATGCCAAATGTGAGCCCCACCGGCCTTTATCTTTGCTCGACATTAGTAACATCCGAATGAGCCACAGTGCTCTGCGCAGTGGAGTGGTTAATTCGACAGCGGAGCTGGGATCCCAACTTGTCCCTGCATGGTGTGGGCGGCCCCAGAGACAGATTGCAACAGTATGTGCATCCGCAGTACTCTCATCCTTGCTGTCCATCATCTGTGATACTCTAGCTTTAAGGGATTTGTTTTGCATTAGGTATACATCTTGATCAAGCCGTACTGGACAAAAAACTATTCTAAAGTTCATCATCTGATCCCTAAGAATTCTCTTGTGGCACCAGGAATATGAAAAACCACTGTGTAATCCATTTGTCCACGACAAAGAGTCTGGCTGAGTCAAGTGGCATATCCCCAGTCAGTCTGAGCAGGCAGGAAGGGCTCTGCTCCATCAAGTCATTCAGGGCTCGAAACCAAGGCCTCCCCTTTCTTATCACAATTCTTCCAAGGTGCTATAGTGTGGACACTCAGACAGCAGGTGGATTAACAGAGGGTGCATGCAATGTGGGAGGTTTTGTCAGTAGGCCAGGTGGGGAGGTGACAGGCATCCTCCTAGGCTTAGTTACATGGTCGTCACATCTGGTGGCAAGGGAGGCTGGGAATTGTGGCCTCTGTGCCCAGAGGAAGAAACGCAGGTTTGGACACTTCCTTCCTGTCTCAGCTGCAGAGGGGGCGGGTGCTAGGCAGAGCATGTGAAGGGAGTGAGGCTTTGCATGGTCCACGTGGGGAACATCCCCTCGTCTCTCTTCTCAGTCGGCGGGTTCACTGAAGAGGAATGGTGGTATGGTGAGCGTACAAGACAGGTGCTCTCCCTGCCTCTGCAGAACTGGGGGAGCTCCAGCTAAACCCCTGCCAGGTTTCTGTGAGGACACCCCTTGTGTCGGGGGAGGTGGCTGCACAGTGCACCTTCACTTTGTGTGGCCTCATCTGGCATCACTCCTCGCTCCCCCTGCTCGTCATCGTCAGTTTCATATTGCTTATTACAGCAGGAAGAGCCAAAAATCTAAGCCTAATAAATGTGATTCTGATCTGACAGTTTCCTATTTTCCAACTTCCTGCCAATTCCTGTGATTCTCTCCACCACCACCACTCCCCCACCCCCACCCCGTGACTGATATCCCAGCGCAGATCCTGTCGGGAGTTGTCAGCAGGTGTGCTGTAGACAGCAGGTGCTACAGGAGCAAATACATGTGGGGGTCACACTGCACACTGCACACTGCTCACTGCACACTGCACACTGCTCACTGCTCACTGCTCACTGCTCACTGCTCACTGCACACTGCACGCTGCTCACTGCACACTGCACGCTGCTCACTGCACACTGCACGCTGCTCACTGCACACTGCACACTGCTTACTGCTCACGGCACACGGCACACTGCTCATTGCACACTGCTCACTGCTCACTGCACACTGCACACTGCTCACTGCACACTGCACGCTGCTTACTGCACACTGCACACTGCTCACTGCACACTGCACACTGCTCACTGCACACTGCACACTGCTTACTGCTCACGGCACACTGCTCACTGCTCACTGCTCACTGCTCACTGCTCACTGCACACTGCACACTGCACACTGCTTACTGCTCACGGCACACGGCACACTGCTCACTGCACACTGCTCACTGCTCACTGCTCACTGCACACTGCTGACTGCACACTGCACACTGCGTGCCCGCCTGGGGCTTGTGTCTCGGAGCGCTGAGGAGCTCTGTAGCTGTGAGCCCCTAGAACTGGCCCAGCTCAGCTGCAGGCCCAGTGCGCAGCAATCGCCACCTAAAGACCGTCCATCTGGTCACAGGGCATGAGGTCACGACGGGCCGCTGTAGACCCATGTGGGTCACCACTGGCCACGCAGGACGCCCGGGCCCTGGATGCACACCCCAGGTTCCTGCTGGGCCCCGGGAGTCCCACTGTTTCTTCCCTGAAAGTCCTACGCAGAAGAAAATCATTCCCTGCAGAGCACCTTCACTTCGTCTTTTCTTATTGCACATGCACATTTGCTTGTGTTTCTTCACTGTCTGGTTTTCTCCTTGCTGGTTCTCCTAGTCAGGCTAAGGGGTTTCAGTGCACAGTGCAGAACCTGGAATCCGGCTTGTAGTGATATGATTGGATTAACTTGTCCTCTTTTTCCTCTGCATGTTTTTAAGTTAATGTATTTTAAGTTTTTATTTTATACTTAAGATTTTGCCTTGCATATGTCATCTAAAGTATAAAGCTCATAAGCACCCTGTCTTAGAAGAAGCTTAGAACACGTTCATTCTCATGAGCTCCATCCCCTGGTGTGTTTTAGGTCTATTTTGATAAATTTATTGCTATTTTCTCTGTTTAAATCAATTCTTATTTTTATATTAACCCCCCCTTTTTTTCTTCACCAAATTTCTTCATTCTACCTTTCTTTCTCATGTCTCATTACTTTCTTCTGAGTTCAGTTTCCTTAAATAAGTATGTTAGTATTTATTTTTCCTACCCAAGATCTTTTAGTCATAAGCGCTCAAGTTTTGCCCCCAAATGCCCTTATTTCAACATAATTTTGAAGTGATAGTTTATCTGGCTATGGACTTATTTGCCATCTTCTTCCAGTTCACTGACTCTCCACATGGGATCTAAGAAACTATTTAATGTAGTCCTTGAATGTTTTTCACTGAATGCCGTATTCATCATTTCAAGTACACTGTGGCTATTTGTTTTACTTGTCTGGTCTTTTTCATTAATCTTTCTTCTTCTCTTATGGTTTGCTGACTCCTTTTGAGACTTTAATATCTGTGGTGTGTTAACTTACAAGTTCTTTTTGATAGTCCCATCTCAGAAGTTTCCCCACTACCTGCTCTGCCAGTCTTATCTGGGAAGCGGAATTTCCTCACTTGGTTTGAAATCATGATTTTCTGTTTGGGCGGCGGGGGTGGGGGGGGGAGGTTGTGCCAGTCATGATCCTGTGGCCCAGGGGGGGCTTTGCTATATTTCTGGGTGCCCTCGGGACATACTTGTATGCTTAAAGATGGGAGAGGCTGACTCATAAGGACTTTGGGAGGAGGTGTTTGCTCCTACTTAGAGGCTGGGCTGGGCCAGCCGGAGCACCTCCTTATTGTCTTCTGCTGTGATCGGGGGACCCCCCCAACTGTGGAACACCATCCTGTGCCCATCGCTGGAGAGGATCACCTGCGGAGCACGTGTCCTGAGTCAAACCTCATTTCTTGACCCCGGGACCCCAGCTTCTGGCCACCTGGGGCCCACCCGCGAGCGGCTCGGACCACACCCTCTACCCCGCCTGCACCTGTGCCCTCGTGTTAGCTCCTGCAGTCCTGGCCGCTTCTGGGAATATTTACGTGTTACCACACCTTGCTTAGGGTTCTACCAGAGGTCAGCTTGGAGGCTGTCTATTCCGCCATGTCTCTGGGGATATTTCCTTGATCCCCAGGAGCACCTTCCAGGGCCCCGTGATGCTGAGCGCATAGGCAGCACTGACCACTGCAGATGTGACCTCTTCCTTTGCACATCTGGCCTGTGATGGTTGAATTTCTATGTCAGCTGCAGCAGGAGACTAGCAACAACTAATCATAAAGCACGACAATTACAACAGTGTCCTATAATAATTCTATGGATGTGCTCTCCCTCTTCCTCTCTGTCGAAATATCTTACTGTATGTAATATTTTTGGACCATGGTTGGCTGAGGGCAACTGAACCACAGAAAGCGAAACGACGACTTAAGGGTGCAACTGTATAAGAACATGCTGGTGGAGAGAACAGCAAGTAAGTAAGAGAGGCAGGAAGCACAGACATGGTTATTGTTGGGTTTGTCCAGAGATGAGGTTCTGGACTTGTCTGTGTGGTAGCTGGATGGGAAGTTGAGACATCTCAAGTTATAAAGTGCAAATAAGACTTTGAAGATTTTTATATATACATATGTAAATCAATCATTTTTATGTTCATAACATAGTGACATGATTCTTTTGATATACTGGGTAAAATGAAATATTTAACATTACCACCACGTTATTTTCACTGAAAATTTACTATTTTATTCATGGCTCCTACTTCTATTGGCCAGCACAAGGGTCCCTTGCAGGCAGACGCCAGACGCGGTGGGCCCAGGAAGCACTTAGTGCATGCACGTGATCTCCTTAGTCCCGAATTTGGCCTAAGAGGAGTCACTCGCTCAGTACCTGCAAATATGCCCCCTGCCGGCGCACGGTGATCAGGGGTTGCGCTGAAAGGCGAGAGCAGAGAAGGGAGATTAGTCCACGCCCGGTGGCCAGTTTTGGTGGGAAGCATCCGGGGAAGTGGGGGTAGAGAAATGGCTTCGCCCGTGCATTGAGTAGAAGAGCAAACCTGTCTGCAGCGATAGCCTTCCATGTCTGTCACACGGAGCTGCGAGGGACAGCGGTTTTCACACCACCTCTGAGGAAAAGCCCATCAGAAAAGGAAGCTCAAAAACACAAGCAAATCTCCGTTGATACTGAATTTTCACTAACATTTTAGCCAACCCACTTCCCTAAGTCCGTTTCCGCTCAGCCATCATTTGGGTGTACAGAGAAGAAGAAGGTGCCACAAGGCAGAGAACGCGTGAGCGCCCCGCATCTGTCTCCTCCTGGCGTTTGAGCTGGCTTGGCCACGGCTGTATTTTGCCTCTAAGTGAGGCACAGGCTGCGCCCGGAAGGTCGGAGCCCACAGCAAGGTTTCCGCCTCACCCTATCTGCGTAGACCCAGCCGGTAACGTGGCTTTGCAGGCTGTTTTGCTGTGTTGCCCCTCGTCACTCCACACATCCCACAGCAGCCCTCTCCCGGTGCACCTGCTTTTCTGCGGGGGGAGGGGGAGGCGTGGAAGGGTCGCAGGCTCTGCTGGGTCCGGTCCGCGGCAGAGCCTGGGGCAGAGCTGCCCTCCCAGCCGCCTCCTCGCGGGGCGCAGACCTTCCTCTCCCGTGGCCCTCATCCTCGCACCGGTGTCTCTGCACGATCGCTGGGTCTGCAGGTGTAGGACAGCAGCCTCCGCCCCGTGCTGCTGAGGGGAGCAAGGGCCTGAGCTGCAGTGCAGATCCTGTGCTCACGGGTGCGGGCGCGAGCGAGCACGGGGCCTCTGCACAGGCTGGGCGTCTTCTCTTCTGCTCCTCCGGCCTCAGGTGTTGGCTCCATCCAGGGTCCCCGCCGGCGGGGAGAGCTGCATGGGGTCTCACGAATGGGCTGCGCCCACTGGTTGGCTTCACCTGTGACAGCGGGCCTGCTGCCCCCTGGGGCCTCTGCGAAGGAAACAGGCACACAGGCCACATGATTAGAGCCTTGGAAATGGACGCACAGCTATCTTCGAAGTGGACTTATCTGTAATTCTATCAGATGTTCTCCGATTCCACGCATGTGCTTCGCGGGTCGGCTCACGAGCAAGGAGCTGTGCGTGCGTCTGCAGCGGGAGTGGGACCGCGAGGTCTGCAGAGCGCGGCGGGGGCCAGGCTGAGCCTGGGGCCTTTTCTCCCGTCCCCTCCGACCCCTCTGCTTTCTGAGCCGCTCAGTCACGTGTGAGCCTTGCTGCTGGGCGTGGAGCCGGGCTGCAGAGCATGAGGAGGCGCCTCATCTGTTCCACAGTGCACAGGCTAACCCAGCGGGCCCTCGGCCTCCATCCTCCACGGGTCTTAATTAATCAGTGAAAGAGCTTTCCCAGCGGAGCGTCAGGACGTGCCAGTGCCTCGCTCCAGCCCCGCTGACTGGCAGCGGCGGTGCTGTCATGTCGCGGGGAGGGAGAAAGATGGGGTGAAGATGCCCACAACCCCATGGACTCCGGGCGGTAGGAAGAGACCTTACAAACAGACCAGGCAAGGAAGGCGCTTTCTACAGCAGGACATGTCACTGCTGGGAGGCCCCGCCCACGGGTGCGAGGCGAGGCTGGCAGGCAGCACCCACGGGCCTCAGCCCCACGCCCTGTGAGGCATGTGCGGCCTTTCACGGAGGCTGCCTCTGGCACGTGGAGGTGCATGGCTTATGTAAGTATGAATGGCTAACATACTGGGGCGGGGTGGCGGAGGAGACAAGCATCTTCCTATCCTGCTGAGCAGAGTCGGCACACCAGGCTCAGCCGCCAAGCACAACCAGAGGAACCTATACAGTGCACACAGGAAAGCGTCTAAGGATTTTCCTGCTATTGCAAATCAAGCCAAAAAAGACCCTCAGTGGCCAAAGGACTGAAAAGAGAACGCCCAGGAACGAGGAGGACTCGCAGCAGCGCTCCTCGGCGCTGAAGGAGCCGGGCCAGGCAGGCACTGCACAGGTGATGCGGGAGCCCACCCGGCGTGCAGCCTGCAGGCTGCTTCTGAAAGGCTGTAAAACGCTGGCCTGTCTTGTCTGTCTGCGGCTCTCTGCTCTGGCAACTTGAGAGGGTCTATCGAAGAACAAGGCAGTGACCTGTTGCTCAGAAAACCCTTTGAGTAGCTTAGCGTTAAAGGCCCATGAGAGAGACATTTGCTCCTACAGACTTGGAAGCGTGGAAAGGTTTTCATGTGCATTTCCAGATGGCAGATATTTAAATCTCCATTTAGTTTTCAGCAGATGCTGGGGGTCTGGCAATGGGGGCGGGGAGAGGTGATGGTACTGATTATGGAAACTGAGCCACATATTTCTGACCTTAAAACCGCTTGCTTGAGGAGTCACTTGAAAATCTAATCTTGTTCCGAGATTTTTTTATACAGTAAAATTGCCACTAAAATGAAAGAGATCTGATTGTTGATTTTCTTCATCTAGTAAGACTAGAAGTAGTCTTCAGTGAATCTCTGACCAAAGCATGACAGTGATACTTCAAAAAGCACTCTTCCGCATACTGGGGAAAGAGATTTAAATCCGTTTTATAGAACGAAGATAGTATCAGCCACAAACACCTGGAATTATTTTCTTGATTATAAGGAACTTTGCATTTGACGTGCATCTTTTCACCTAAACCTCTGATTTTATTTACGTTCTGAGAGCCAAGAATTTGTCTTTTTCGTAAACAAGATTAAAACTCTTTAACATGGTCTGTACCAGAGCCAGAAATTGTTTCAGGAAATTCTGAGCTCGTTTTCATTGCAACTGGTTTCTGCAAACATCCTTTGCATAAGGCTTTATCTATGTATGTATACATTCAGAAATGTTTGGTGATTTTCAGGCAAATAGCAAAAACCTAGCAATGTCGTAATATGGGGCAACCGCAGGGAAAGATCTGTGCACCATTCAGGGGATTACCGCTCTTCCCACTTCATTTCTATGAGTCAAAAGACACGGGGTCAATTTTATTGTCCTTATTTTTTTTTAAGTGTAATGCGTGGATACTGGGAAAAGCGACTTGGCATCTTTTCTTCCCCCAAACCCTGCTGCTGCAGGCAGCAGGGGACGCTTCCCGCTCTCCGCCTCCGGCTCTCTGGGAGCCGCGCGCCCACAGAGTTGGGGTGGCCCACGGAGCGGGGGTGGCGGAGGGGCCGCCGGCAGAGGCTGAGCGCAACCAGACTTAGGGGAAGGCGGGGAAGGCTGGGGCGTCCCTCTGTTTACGGTACAGACACGCGCAGAACTCAGGGTCGCAGGCCCCAGGCTGGAGGGCTCCTCGTGGGGGGACGCATTTGACCTTCTTTCTGCCGGCAGCAGAGAGACGTGGGGGTTCTGAGCGCGGGGAGGATGGATGAGGGGTGGCTCAGAGCGCGAGCGCCAGGGGGCGCTGGTTGGTGGGGGAGGGGGAGGGGGTAACGCATGCATGTGACGGTGGGCGTGCAGGGAGGGTGACGAGGTTTGCGGGTTCTGGGAGCCGAGGCCCCGGACATCAGGGCGAGCTGGAGGGTTACAGGGGAAGAGCGGGGCCGCTGCGTCCGTGCCGACTGTCTCAGCCCGTGCCCACGCGGATGGCCCTTCCTGTCTCCAAGCACGTTTCCTGTTGGTGGTTAGGAAATTGCAGTATCTGCAGCAGGTGAGGTTTACGCTTGTTTACACAACCTAAAACGTCACATGTTATTGGTGGACGTGGGCTTTATCGAGGACTGAAAAGGTCCCAAGACCTGCATGTGGCTGTGGTAGCTTGTCCATACTGGCCGCTGGGGACGAGAGTGGGGAGGGGCCGGAGGGCCGCCGGTGGGCACTGCTTGGGCTGCCCTGGCGGAGGCCCAAACGGCGGGATGCCAGGCCGGGCCAGGGGCAAGGGCTGGAGGCAGCAGGGACACGGCGAAGATCCTGCTGCTGTCAGTGACGGCGGGCACTGACTCAGGTCTGCTCTGTGCTGCTGCCGCTCTGCGTACCCGTCTGCATTCAGTCACTCAACACAAGCACCTGTGAGCTAGCTGATGCTCTTCTCCCTGTTTTATAGATGAGGCTCAGAGAGGTTAAGCATTTTGCCTAAAGCTGCACAGCTCAAGCAAGTGGAGGAGCCAGCACTCAAAGCCAAGAGCTCCATCATCAGAGAGCAAGACTTAAGCACTGCTCGATATCATCCACTTTGAGTCTAATAAAAAATTTACATCTACGTACAAATGAAAGGCCCCGCAGAACCTCGAGTGAAGGGAAATGACAGACATAAGATGCCAGAGGAGGGAGTTTGACCGAGTCCCCCCAGTAGCGAAAGGTGCAGACGCGGGTACGACCAAGGCGATTTGCAGGAGTGAGGCGGAGCAGAGGGGGCTGCAGCCCTGCAGAGAAGGGCGGGGCTGGGTCCGGGCGGCGCCCGCAGATTTGCAGGGACATGGGGGGGACCCATGTGTCCTGCGCTGGGCAGCAGCGGAAGGCAGGGCTGCGCGGCAAGGCCTTGCACAGGGGCCACTCACAGGGACTCTTCAGGGAAGAAGAGCAGAGGCTCAGAGCAGCGTCTGGATCTGTCTGTCTGCCTCGCTGGTCACGCTCGCCCTAACCCTCTTCAGCAGATTTGTCTTTGAAGACTCGGATGTCATCAAGTCCTTGAATAAGGACCTTTTGTTCCACTTGTTATGAAGTTAATGGGAAACCCAGCCTTCCCTAATGGAGCACCTGCTTTCCTTAAAGACCCTTTGCTCAAAGTCCCAGCAGGGACCTCACAGAGGCATGAAGTGAGGAGCTACTGTATTCTCTCTGGGAAACAGTGTCTTTTTTAAAACTGTGGTGCCAGTATTGCTGTTCTGAACAGAATTTGTGCCATCAGAGGCTCTGACTTCTTCACGTCTTAAATTTATTGGGAAAGAAATATTTCTCCCGACTGGTAGCCCACTTGGGTTCTTCATTGTCCTGGTGACGTGCTTCTCTGCACGTGATCCCCTGCCCTACGCATGTGCCACAGCCGCTCCAGGGGTCCACAGCGAGCTCACACACCCCAGGGCTCACGCTGGATCAGAAGGGACTCAGCACTGGTCACGCGGTGTGGTTTTCAGATGCCCCCAGACATGCTCCTCTGTGTGCCCCTCACAAGGACTCCTGTCCCTTCAAGGGTTTCTCCCCGGAAGCGTCTCCATGCTCAGTGGAGGCACCTCCACTCGACTTAACCTGTTTGCAGATACCAGAAATGTCCCCACGTCCCCACTCAGTTTCCTGTAAACATAACATGGGTGTGTCTGTGACAGCAGCTTGGAGTTATTTTCTTTAGTAAGTTAAGAGCATTTTTCATATGTAAAAAGAACATTCATTCTCTCAACCTCTCCCCCAAGCGCCCCTGTAGTATTAGCATGCAAGAGGCGAGGGGAGGAAGCCAGCCGCGTCCTGTCCCCTCCACCACCAGCAAGCCCACGCAGGCACACAGACAGCGAGTCTGGGGTGCCGCTGAGGGTTCCTCCAGGTCAGGGCCAGCGGCCTCCTCCCGGGACCCGGGCCTCGCCCCTTCTCTGCAGGAGACTTGGAGGCAGTTCTCCGAGAGAGGACCTCCTGAGGAGCCCATCGAAGCACCCCATGTTAGGGTTTGAAGTGCGGCTTTTCGAAAGAAAAGATCCTTTATTTCACAAGAGCCTCAACATGGTCGCAGCAATCAGTGAGAGTCCTGTGTGAAGAGAGGGGCTGGGCCCCCGCTTTGGAGGGGAGCTCCCCGCTCAGTTTCATAGCAAGACTGCTCTTGTCCTCTCCAACCGCCAGGTGCAGCTGCTCACAGTTCCTTTCACTCGGAGAAGCTTTTTGTGCCCGTGAATCTGCAGTTTGGTTTTATGGCCTAATGCAGAATTTATGACAACCGAGTGCAGGCAAGTCACTTATATTTTAATTTACTGTTATGGATCTCTGTTTATGATGAGCTCACACATTTGAGTCAAATGCAGTGGAGAGAAACAAAGGATAGGGAAGATAACTTTCATTGAACGTCTCAGTGCCGTGTCCTATGCTTTCATCTCAATGGTTCTATTTAACCCTTAGCATTTGTGTCCTTTGTCCTGCTGCCTTCATCACCCAGTGGTACAGTGACAGCTAAAAGGCAGTTGAATCTACTAGACCTCAAAGCTTCTTTTTGAGTCGTTTGGGCATTTCAGCTGGAGAGAGAGGCATCTTAGAGCCTATATCACAGCTTTGTTGTTTCTCAGAGTGAGGAGGGAAGTGTAGTGTCCTAACATCTGCATTTTGGAGAGAAGCAAAGAACCTCTAAGGAGCTGAATCTGGATCAGGGATGGACTACTCAGTTCAAGTGCCAGAAAAGAGTTTCTGATAAGCGTTCGCCAATGACAGCTCAGCCTCCATTTGGCCAGCAGGGCCCATTAGGATGTGGTTTTAAAGAAAATCCAGTTTTCTCTTTTTCTTATGAGTTAGTGTGAACGAGGTAGTCCCGGCACCAAGTCAGTGAATCTGAGTTCCAGTAGGGAAAGAGCCCAGGTAGAGTTGCTTGCCTTCTGCAACTAGTTACAGCGCAGTTTGACAGCAAATTCTTTAACATTTAAGGCTTTTTGTTGTTGGGGGCGCGGGTTCCAGCAGAGTTGTTTAGCATTCTAGTGTTGGTAATTGGGATCGCTTCAGCCAGAACTGAAGCACGTTCTGAGACCAAAATGTTCCATGATTAATGCATATTCAAGTAGCTTCAGTACTAGCTCTTTGGCCCAAGCAAGAAGAATCCACACTTAGGAGAATCTTGGCTACTTCCTGCCTCCCCCACCCCCAATACGAGGTCAGAGCCAGCACAGAGCCAGAGCCCCACCCCCCCCCCTCCCGCCTTCAGGACCCTGCTGCAGCGCCCCTGGAGTTCAGCCACTGGCTTAAGAGCAGTTCTCACAACAAGCTTCGAGGAAAACAAACACATCCAGCGACGAGGTTAGTACTTCAAGGCAGCCAGAGCCTCCCTGCCCTGATCCAGCTGGCCGGGACGTAGCGAACATCTCCAGGACATCCACACGCAGACAGGCGTGGCAGCGAGAGAACAGGGCAGCTGAGACCTCCCGATTCCAATGCACACAGAGGGGCAGACCTACCAGGACAGTGCACTGTCTACACCGATGCGCTGTCTACACCAGTGCACTGTGTGGAAGCAGAAGACTGAAGGGTGCAGGGAGAAAGGACGAGGGAGAGAGACTGCGTGGCCATAGGTTCTCACACTTCCTCCTTCTTCATCTCGAAAAAAATTCCTGGAGGAGGTGCAGTTTGAATGAGGAAGGCATTGAAAGGTAAATGGGACCTCCGCAGGCAGGAAGCAAGTCAGGAGCCTCCCTGCAGCCCGGCTGCCCAGTGCTGTCCTGTGCTGGTGCTGTGGCCCGTCCCCAGCACAGGAGTCCTGGAAGCTGTGTGCGCATCCGCCGGGTAGTGCAGTTCAGCCGTGGGTCGCTGTGAGGACTGAGTGCAAAGGAGCCCGGCGTGGGCCTCTGGCGGCAGCTGGGCTGCCCTCTCCAGCTCCTTTCTGCCAGGCCTTCCCTGGGGCCTCTTCCTGCCACCTCTCAGGAGGCCCGGTTCATAGGAGACTTCAGACCTGGTCAGTCTGAGGTGGGAGAAAAATGAACCAACAATGGGGAATTGGTCACAGGTCTCACTCTTCATTCTAGCCTTTAAAAGCAGAAATTCAAGTTGCAGCAAATATCAGGAAGAAAGTGTTATTTAAAAAAGTGTTAGAGAAAAAAAGCTGTTCCTCGAAATATTGATATGTAACTGAAGTAAAATGTTTCCCACAGAACACGAGCTCTTGGGTTGCCAATAGACCATGTTCCAAAACTCGGTGTGTGAGGCGGGCTGGGTAACTGCCCGGTTCGTGTAGCCCCTTTTCTCACAGTTGTGTGGGCAATTCAGAAGCTTCCAGCATGAACCTTTTGTACAGTCTTAAGGCTCGCACCGCCTTCAGTAAGCCTGCGTACCTAGACTCTAGTACTGGAGTACCTAGACTCCAGACCTGAGAGCCGTGCGGGGTTAGGGCCTGGGCTTTCCCTGTCTCCCGGGTGCTTCCCCTCTGGCTCGTTCTGGGCTTTTCCTTCACTCAGTTCTGAACGTGGAATTCATCAGCGCCCAGCCTTGGGCTGCCTTCTCGTTTTCCTTCCTACCATCTCGTCCACACTTGCGCTTCAGGTACAGCCACACTCTGACAATATCTAAATTTATGTCTCCCCTCCACGCTCAGTATCTCCATTTGGACTTAGCGTAACCTCCACCTGTCCTATTCTCTCCCAAATTTGGATTCCTTCCACGTCCTCCCACATCAAAGAATGGCTCCACCATCAGTCCAGATGCAGAGGTGGAAATCTTGGTGCCAACCCCTTGCTCACTCCTCAGTCGATTTTACCTCCTCATTGTCCCATTTTCTCTTCAATGATCTTAAAAATTCCAGTGCTGTTTCTGGCCACAGGGCCTTTGACCGTGCCATTTGTTAGAACAAAATTCCCTCATAGGCGCAATATTTTTTTAAAGGAAATGATCTGCCGTAGTCACTGATTCATCGGTACATTTAGGCCCTGGGGGGAAAGAGTCAAGATTTTGAAGCTCTTCTTCATTAAATGCCAGGCAGAAAGCAATTTCTTGTGACAGCTAGGATGAATGGTTACCTTCCAAAGACAGTAACTTTTGAAGTCCATATGTCTCCAAGACAACTTTTTAAAACCAACTAGCAAGGACAATTTTGTCAGTGAAAAAAAAAAAGGGGGGGGTTACTATAAAACACAGAATGCACCCCCACAGGGCCGCTGGCCAGAACCCTGTCTCCGCGCTCACACAGCTGTGACCTTGCCCCTTGAGAGCATTTTCACGGACAGCTGCCTTGCAAAAAGTTTTCAGACATAATCCTGTTAGCTGCATCTGAATAAGGTGGTGTAGAAAAGTGCGGGCTTCACTTGACGCTCCAGGGGCTACGGTTTCCTGCCTCCTCGTTTTCCTTTTCCAGCCCTGCCTGTTGGGCATCTACTCACCGTCAGAGCTCAGCTCAACCCCCCCGCCCCCAAAGTGTTTTCTGACTCCAAGAGGTGGCCCCGTGAAGAGCAGTGGGCCGCCCTGGGTGGCAGAGCTGAACTTGAACAGCAACACCCAGGTCTCGGCCAGCCTCGGCCCTGCGCCCGCCTGGCCCGTGATAAGCCACTGGCCCGCTTACGTGGTGCCAAGCTTGGTACAAGCAGCAGTCCTGGTAAAACATTTAGCAATGTGTCCGCGGGAGTCAGCCAGAGGGATTATTTCAGTGCAAGCCTAGAGAGGGGAACATTCTCGAGCTGAAGAACACTGAGGTCACAGGGGATACATTCCATAAGCCAGAAATAGTGGGTGTTCATAAAAGCACATCGCTGTGCCCCAAGTTCTTCAACAGTCAGGGCAGTGGTGTAAGACAGTGAGAGGAGGAGGAGGAGGGAGAGGGACGAAGGGCTGACGTCATGGGTCTGCTGCTAGAGTGAGAGGCTGCAGGTAAGGAGCACAGGAGTCTGAGAATCGCCCTGGCCTGAGCTGATCGGACCCAGTAGCGCGTGTGTCTGCCCGTGGCCTCGACACCTGCAAGGTTCAAGGGACACCTGGCCCAGAGCATTTCCAACACTCGAATTTGCGGTTCTTTAGTTCATGCTGCCCTCACCAGTCCATCTCTCACAAGTTACTCGCTTGCTGTAGCAAAGCTGAGATACCATGTTTCCCAAACCAAGATGGGGTCGCATAGCGTACGGTGGTTCAGGTGTGTGGACGGGAGGGAGGGAGCTGATGGCAATCACAGACGTCTGGTAAACAAGTTGAGTTTAAAGAGAAATGAAGGGGTATGCTTTTATTGTAGAGTGCTTAATGTTCTTTCTGAGAATGAGCATGTACAAGGTTTTGTTTTTTTTTTTTCAACAAATCCAAGTAGATTTTAAGTTTTGATATTACCTTTAGGATTATGAACCATGCCTTGAAAATATCCTGATTTTTCAAGGGAGTCTTCCCCAGTAAGAACGCTGTCTCATTACTGTCACTTATTTCCGTGACTTCATGTAGTTGTTCTTTTGTTTGCACTTGCTACAGATACCTTTTCGATTATTTTGAAATTGTTTTAAACCAGAGGTGGGAAAAAAATATCCTGTAGAGTCCAGAAAAATAATTGATGAAAGATTGCAAAATTTTAAAAAATTGTCATTAAATTTGGTTTCATTTTTAATCTTTCTAGGGGATACCGTAAACTTTCATCTTTTACGTAAGACTAGAAGACATATTTCGATTGAATAATGACTGGAATGGGAAAGACTGGGGAGGAGGATTTGGGGAATGTGGGCAGAGAAGTGCACATTAACAGTATCTTGAGAAGAGAGACAGGGAGCTACTCAGAGAACAGGTTTCTGATGCAGCAACACAGAATTCAATTCATTTTGAAGAATTTGCAATTAGACTTTTAAAGATAGGTTGCATTTTTACAATCATGGGCATTTGGGACTATAATCTCTTTCACAGCGTTCCATAAACCTGTTCAGACGCAGGCGCGGGAACTATCTGGCCTCTATCTTAGTGGATTAAGTATGTGCATCTCAAATGGATTTCCAACATAATTATTCAATTATAAGTAAGGTCAGGCTAATTAATTTAATTCTTTTTTTTTGGTAGCAATTTTCAAAAGGCCCACAGATAAATTAGTACTTAGTGAGTCATTCTGATAGTTAGATGACATAAGACTCATAAAATGCAGCTGAAAAGTTTCTGTATTATTATTTATACTCAGTACAATCTGTTATTCTAGCAAACTGAAATAACTTGATAAAGGATCTCTGTCTCAAGGGTTTAACCCCTTGAGGGGTTAAAATTTGTGAACTCTTGCCCTAACAGAATGCACGTTGACATACAGCCTCTAAGGCGGCATTTCAGTTTGGGAGTGGGGAGCAAACAAATCCCGTTACTTTTGTCTTGACCTAAGTGTACCAAGAACAGCATTAAGTGTTTTAAACCAGTGTGGATAATCTTGAAGTTAGTGTACATTTAACATCTTTTGATTTGTGCAGAAAAATGTTACTGCATGTAACTTTTAATTTTCTCCAAATTATTTAGTCTGCCACCTGCATGCAATTCCAGGTTGCTCCAAACTGCATGCATTGGTCAATTCAACAACTATGTCTGTGTAATCACAGCATATGAGAACAATTCAAGAAGAAACTTTTCTTCATCGGGGGTTCTAGAGACTTCACGGGATTAAAAACTCGAACATGCACACTGACCCAAGGAATCTAGAATGAGTTTTATGAAATCCATGCTTAGATATCTTAATAGTCCTTGTTTTCAAACTACCTCAGTGGGTAAAAAGTTGCCACGTGTACTAGGAGAGAGACAGGAGCAGAATCCCCCTAAGCTGACACCCTGGAGGTCAGTCCTTCCTTAACCAGCGGCTCTCAAGGCGTTTCAGCTCTGGATGGGATAAAGCGCTCTCATCTTCGCGAAGAATGAGGAGTGGAAATGGGTCCTGCCGCACTCAGTGTGGCTCCAGCGACGCGCAGTCCCGGGACATACTCTCTCTTGCGCCCACCCACCCTGTGTTTGTAACGCGCGCCTCTGCCGCTCCCCGCCTCCTTGTCATCGGAGAAACGACCCCTGTCCCCGCCGCATCTGTCCCTAGATGTTCCCATATCAGCTGAGCCCTGAAAAACAAGCACCCAAACCTTAGAGTGCGAACAGAAGCGCCCGCACCTGGCGGGGCCCGTTGCAGTTACACGGCGATGTGTTCGCGTCCTCCGCGGGCTCTCTGGCTCTGCCCCTCGCGGTGCGGCTCTGCCCGGGAGAGAGACCCGCCCTGGTGGCTCAGAGGGACCCGCCCGTCGTTGCTGTTAGGGCTCCTGTTTTGGTTTTTGAGTCACGCTGGTTCCCAACACTGGGGGGGTGTGCAGGCACAGGTTCACACCACGCCCCTCCACCACCTCCCCCCCGCAGCCCACGGGGCCCCTCGCCACCCCAAGCCTTTGCGGGGCCCCTCCAGCGCTTGCTTTATGTTGTCTCGGATGTTTCACAGGCGTGAAATCATCTGTGTCTTCTTTCTCCTGCTGACTTGCTTCACTTAGTATCAACGCCTCCTGTTCCGTCTGCGGTTTATCTTTTTCTAACCCCCGAGTGAATATCCCACCGTCGGTGTGGAGCATCTCCAGCCTCTCCGCTGTCCTCGGCACTCGGGCGCACCCAGCGCTGCAGCGCCTGGCGGGCCCGCGCCCTTTCCGGGCGTGCTCTGTTTCTCGGGGTGCCCTCGCCCTCGGGGGAGCCCTCCAGCTGTCCGTTCCTTGAGCCTCGCACGGCTGCCTCTCCCCTGCCCTGGTTGCGGGCCAGCGCCCGCAGGAGCGGGACTGGACCTGGCCGCAGGTGCGCGCTCAGCCCGGCTGGGTTACGGCGCTATTTTCGGAAGCGAATCTGACCCTGCTGGCAGTTCGCTGTCTGTGTCAGAGTCCTGGAGCCCGTAAGCTGGAAGGGATCTACTGTTGCTTTTCAATCTCAGCAGGCTTGTGTATCACTTTAATTCAGGGCGTACATTTTACTCATCTGTGTGTACACATGTTCCACTTGCCCTGCCCCTCGGGGGGGTGCCAAAGCCCTGTCTGCTTCCTCTCCCACCCCTATTCCCTCTGGTAACCAATGAACTTTTTCACTAAGTCCAACATTTGTTTCTGCTGGATGTGCCAGGGTATGGTTCGGTTATTTATGTCGCACAGAGGAATGAAAACATCTGACGCGGTCCTTCCCTTCTGACTTATTTCATTTCACACAATCACCTGGAGGCCCGCCCATCTCTTCCCAGTAGGTACTACTTTGCCTTTTTAATAGCTGTGTAGTATTCCATTGAGTATATAATCCAGTTCCTTTATCTCTTCATCTATTAATGGGCACTTAGGAATTTTGATTCCTGAAACAAATCCTACAGGTTTGACGGTCCAGTGGAACAGTCCTGAGGGAAAGAGGGGGACCCGGGGGCTACTCTTCACACATTCCTGTACTCAGTGGTGTGTTACACATTCAGCGGTGCCCCCCACTGGCCGGCCATTGTAGTTCTGCTTGAGCTCAGCCACCCTCTCCTGGCACCACCCTCCTCCAAGCTGGCACCTGTGTCAGCCAGAACTGCCCCTCCACAATACCACACACTGAATGGCTTCTGCATCAGCTCTGGAGGCAGAGGGGCCGCGGTCCAGGTGCCAGGGTTGATTTCTGGTGAGACCTCTCCGTGACACGTGGTTGACTACCTCCTCCTGGGGTCTTCACGAGGCGAAAAGAGAAAACTGCGGTATCTTTTCTTCTTGTAAGGACTCCAACCTATAGGACCAGGGCTCCATTCTCATGACCCCGTCTAAGCTCACGGACCTCCTTAGGGCTGTCTCCAAATGCGGCCACACCAGCAGGAACACTTAAGTCCATATATGCAATCACGCCCGCAGGGACTGCCTGGACTCGCCGTGGGGTAGAGCCGTGGGCAGGGCTGTTGGCCCGAGAACGGCCCTCCTGCTGGAGGTGAGCGTCTGCCACCCTGGCCCGCCCGCAGGGGATGCTCATCGGGCTGCGACTTTCCACACTTGACCTTCTTTAAGACCTTTTGGAATTGGGCTGGGTCAGCTGGGCGGGCCTGACCTTGGATGTCCACTCCTGATGAGCTGGCTCTCATCTTCGCTGGTTTCCGAGTGGTTCTCTTGGAGGGAGGCAGGAAGCTTCTGTGTCCATATAGCTTCTGAAGGTCCAGAGGGAGCTGAGGTGGGACGGGCCATGGTCCGGAAAGCGCTTATTTTCAGACCTGATGGCAGCTGTTTTTAGGCCCTGGGCAGCAAGTTCCCGCTGACTGGCCAACACCACCTACACAGGCAGTCCCGTGCCAGACCAGGCCGGTCACCCTCCTGCCGAGTGTTTACGGTTCATCGTGTTGCCTTACTTAGACTCCGCTCCCCATAGCTTATCCCTGCACGCCTGTCAGGTGCTAGAATTTTCACTGGAGCTGCAAGGAGCGGTGAAGCAGCAACTAACTGTCCTTCTAACACTGAAAAAAATATGCCATTGAAATCAGCCCCTGGCTGAAGCCAGGCTGACGCAGGGCGAGGACCTTGGGGTTCATGCAGTCTCTGCTACAGGCCATGTGGCGCCAGGCCCGCTGTGGCGCCTCGGAGTCGTCCCGGGGCATGCATCGGGCTTCTGATCGCAAGTGCGCGTGACAAGAGGCAACACTGCTTTCAGCCACTCAGCTTGTAACTGTCACAGCAGAGTCACCCTCCAGCAGAGACCGTCCCTCCGAAGGGTGTCATCTCCCTGCCTCTCCGTTCCTCAGGCAGCCCAGGAGGGGGTCAAGGCCCCTGTTCCTGGCCCCACCCCCTGCTGCTCTTCTCCAGGTGAGCCCCGGCCCCTGCGGAGGCGGCTGCTCTGTCACTGAAGTCAGGCCTCAGCTGGCGTCTCTCCAGCTCAGGCGTCCTCCGAGCCCGTGACGTGCCACCAGGCCCAGTCCCTTTCCAGGCCGGCATCAGACCGGCTCTCTCGTAGGGTGGTGAAATCCACAGCTGTGCCGGGGGCGGGCGGGGGGGCACCACTCATTCTTATTAGCAAGCCCAGCTCACCACTGTTGTTGTTTTTTAGGAGGGGGGGCTATTATAATTATATAATGTGTCAAATATCACTATAAAAGCAACCTATTAGAACATATAAATGTATCAAAGTAATACGGTGTACACCTTAAATTGGTACAATACTCTGTGTCAAATCTAGCCAATTAAAAAGAAGAGTAACAAAGCTCTCATGCGTTTTCAAATATCGAAGACAAAGTCTACCAGATGCAGGTTCCCAGTTGGCTGGGGTATCTCTCAGCCCCAACTCCCACTGGGAGGACAAGGGCAGAGCGCGCTGTGGGGCCCAGGAAAGAGCTTCACGCCAGCAACAGGTGGAGCCGGCAGTGGCTCTTCACCGTTGCTTTTGAGCAGACTGAGCCCCTCTGCTCACAACCGGGGAGGGAGCCCCAGCCTGGCTGAGCAGTCACAGCCCCCGCCACGTGTCCAGGCCCCGGCCAGAGACGCAACTCTCAGGCCTGCTTCCTCCCCCTTTGCCTTCGCATCGCCCAGTTAACAGGCCAGCTTGTCTGGAAATTCCTGTGGGCTTAGGTGGAAACTCCGAAGGCTGAGAACAAGGCACATGTACCCAAGCAGGAGAAATCAGCAGTGAGAGCCCAGCCTCCAGCCCTTACCACGCTTCTTTCGTCACAAGGAATCTGAGAACTTGAAGAATTTTTCATATTACCAATAAAACCCCTTCTCCCCAGGTAGAAGCTGGATTTTCTACATTGGATGTATTTTCAGAAAACGTTTCTGCATTATTTTAAGAATTTTAATTCTTGAGTGACTTAGACAATCTGAAAACAAAGACAGTAACAACACGATTCCCGTCTGTCTGCACTGGTGTAATTATTCTCATTACACCGAGGAAGGCAACCAGGCTTTGCTTTCTAAATTTATCCTTTAGTTAATATGATTCCCTTATAATTTTCGTTCTTAAGTTCAGCTCGAATATATTTATTTGCCTCCAATTTGATGCTTTACTGGTTGCTCGGCAACGTAAACAGTAACTGTCTTTTGCCTTAATTAGACTCCTACCTAGAGCTACATGCCTGGTGCTCGAGAGCCTGTTTCTAGCGAGGAAATGTAGTCTGATGGCTGTGACCCCGGCGCTGCTTCTGAAGCTCCAGAAACTAATATTTGCAATTGACTTTCCCAATGGAAGTTGTTTATGTCAAGAGTTGCTTGCGAAAGAGAAAACAAGTTGTGGTTTCTAGAATGAGCCGAGGGAAACGATAAGCACCAGCTAATGGACATGGTGCTTTGGCTGTGACGTGGCCCATGGAAGGCGCCATAAGAGTCTGTAGCTTGTGTGTGCAAAGTGTGCCCTGGGCGTGTGTGGCAGGGACCCCACGGCAGAGGGTTGGGAACACCCTGGGTATAATCTGGAAAATTCAAGTAGGTACTGAAAATCAGATCCAAAAGAAAGAGCAAATCTTTTTCACTTTTTATTAATTACTGAATTTCTTGTTTAATTTGGAAAACACATTTGTTTTCCATAAATCTGTTATATATATATAGATATATATATAAAATGTGGCATGCTTTTTTTAAAAAAGTTTGTGTTTTTTACTGAAGTAACAGTTTTAAGATCATATATGTTCATCGCTTTCTGTCCACTTAGGTCTGTGCAAGCATCCTTTCTGTCCCTTTAATTCAATCTGTTCTCTTGGATATATAAAAAGGACCATATATATTCCAGGTGTTGTTGTAAATATCAGCATGTGTGTATGCCCCAAGGCCATGCTGCTGGTCACAGCCTCTGTGCCCAGATTAGCACTTGACCAGCTGCAGCCAGTACCCCCATTGACAAAGCTCTTTCTGAACAACTGGTGCCCAGCAGAGACTTTCTAGAACCAGCCTGTCAGCATTTACCTGTCACCTGCTTCCTACTGTCCTGTCTAAAGCCAGCGAATAATGAGACCTCAAGATTTATGTGGTGAAAACACAACGAGGCAGAAAGATTGTGACTTAATGCTCACGTATTTGGCTGTTATAATGTTACAGGAGAAAATGCCCAAGGATTAGAATTATCGGCGTGACTATTTAACTGACTTCGCTTCCCCCAGGAAGCTGAGCTTGGACAAAATGACAACGTCCACGTGTCTGACCCTAACTTGTCTGCTGGCCGCCGGTTGTTTGCTTCTGAGTGTTCTCTGAGCTGCCACTGCTGCTGTTCGTTGTGGGCAAGTCTCTAGACTTCGGTTTTCTTCTCTTTTGCAAAACTGGGAACGGGGCTTGGCAGGTGTTCCCTCTCAGAGGGACTTGATGGTTCTGCGACTCCACATCTGGGTCTCTTCAGTGGCCGGTGCTTTTGTCGGATGGGCAGATCTGGTCAGCTGAGCTGAGGTGGCCCCACGTCTGTCTTCAAGTTCCATCTGGGTCCACAGCGTCTTGCAGAAAAGCCTCCCAGCCCGTTTCTTACAGCCATGAGTTACCCGGTTAGGAGGAAGCACAGAGGAGCCCCACAAGAGCATCTGCAGCGCCCGTTCTGGGTCTCAGGCGCCTGGGAAGAGACGGGCAGAGCGAGGCTGCGTCTCTGGCTGCTGGGGCAGTTGCTGCGCAGGCAGCCGGCGCCCAGCAAGGAGCACACGCTGCAGCCGTGCTCGCTGCGCTCGATGCTTCAAGCGTGTGAGCATTTCCTTGTGATGGTGCCGTTTTGTTGTGATTCTCATAAACGCCTGCAAGATGCAAATGAGAGATGTTTTCGAGGCTGGCTCTGAAGTGGAAGGGAGAAGGGAGGCCAGTGCTCCATCCCCAGCCCTCAGCTGTCAGCTCTGGGATGCGGCCAGGCGACCTCGCTGATGGAGCAGAACTGTGGCTCCAGGAGGGGCATGTCCCAGTTGGAAAGACAAATGGAGTGAATGTGTCTGAATAAGATGCAGAATGGTACTGGCAAGCATATGGCAGGGACAGAGGCGTTGCAGGAAAAACAACAAGGGAATGTGGCAAACCAGGCAGATGAGTCCAGCACACAGCCGTTCGTTTCAGGAAAAGTAAAACAGGTGCATAGTTATGCATGCTTCAGCAGAACAACAGATGGGGTTTGCACCAAGCTCTGCTGGTTCGCCCAGCGAGGGGTGCAGTGGTGTTAGGGCAAGTTCACCGACTCCTGCTGGGCACACCCAGCTCCCTGTCCCCAGGGGGTTAGGTGCATAGAAAGTGCCCACAACCGATAACCCTGGAAAGATGAGTAGAAACATACTCAGGAACACGAAGGGCAGTCTGCAGGGGACTGCCAGAAGAGGCGGTGCTCCTGAGAACTACGGGTTTAAATGGAGCTTTGCCGCGGTGAAGAGCATTTTACTAAGCAGGGCACCAGTTAGTTATATTGGGGGCTTAGTGGGTTTTAATTTGAGAAAGAACAAGATCATGTCTAGCCTTCAACAAGTCAGCTAACCCGGCTGGACCCCTTTTTGTGCATGTGCGAGTGAAGGAGGAGGCGGTGTGAGGGCTGGCCTTCGGCCTGATGCTGGCTCTGTGAATCCCGGCAGCGCAAGAGCTGACTGGCTACAGCCTGCGCGGCCCTGTTCAGGCAGAGCAAGCTGTGTGGGGTTTTTGAGCAGGCAGAGCTGTGTTTCTGAAATGCATGTTCTGCATTTACTCACTGTCCCGCATCTGCTGATGGGGCAGCAGCTAGCTGCATTCCATGAGACTTAGATGCTTTTACTTTTTATTTTTGCATTTTTGGCTTCAATATCATTACCAAATCTGGGCTATCCGTTTAAACTCCTGAAGCACAGGGAGTGTTGTTTCCTCGTCTTCATCCTCAGCAACAGTGAGTGCCACAGAGCAGCAAGTGAGGGCTGCGGGGGCTGGCCCGGCCGGCAGCGGACGTGGGCTTGAACGTGACCCGTTTCCATGACCCGGCTGTCCCCACGGCCACCTTTTCTTAAAAAAGGAAAAAAAAAAACTAAATATTTTACGTGGCCCAATATAGCCAAAATACTGTCATTTGCGCATCTCATCGATGTAAAGACCTCTCGTCATTGTCAAACGTGTAGCCGCTGGTGACAGCCCATGCCCCGGCCCCGACCGCATGTCAGCACGTCCCAGCTCAGACACTGAGCTGTCGGCAGACACGTTTGGTCTCACTGAGATTCTGCGAAACGCTTGGAAAAAGTGGTTTCTCACGTCCAAGTTGTCTCCGCTGTGCTTAAAAGTCTTCCAATAATCACACTGAGCGGTGGTTTTATTTTTTTTACAGTTTTTTTTAATTAAAATATTTTAAATATTTACATATACTTGCCATTAATTGTAATCCCCATGTACTCCCCATCACCATCTCACCAGTGCACCATCACCTCAGTCCCTCGTGCTCCCATCTTCTCTCAACCCTCCCCCTCCCCTCCCCACCAGGTGTCCCCAGTC
>JAGFMF010011444.1:2125283-2138978 GCA_019455555.1 Galemys pyrenaicus | reverse complement strand
TTTTTTCTGTTTCGTCTGGTTAGTTCTTTGTGGATCTGTGTGATAAGTCCCTTGTCAGTAATGTTGTGTGTAAAGATTTTCTCCCAGTTGGTGGGTTGTGAGCGGTGGTTTTAAATTAGAATGTAAAGTAACTAAACTTAATTATTCAACCTCCCCGTCATCCTCGCTACACTTCAAGCGCTCCTAGCAGCCTCGGCTGGACTTGGGGCCTTCCAGGACGACCGATGTGCCAGTGGCTCCAGGGAGCGCGTCTGCTCGGCACGCGGAGGCCCCTCCTCCGCTCTGTGCAGTGGGCGGTGGGTTCCCAGCTCACTTCAGGGCGATTGGGATGGGGGTTCTCAGAAGCGGCTTGTGACTGTGCCCACCACAGGCAAAGGGGCAGGGATGGTTTGACTTGGAAGAGTCTAGAACTGCTACTGATGAATGATTTTGTATTTTAGTTAAAAAAGAAGTGGGGAGAAGTTTATGTTTTTGCCTTCGCTTTCTATTTGTAAACCCATGAAAGAGTGTTCTTTACGAAGCTGGGTGCTCAGGCAGGAGCTGTTAGGCCAGTGCTTCGGACGTCAGAGGACTCCGAAGAACAACAGGAGAAGAGAAATCCTTTTCGGCACAGTCTTAGTTTGCATTACCCCAAAGCAGACCCGAGACAGGGACTCAACTGCAGGCCATTTGTTTGAGAGTCACTTCCGGGGGGGCGAGGGGGGTGGGGGTGGAGAAGCATGAAGAGGAAGGGAGGTGGCCTGTAAAGGGTCCGTCCCTGAAGCTTCATCCCCTGGGGAGCCCTGGGAGATGGTGCGGAAATAAGCCACAGGTCTCCCCGCATGGGCGAGAGAGAGCCAACCGCGACCATGCCAGCTTCCTTGCCCCTCCCCCAGGACTTCCCTGGGGTGCTGGTGAGACTCCCCTCTTGTGGCCCACACACGATCAGAGCACGGAATCAAGGGGTCAAGCGATGCCACATAGGCAAGGAAACCCAGGTACTGGCAGCTGAAAGTCAAGACCGCGTGCCCCAAGGTGGTGCAGGCCAGGAGTGCAGGGAGGGGTGACGGCATCCGCTGTCCGCAGTCTGACTAAGTGCGAAGGCACCCAGCTGAGGAGACACATGTCCATGGAGCTTTTCCTACTAATTCACACTCAGCTGCCAGCCGTTTCCCCTCCTTAGACCCGAGAGCCTATAAGACGCAGCCAGAGAACTCTGCCGGACGCACAAAGACCAAGGACACCTAAAGACACATCACACGCTGTCCAGCAGCATTTCCTCTGTGGTCGCCACCACCAGGTCCTGGAAGTCCCGGATGCAGCTGAGCGGTTTGCACTCGGCGCTGCTGTGGAGCTGGAGCTCCGCTCGGCCAGGACGCAGCCACAGGTTCTGGCCCAATTTTTGCTGTGTTTTCTCAGTATAGTCTTTTCACTGACCTTGATGTTATTGTTGCGCTCACAGCCCACGTCATCTCAGAGAGGGAAACCTGTGTGGGAAGTCCCAGCTTCTAGAACCCAGAATACTAACGTCAGTTGCACTTCAGAAAGGGATTTTCCAATCTGCACTTGTTGTAAGAGATTTCTCATGTCTAGTGTTCAGACTCCTGAAGACAGCGTTGGCGACCACTAAGAAGAAACACGGAGATGAATCAAGTAAAACAATGAGGCATTGACTACTTACTGAGTGACATGGGCCTCAGGTTACTTCTGCCAAACAAACCAGCAGAGCGTGAGGTGCTGCTTCACGTGTGTGTCCCTCTTGTACGCAGCGGCACAGAATATAATGCCATAAACAGCTAAAAGAGAGCTGAGGTAGTGTGCTGTGTGTTAATGGCAAGTCTAAGTTCTGGCCATACTTTGTTTCGTAGGGAGGAAGTGATGGGGTTGTCCCCAGTAATTCAAAGCGTAGTAAAACAAACCCACGTTTGCTTTGACGCTCTGTTTCAAACTAAAGATCACACCACTGTTGTTTTTCACTGCCGAGAGAGCTAGAGAGAGCAGAGGAGTTGGACCAAGCGCTGCTCATCCAATTATGTTTATCTTTTTCCTCTGAAGATTAATTTTCTCTCCACCTGCCCCAGGGTTTTCCTTTCAGTGATGACGTGCAGTGGAAAGGGGACACTTAGGAAGAGAGGGCATTTGCTTGCCTCACGTCTTGAAAAAAGCCCTGTGTCCCTCGCCAGTGCCTCCGAGGGTGGCGTGCTCTGCCCTGACAGGCTCAGGCCTTGTGGCACAGGGAGCGCTAAGTCATAGTGACAGGAAGGTGGGCAGAGGCACTCCTGTGCGCTTGGCGGTGGTGCTGCAAGGGCTGTCTGTGATCCCGATAAACAGCATCTATTTTATGGGTTTTCTATGGCAGATCTCGTGCTAAGTGTTCACTGTAAATTTCCACTACTATTGGCAGCAACTTCATTCTTAACAGTCAAGAACAGGAAATACTCATCTGTGCCCCCGGGGCGTCTGGTCAAGCTGGGGGGAGGCAGGGTAGAGCACGGACGCCCCCCAGCAAGAAGGGAGGGGCTGCTGACACGCATGCCAACCTGGATAATGTTAAGGACATGTGTCAATTGAAAAAAAAAAAAGCTAATCTCAAAGGGTTATTACTATGAGAGTCTATTGATAGAACCTTCTAGAAAGGAAAAAATTTATAGAAATTGAGACTAGATAAACGAACAAATTCCTTTGTGGTGATGGACTATTTCAACACTTTAATTGTAGTCATAGCTCTGTAACTATGCGTGTGATAACATACTACAGAAGTTTACACGAAGACATTTTGAACATTTTTACATGTCAGAAACCTATGAAGTGCAAGTAACTACTGGAACGGAGTCACGTCTATTGCGCTCTCCTGCTTTGCTCAGGCCCCCATTTCTGGAGGGAGCCAGTGGATGTGGTCTCTGTGACCATTTTTACCACTTTTCATTTGTGTATGATTATCTCAAATAGTTTATGAGTGAGGGAGGAGGAGAGTATAAAAAGTATGGCAAACAGAAGAATAAGTGCCACCGACAAGATAATAGGAATCCCAGAAGAGAAAAAAGTACAGGAAGACATATTTGAATAAACTATTAAGATGATTGTTTTAGAATAAAGAATAAATGTGACACCTCAGATTGCAAGTGTTCATGTACTGACTTCTGAATGCTCGACTTGCTGACATTCAGGGACATCCCAGACTGTTCTCAGGTATACTCCAAAAGGCCACCAGGAGGAAGGACAGACACCCACTTCCAAAGAGCAAGAACTGAGGTGGTGCAGAGGCCATCAGGGCTGGTGGTGGCAGCCATGGGAACCCCAGGAATCCTGTGCATCTAATGCTATAAAGTCGAAATATCAAGCAGCAATGGATGAAACTTCAAAGAGAAACAGATCAGCAATTGTACAAGAAATTTCAACATGCTCCTTTCTATCAATCAAGCACACAAACATAAGTGATGTGTATATATAAGCTCCGAACACAATAAATCCAATCAGATCTTCAGAAATGATTTTTCTTTAGTGCAATATTTCTGCGCACTTGGAATATTTACTCCCACCTGGAGATGTACTAAATAATTGGGGATCAATAGCAAGTGAACATGTTCCCTGACCGTAATGCAGATAACAATGAAAAAATCTACTTAGTTCAGAAACGAATTAGATAATACTAAAAATATTTAAAAGAGAGAGAGAGACTGTAGAGTTTTTCATACAAGGTTAACATTTAATATATATATATTTATATATAGTTAAATACGGGCCCTCCCTGGTGGCACAGTGGGTTAAGCAATGCACTATGAAGCAAACTGCAGCCACTGCAGCATGAGTTTGATCCCCAGCCATGGAGCTGGCCCATGGTGCAGCAGACCTCTCCTGCCTCACCTACTGCTCCCCTTAGCAGTGTACTTCAGTCCATCTGCCTGTTCTGCTCCCCACTCTGTCTGGTGGTTTCTCTCACCCCCCACACCTCTAGCCTGTATCCCAGTTCCTGTAGGCATATATAAATAAATCTTTAAATCTTTATATATTGTTAAATATGTTTCGACATCTGCTACTATTATGCATTGATCATTTTTTCCTTTCTATTTCCTAATTCAATGTTACTGGTGTCTAGGATGCTCTTCATTTTTGCATGTTGCTTTTAAATCTTGGATTTTTCTGAGTGTTCTTCTAATTTTGATAGCTGAATTATCTTGGCTTTTTTCGGTATTCATGTGATTCCTCAAATAATCATCATCTCTTTTCTGAAATCAACACTCTAATTTCTGTGCCTCTTTGCACCAGATAGCACTTATACTTGAAATGTTGGCTCTTTCTTCATCTTATTCATGATTAGTTGTCTTGCTTATGATTTGAATTGGAAAACTTCTAATCTTTCTATTTACTCTACTATTTCTGGAAGTTACTTCATCACATTAAGGGAATTTCACATTCAGGAAGGCTAGTCTGTTACCTTACACTTCTTGATAAGAATGAGGAATGGGGCATCTTCGACATATGGCCTCCCTCCTTGAGAACGGCTGCTCCACCTCCTCTGTCTGGAGTCACAGAAGAGGGGCGAGAGGGCGGGGGGAGCGCCTGCTCATCCTGCATGCAGAGCACTCAGGAGGGGCAAGCGGTGTTGCATCTCACTTCCCACTGGCCGAGTATTAACCACAAAGCCACACCTAGCTGCAAGGGAAGCTGTGGCTGAAGGCTGTGTCTGGACAGCCTGTGTCCTACCAAGCACTGGCTCTGGAAGAGCCCAGACGTCTGTAGCATGGCTTGCTGCATCTGATGCTCATGTGCTCGGATCCTTACATTTCTTTTTTTTTTTTTTTTAAGATTTATTTATTTATGCATACAAGCACTGGGGTACAGGCCAGAGGTGTGGGGGGGGCGGTGAGAGGATTCACCACAGAGAGCAGGGAGCAGAACAGGCAGATAGAAGTACACTGCTGAGGGGAGCAGCGGGCAAAGCAGGAGAGGTCTGCCGCGCCATGTGGGTCTCCTCCTTGGCCGGCAGCAGGGATCGAACTCGTGCTGCAGTGGCTGCAGTTTGCTTCATAGTGCGGTGCTTAACCCACTGCGCTACCAGGGAGGCCCCGGATCCTTACATTTCTTAATGTCCTGAGAAAGCATTAATATAGTTTCCAATGTTTAATTCCCTCACATTCCTTGGATCATTGCCATGTGGTCGTACTTTGTGCTATACTTTTGGATTCGACTTGTTTTATTTAGGATTTTTACATCTGTGTTTAGTTTTAAAATATTTTTAAAGGCACAACATGGTGATACTTTACATTTATATGCTACTTTGCAGTTTTAAAAATCGTTTCACCTACATTCTCCTCACTTGAGAGCAGATGATAATCAAGAGTTGACTGTAAAAATAAACAGCAGACATTAAGTTTATAAATAGAAATGATCCACAAGTGGAACACTGTAGTCTTATTGTTGCCTAAATTCTAAGGGTTCTCAGTGAGACTAAAGTACTGATTAGGGTGGAGAGAGGATGTGGAAAATTGCAAAAGGATCTTTGACCACATGAACCCAGAAACGAATGTTACCACCCTCCAATAGGCCGGGGGGGCAGAGGAGGCCGCCACGTAAACACCAAGCCCTCGGCTGGCCATCCAGGCGTTCTATTGCTGTAAGGCTTCAAAACAACTGGCTTGAACTTACAAGGATTTCCTGGTTATTAAGCATTCTTTGGCTTTCTGGCCTTCTGTCTTGATCCCTTATCCGCATATCCCCGGTTAGAGAGTGGCGGGGAAGCACGGCCGGGGAAACAGAAGCACTTGAGCACAGGATGCTCCACTGTCTGTCTGGCAGGTTACCCGAGCCCTGGCCACACAGTCTGTCCCAGGGCTAAGAGCTTCTCCGGATACACAGTCATTACGTAACAGCCATCCCCCAGAAGTATGAAGTGCCTCTGGGAGGAAAAAAGATGGCAGGTTGACATAGTTCTGCAAAAAGAGGCCTCAGTATTAGAGGAGACATCACAGTAAACAGAGAATTGCCTAAATCACAGGGCCGCTCCGTAAACTCTACCCCTGAAAAACGTGTTAACTTCTCTTCCCTGAGCTAGGAGCCTCCTGAGCATCATAGATTAGGCACCTGGGGCGGCATTTAGCTTAGAGAAGAAGCTGAACTGGTCATGGTGGCGCCGTCTGCCCCCTCGTCATCCTCCTTCCTCTCACGCTCTCCCACACCGCAGTGCATCACACTATGATATAAGACCCTCCTTGATTAGCAGGGGTCCGAGACCCACAAACCTCTTATAAGTCACAGCTGTGACACGGGGAGTGCATCACACACCACCCAGCCCGCACCACAGCTCAGCCCCTGACTGTGCTGCTTTCCCTGGGACAAGCTCAGTATCTAAATCGGAAGGACAGTCTCTGCTGAGTGTAATCACGTACTACATTCATACCATCCAAAGCGAAAACCCGTATCTTGGCTATTGGAGATAGAAAATGCAGGAAACAGGGGAGTGCAGGTTTCCTTTTGAATTAGCATTTTTGTGGGGGTTTTGGCAGATTCCTAGCAGTTGAATTGCTCGGTCATGTGGTAGATCTGTTTTTAGTGTTTAAGGAATACACATAATGGAATACTACTCAGCGATCAAAAGAGAGAAGCTCAAGCCATGTGCGGCAACATGGATGGTGCTGGAAGGAATGATGTTAGGTCAAAGAAGTCAAGGAGAAAGAGCAATGGCAGATGGCGTCCCTAATAGAAGGAATAGAGAAAAACCAACAACAGGTCAAGAAAACACAAGACCTGCAAGCTGAACATAGGTCCGAGGCACACCACAAAGGAGGGAGAGGGAGGGGGGCAAGACAGAGGAGGGAGGTGCCCAAGGGGCAGTGGGATGGCTCTCGGGTGCCACGGGCACTCTACCTGACCGGAGAAGCCAGTTGTGCAAAAATGAACAATCACATGAGAAAATAAATAAATTTAGAAATAAAACAGTTGAAAAGTCATAAAGCAAGCCAGAGCGTGTGGGCCCACCCGCACCTGGGGCGCATCGGCGGCTTCTCCTTGGCACGCGGCTGCACACCCCACTCCACCAGGGACCCGCTGCTCTTCTCCCCGGGGCGCGTCTCACGTGAGGGCGCTGAGCCTGGCAACCGTCCACCCAGGTTCTGTGCCTGGTCAGACTGATCGTGATATCCACCCAAAGCCACCTCGTTGTGTCGCTTTAGAACCCCCCAAGCACCCCATTCCTAGTGACCATTCCTACTGGGATAAAGGCACAGCCCAGTACCCCCTCTTACCACGTACACAGCGAAAATAGCCCAAGGTGCCAGGTGTGTTTTTACCGGCGCCCTGATGTTCATCGTGGGCACTGGGAATGAACGAGGGAAGTCAGGTGAGGAGAACCGTGTGCAGCCTGTCCACGTGGGTGTCTCCGACGATGGAGGCAGACACATGTGTTGTCAGTAGCACTGAAGTTAAAAATAAGTGCTTTAAAATAGCTACGCGTCACCTGACAGGAAGAGAATATGTCTTCTCACATCCCTGAAAACAGATGATGAGTAACTGGAAACGCGGATAGCCAAACTGTGGCCCAAGCCTATTTTTAAAATTTGGAGCTGGGTTTTGAAACGAGCAGTCTGGTTCCAGAGCCCATCTCTACTCTAGAGCAGACTGTGGCCGCAGGTGCACGAGGAAATGATGGCAAGTTTGTCCAGGGAGGGAGGACGGGCTACAGGGCCGTAAACATGCTGAAAGCCACACTTCTGAACGGCTTCATAGGGCAACCTTATAAAGACCAAGACTAGACACTAGGCTGAGAATTTAAGGGGAAATGAATCGATCCTATCTGCCGTCTCTGCCCGTCGCATTATAGGAGCTCTCAACACTGGACTGTTAACAAAAGACATTCAGGTTGCTTAAGACTGAAATGTAAAAAGTAAAGCTGTAAGACTCTGAGAAGCAGTTTTTGAAGATTGCTATCGTCTTCGGAAGAGAAGAGCTTTCTAAACAGGTATCAAAACTGGAAACCATAAAAGACTGTATAAATAAATATTGATTTCCAAGAAATGTAAAACATGTACAAATCCAAGCATACAAAATCTCGTAAAACCCCAAGATCCCTGATAGAATAAAAAGTCTAATTCTGGAAGCTTAAATAGACATGCTTAAAATTTATGAACAAGGAGTAAATTAAGTGAAAAATTACATAAATATCTACGCAATAGCCCCAAGGCCGGTACGAGCCTCGCCTCGCTGAGCCAGATCCCTTCAGTCTACAAGATCACATTTCTGTGCAGACAAAAGCTGCCAGCCGCCTGCATCCCTCACAAAACCTCAGACCACACTCAGACCATTAGCCAAAGTAAACATGGAAAGAGAAGCAGCCTCGGAATTGTCAATACATTCTGCAAAGTTGAAATTGAAGCCATCGGGTTCAGTAATCCCCAGAAATAACGGCCGAATCCAAACACGAGGTGGCTTTGTGAGTTTACAATAGGATCAAGGCAAAGGTTGTAGGAGTTTCTAAAAATACAAAATTGACACGGCACACATGACCCTTTTGTGCCGCGTTCGCTTTTCAAGTGTTTATTCAGCCGAAGTGAAATTCCACCAAGGCGTTTAGGATGACAACCTGCACGAAGATCAAGCCGGGGAATGCCCAAAGGGACTCCTCAGAGACCGACACCAGCCCCGACAGATACCACCCGGTGGTCCCACCTGCTGACCACCCCGCGAGGGCCGCGGCCAGCCCTCAGCCGTGTCTGCGGCGGCCTTTAGTCTTGTCCCGACTCTGCGGCCTTTCACGGCGTCCTCACTGGCTCCCTCCACCTGGCAGGGACTCCCAGTAATGCGGCTTTCCACATGGAAGGGCGGCCCGTGAGGCTGGTGGGGCGGGGCGTGGAGGGGGTTCCTGAGACCCCTCCCCAGCGAAGTTAACATTCCGGCCCAGTGGACTCCGTGTCCGCTGGCTCCACGGGCCCCCGCCAAGACGGCTGCGGCGGGGCTCTGCCCCCGGGGGCCGTGCGGCCTCACTGCCTGTCAGGAAGAGCAGGCCCGCGCCCAGCTAGCGCTCACCCGAGGGGCCTGCCCTCTTCCCCTCGCGCCGTCCAGTTGCAGGCGTGCCGTGGTGGGAACGCTTGAGGGTGAAGGGAAACTATTTTCAGAATCACCCATCTGGCCTCCGTCTCCCCTTGCCCGGCCTGACGCGCCAAGCTGATGCTTGAAGCAGAGCTGAGCAGGAAACAATCCCGAGAGCACCTCGCGCTGGCAGATCACATGAGCGTCTTTAGGAGACCTTATCTGGGGCAGCTTTGGGTACTGGCTGTAGGAGAAAATCGCTGTGGGGATGCTGAGGCCTGTGGCTGGGTGTTCTTGGTCTCTGGCGGGGCTGGGGAGCCCGGACAGAGGGCAGAACTCTGAGCATTCCACCCCTTTGCCCCGGGGAACAGGGCTCTCCCCCTCCTCGGGGACATCTTGGAAATGCGGCGTCACTGTTGACTGGACTAGTTGGGAAGGGGCCGCCATGACCGGCGGAGGGCCAGCTGGCCCTGGCCTTGCCGTACCAGGCCCTGAGTCTGTTTTGTTCTTCGCTCAGCTGCAGGACAGCGGCCCCGGTGGCTGGAGAGGGCCCCGCCTGACTGCGAGAACGGGGCAGGGCTGTCACAGTGGCCTCGTCGTGGGGCTGGGTTACTTGGTCCAGACCTTTCTCTGGGTGCCCTCTCTGACCCCGGCCCTCCTGCCCCTCGCCACAGGTGTGGAGGACATCGTGGCCATCATGATTCCTGAGCTGAAGGGGCGGGAGCTTGTCGGCCTCCTGGAGCGGAACCTCACGGTCACCATGTACATCACCATCGGCACGCGGAACCTGCAGAAATACGTGAGCCGCACGTCCGTGGTGTTCGTCTCCATCTCCTTCATCGTCCTCATGATCATCTCCCTCGCCTGGCTGGTCTTTTATTACATCCAGCGGTTCCGCTATGCGAACGCCAGAGACAGGAACCAGGTGAGAGGCAAGAGTGGAAAGGAGATTATCACAGAGGTGAGACCGATTGTCCCGTAAGCTTCAGAGAGCGAGACATTGGCAAGACAAAGCCGAAGTCCCGGCAGAGCCCCCACTCGAGATGAACACCATCAGCGGTGTCCTTCTGCAGATCTTTCCCAAACGCCCATGATTTGATGTCTTGCTAATACTGTTCTGTAACACGGAGGTGCTTTGTCCCATATTCCTGCTGCTGAGCTTCTGAATGGTTATTTAATTAGGCACATTATAAAAAGGGAAAGGGGACAAGAACTGAGATTATATTAACAGTGGTGATAGAATGTGGAAAAACAGCCAGGATTTCCTCCTGTGACCAGAAGCAGCAGCAGCGTAATTGCTTTTTAAAATAACTTTTAAAAAAATTGGAACAGATAACATGTTTACATGGCACAAAATGGTGCACAATGAAAAGTAATTGGCTTTCCATGCCTCTCTGTTATCAGGTCCCCTCTTGGGATATCTCCTCTTCCATGGTACTTCATGTACTTACACACGCACGCATGTATGCATGCACACACATTTTTACATGGATGATAGCACGCTTAACTCCATACCATTATTTCTCACTTCCTCTTGGAAATTCATTCATGTCAACACTCAATCCAAGCTGCCTTCTCTCATTTCTACTATGCAACATTTTGTTTTCTGTATAAGTTGCAACTATTAAACCAATTTCTATGGATGTACATATCTTCTCTTACAAAACACACACACGAATTTAAAAACACGAAAACACGTCCATGAGATGTTGAGCACTTTGAAGAGGGTGTCCGTAAAGTATATTCTCGAGTTTCATGGTTAGAGTGATGGTATGTAGATTTTAAACTAGGCTGGATTCTGCAACTTATCTGGCAAAAAGATTGCAGCAATTTCTACATTCAGTAGTAACACACTAATAGTTTATACTAATATAAATAGTTTATATGGCTTCTGCTATTTCTCCATATCCTCACCAAAAGAGTATTCTACAGCTCTTTGCTGTGTGTGACTTTGTTAAGTCAACAATGGTCTCACATTTTTCTTGTTACACTAACACTGAACTTTTCAAGTAAATTGAAGAAGTGAATGTTTTCTAAATGCTTATTGTATTTGACCACTTTTTAATTTAATTAATTGCTAGCTATCTCCTTATTGATCCATACAAACCCTTTATTAATCAAAAACTTAGCCCTTTTTGTTCTATAAGATTTGTTTCTCCCCCAACTTGTCATTGTCTTTGATTTGTCTGCCATGTTTGCTATGTAGAAATTTGGGTGTTACCAACAGACTCAACTAATCTGACAGTAGTAACTACAAACTGAGGCAAGGACGAAGTGTTAAGCTGGAATTACTTGAGTTATTATTTCAATCACTGATCTATGCTGTACAGGCGGATGTAGCTTGCAGTCCGTCTAAGTGTCTGCTTACTGTGTGATCAAAGCAGATTGGAAGTGGACGGTGTAAGAGTGGTCCATGGGGCCGAGGTGGCCCTCTGCCCCCATTTTATGAACTTTCCTTGAATTACAGGATGTTACCCCAAGGTCACCCAGTGAGTTGGGATCCTGCGCCAAAAGTTACCACTGTTTCCTGACCAAAGTAGTATGGCTTTCTGATGAGTAGAATAAGGACATAGACCTTCCCTTAGAAAGATATTTCCCTTTTGCTGGCCAGTGCTCCATCCATTTGACAGAAAGTTACAGACGTGTCCGCTAGAGCGGTGGTAAGCCTGCGTGAAGTCATTGTTGAAGCGGGAGGGCCCTTCGGAGAGGACAACTTTCCGGTTAGACATAGGCGCCCAGCCGCAGTGGGGTAGCAAAGACTTGATGTTCCACCGGTGCAATACCCACCGCTGCTGTGTGAGGAGGAGACTGAACTGCAGTTAAGCAGATGAGCCCGCCCCTGCTTGGGCTTGCGCAGACCCCCGCTGCAGCTAAGCCAGCACATCCGGCAGGCTCGCTGCGTCATTCAGGCCACCGTGGACCTGGGGAAGAGCGTTCTGATGCAGTTCCCCAGGCGGTAAGACCCGCTCGATGCTCCCTGCTCCTGGAGCCTTGCAGCAAGTCTCTCAGATGGTGGTGGGGCCCGGGGCTGTGGCAGGGAGGGGAGAAGGAGGCTTGGCAGCCCATGTCCTGATGCTGGTGTGCCGAGAAGAACCCAGGGCAACGCCAAACCCCAGCGTGGCGGCAGGCGGAGGATGGGCGGCAGGAGCTCTGAAGAGTGAGTAGGGTTTGTACGTAACTGCTGCTTGGGAGCGAAAGCCTCGCTGTGGGCAGGGCAGGGTGACGAGGCAAGAGAGTGCAGCGGGGTGAGTGCAGGAGCGGGTCTGGATCAGAAAGATTCAGCCTGTGGTTGGGGCGGCACGGAGGGGGCGCTGGGCAAGGGAGCGGCAGGGCCCTGGCAAAAGCAGCGCAACGGTGGGGGACGCACAGCCCACTCTGTGGAAACGGGCGTCCTTGTGACGAGCAGGAAAAGCATGTGCTGGCCACTTGGGTGAGTTCAGGTGACTTTTAAGCCGCCTCTTTCCTCACATGTCCTCACTGTGCCCCGGGATGCTGCTTTAAGAAAACAGCCCACGTTGTTCAGCATAGACAAAGTTCAGTTTCCTATTAAAAATGCAGTGATTGTTTTAGAAACTAAGGGTGACATAAACAAGGAGAAAAGTGCACGAAGGAGAACATCTCTTCTGCTTGTTTGTCTGCATTGCTGTGTTCCTAGGGAAGCATCGCGTGCTGGGGCCTTAACTCATTGTGACTGGTTACCCAGCGGTTAGTTGCTTGGCTGACTGGCTGACTGCCCGGTTGACTGGCTAGCCAGTTGGCCAGATGTTGCTTGGTTGACTCACTAGCCCGCCAGATGTTCATTGTGAATGTTGGTTGACTGGCCAAATACTGGTTTGAGACTGGGAGATTGTTTGGCGAGATGCGGTCATTTAGCTTGAGCTTTCAAATCAGACTTTCATTCAGATTCTGGCTTGTTACTGATTCTGTGACATTAAACAATTTACCTAAGCTCTGTCAGTCTTTGCTTATTCTACGAGACAGTATCTTATAAAGTTGTCACAAGTACAGAAGTGGCATTGAGTGTAAGGTTCAGCAGGACACGCTCTGTTCACTGGCATATGTTCACTCTTTTACAGAGAAGAAACTTGAGTTATTTCCAAAGGGAACAAAATCAGTGAAAGCAAACAGTAATTCTGCCTAACTATATGTCCCACTTAACTTAGCCTTCAAATATTTCACTGCTGCGAATCTCACCTGTTACAGAGCAGAAATGCACGGACCTGAGGCAGACATGTGGCATGTAGGAAACCTGCTGGCAAACCCCTCTCCTTGACAAAGTCTCGCTGAATTCGCCCCTGCCCCTGCCCGTCTCCCGCTCTTCCTCACTGCCCTGCCTTTGTAGCATCAGGACTCATCACGACAGTCGCTTTCTGTATCAGAAGAGCGGGTGTGGAGTGTTTCTGGACAAGGATGGTGGCAGTTCCCCGAGTGTTCCCTTTATAACTGTTTGTTACACAAAACTGTTTTGCATATTTTTCTACATGCACTCACTTAACACAAACACAAACACAAAGGAGGTGCAGCTGGCATGCAAGAAAGATGGACCAGGACAGTTCAGAGCAAATATAAACCTAGCTGGGGCTAGAAGAACACAGGCAGGGCCTCCCTGGTGGCGCAGTGGGTTAAGCAACACACTATGAAGCAAACCGCAGCCACTGCAGCGCGAGTTCGATCCCTGCCGCCGGCCAGGGAGGG
>JAGFMF010011444.1:2090771-2125049 GCA_019455555.1 Galemys pyrenaicus | reverse complement strand
CCTGCTCTGTCTGTGGTGAATCCTCTCACCCCCCACACCTCTGGCCTGTACCCCAGTGCTTGTATGCATAAATAAATAAATCTTTAAAAAAAAAAGAACACAGACAATTGCTTAAAAGTCCAAATTAAAAGGAACGTGCAGGATATTAAAAACAGAGAGATGATCGTGAAGAACAGACGAGGCCTCTTCCGACTGCTAGGTGCGGCTTGCGCACGACTTCAGGGGCAGCTATGGGATCTACTAGCCGCCAGCCGCGAACGTGTCGGGAATGCACGTTTGTGTGGCTAACAAGCAGCTTTTGCTTTTTCAGCGTCGACTGGGGGATGCGGCCAAGAAAGCCATCAGCAAGCTCCAGGTCAGGACCATCAAGAAGGGCGACAAGGTAACAGCCTCTCCTCTCTGGTGAGGAGCTCGTCCAAAAAGCCCCTGACCTTCCTCCGGCGGGTAGAGCAGGATCCTCATAGCTTGGCTCCCAGGTTCAGGCTGGCCAGGGCTTCCTAGCAGCCAGTGCAAAGAAGGAAAGTGTTCAGTTGTCAAGCACTACCGATTCCCTTATTCCACTGTCCCATGAGATGAAAAGAAAAGCCTTGGGCCTGGTGTCACGCGTGAGGTGTTCTCCATAGATCCTTACCAGGAAGAAGTGTCACTGCTGAGTAACACCTTCCACTCACATCCCCACCGAGTGCAGGGAGCGCTGGGGGCCTGCCGAGATCCGAGATCGACATCTTTCTAGCAGCCTTCCCCTCTGCAAAGGGGTCACAGTGCCCAAAGCAGAAGCCTGTCTCGAGGGGGTACAGAGCGGCGCGGCCGGGTTGGCAGGCTCCGAAGGTCCCTCTACTTCCCAGGAGGGAGGTTAGAGCAGTGGGGTTCAGGCCAGAGATCGGGGGCCTTTGGCACATCCTATGGGATTCACAGCCCGCATATAGACAGGAGTTGGCTTTTTCTGAATCATCAATGGGGCTCACTGATTATGTGCTATAGGACTCTCCAGAAGCTAAGACTCATTTAAAAGTGTTTCCAGATTTAAAGTACTTTTTCTCATTACTTTTTTCTCCTCAAACAGAGAACAATAAAAAAATAAGAGCTGTTGCATAAGTAACATCTTCTGGGTATTGAAAGAGATTTAGATAGTCACTTGAAAAAATATTAGATCACTATTTTAGAGATATATACGTGAGCTTCCTGTCAAATGGAAAGGTTAGGAATCATTCAGAGAAGAGTCCATAAATAGTATTTCTCATCCTGGAGATTTTGACGTGTCACCTCTCATCCTAATAAATGGCGTTAGTAATAACGGTGCGTTCAATCACTGTTTCTTTACAAAAGCACTTTATGAAAGAAACAGAAAGTGGAGTTTGGGAGGAAAGGGAAACTAGGCCACTGCGCAATAGACCGAGCATGAACGCTGGCCCCGAGCCTGGGAGAGGTGCCCCAGGCCGGGTCTCCGCGGGCAGCGAGACGGGCGTCCGGGCATCGGGGCGTCGGGGCACGGCAGCGCTGGCCAGCAACCACCTGCACGCTCTCTGTTTCAGGAGACGGCGCCCGACTTCGACAACTGCGCCGTCTGCATCGAAGGCTACAAGCCCAACGACGTGGTCCGCATCCTGCCCTGCCGGTGAGTCTCTCAGCCCAGGGGTGTGTGTGTGTTTGCTGCTTTGTTGCTCATGAACCGCACTGTGTGTGACTCAGAAGTACAGGTCAGCACCGCCTCGATGGATGCCACCAGCAGCCCGCCACCAAGGCCCCCACGGGGCTCCCCCATGGCCCAGCGGGCCCCTCCACACCCTGCTCGCCACTCCCCACCCCGTGGTCTCAGTTTTATAGTCAGATCTCTAGAGCTTGGCATTGGTTTTGCTTGCTGTGCCCCTTCGTATTTTCTCTCTGTATTCCACATACACGTGAGATCATTTGCCTTCTCCTCTGACTTATTTCGCTTGGCATCGTCCTCTCCGGGTCCCCCGGAGTCACACAGATGGCAGGAGTTTCCTCTCAGCTGGGGTGTGCCCCTACTCCTGAGCTGGCTCGGCCCCGCCTGGCAAGTCCGGCCAGAGCAGCCTGCTCAGCGGGATGTGTCTAATAAGTTAGCACGACCCCAGGCCGCTCGTCTGTGTGACCCTTCTCCTTGGAACATTGTGAACCTGGAATGATTTTTCAGACCCTCTTTGTAGCAAAGGAAGCCGCTGCCCTGGGAGCCAGGACCCGCGGTGCAGGGAGGAGTCCGAGTTTCCTCATCAGCAAATCTGAGAGAGCAGAGGAGTTCTTGATTCACAAGAACTATTTTCATGACGATAATAAATTCCTAAGAATGTTTTGTGAAGGGTAAGAAGCCAGAACAATGGTCAGAAGAGAATGGGAAGGCAAAGGCAGACTCCATTTCCCCTGATTTTTCACTAACAGTCACCTCAGGTGTTCTAGGATAGGGAGAGGTGCCAGCCTGTGTAGCTGGAACGACGCCCCAGCTGACAGTAGACACCCCCACCACCACTGAAGCTCACTGCTGAGATGAATCCTTTTTATGTAGCTAAAGTTACATAAATCTGCATGCTTTGATAGTCAATTTTTTTTAAGTTGAAGCAAAGCTGTGTTCCTGAAATTGAAAGTCTTCAGTGTGTTTGTGTTTGTGCAAAGTCCTAAAAACACAAGTTAAATTAAGCCTTGAAGGCAAGGGTCTTCATATAGAATAGCTTTTAAACACTGAGTAAGTTAAAAGGTAGAAAAAAATGCAGATTATCAAGCAGCCCATACTCCATGCACAGAACAGTGCAGCTCCAACACCCACTAGAAATACAAAAGAAATCAAATACGTCTCTAGAGGAATGGGTGTGATAATCCCCAAAGTGACAGAAAATGAAAAGTGACCAAAAAGGTGCAGAGTACTCAAATAGAGGCAGAAATATCAAGGGCCAGGAACGAGTGGTCCTTGAGTGCATCCCTCGGGGAGCCACGGTGGCGGGGGGGGCTCTTCTGGCCAAGCGGTCACAAATCTGGACACTCCAGGAAGGCTCTGGTAGGGGCCTTGTATGAGCCACTCCATGAACTCTCTCCACGCGACACTAGGTGTGTCCCTGGTGATTCCTAGAAACACTGGCCTGGAATGTCAAGTGCAGAAGCCTCGCGGGCCTGGTCTCATCTCCGGTCCTTTGCTCGGGGGTCTCTGAAGTCGCCTGCTGACACACCAGCGCGCGCCCTTCACTTTGCTGCTTGGCGACTGCTCGCGCCCGCGAGGCCGCTGTGCATGAAAGTACCCGAAGCAGGTGAAAGTTAAGTGGCAGCCTTGTCTGGGGCTCTGAAGAGCTTCACAGATGTAGTCAGAACACCCACTTGAAAACAATCCATGGTGTGACCCCGCTCTGCAGTCCTGCTGCATGAAGTAGCTGGTCAGGCGAGGCCTGGCCATGAGCTCAGCCGTGGCCTCCCCAGAGCCCCGACATTTCTGCCGGCCGGCTCGAGCAGCGCTGGCTGGTGTCGGCGTGAATGCTGCCGTCTGGGTGACCTGACTTCCAGGGCATGCTGCTGTTATTCCAGGTTGCTTCCACAGCGTCACTTGGGGGACCATTCACCCCGAGAAGACGGCACTTCTCTGCTCGGCATTCCACACAGTGCCCCCAGCGGCCCTCATGGAGCTGATGCCGCCCCGCCCGTCCAGTGCGGTCCCAGGTGCCTCTGCGGACGTCGGTCATGGGCGTTCAGCTCAGCCTGGCTTCGCCGCTCTCGGCTCATTACTGCCCACCTGGCTCCTGTCTTGGCGGGCCTGGCTTTCCACAGCGAAGCAGGCGTGTCCCAGGCTCAGCCGCTAAGCGCCGTGGGACCTGGGGCTGGCCACGCTGAGGCCACACGATTTTTCCATGCTGATGTCCAGCCAGGACCCTCGCGGCCTGTTGCTGGTCCCCGCGGCCGCGCACTCATGCGCTGTCACCAGACAAGCGCTGGCATCCGCAGCGTGCTCAGGGCGTGCCTCTCGGGTGTTGTTAAGCCCGTGCTCCTGTGAGCGCCAGGCCTTTCTTTCCCATTATTTTCAGGCTGACTCACAGGACTCTTTGCCTCTCCGTGGAGTAAAAGCTGTTACCAAAACTGTGCCCTTCACTGCCTCCTCCTCCTCTTCCCTGTGGCCTCTGAACCCCCAAATGAGGGCTCGCCACTCCTCTGTGGGTGCCACTTAGGGCGTCTCTGTGTCACCCATGGATTTTGGGCCGTGACCTCCTTGAAATGACTCTTGCTTTCGCTCCTTCGGGGGTGCTTGCCCAAACTCGGGTGACCTGGGAAATGCCTTACCCGCCTGATGGGTCGCCATGGCAATCACTAAGTTCGGTCCTGCAGTCCTCCCCAGCAGCCTCCCCGTGCGCGAAGCATGGGTCAGGCCCCCGGAGCTGGAGGCCCCAGCTCGGGCAGGACACAGCCCAAGGGCCAGGCAGCTCTTACTCTTGGTGTAGATTTGCCCCCCACCCCCGTGGCGCTCAGAGGCGCTTGCTGCTGGGTCTCGAGGGTCGCACCCGCACAAAGCCGCGCCCCAGCTGAGCCTCCAGCCCTTGCACAGCGGGGCCGGCCCGGCCCACGGGCGCCTTGATCCTAAGTCAGGCCTGGCTGCTGAGAGCACAAGAGGAGGGTGACGGCGCTTCTCCTTCCAGAACCTGCTCTGCGTCGACGAAGTAAAAGTTGGTCTTACACGCTCAGCCTCACACCTGACTGGGGGTTATCTAGGACTCGTTCCGTATCCGTCTGTCCGTCTGTGGACACCACACTGTACGCTTAAAACTGCCGGCCATCTGTCCAGGTCAGGAAAACCGGACAGAAGCCAACCCTCACGTAGTCCCAGCATCCTTATCGCCGCCGCTGCGCGCCGCTCCCTCCCGCTGTGCTGCTCCTGCTGTCCTGCTCTGTCCTGTCCCCACCGCTCGCCCTTCGGCACCTCGCTTCTCTCCCTGCTCTCTGCAAAGGCTGCTCCCCAGTCTCCCCGCTTCCATCTCTGCCCCTGAAGAGTTCCTACCGATAGGGCCCCTCTTTAATTCTCAGCTAGATGAGCTGGAATCCAGGCACTTTGCCAGTGAGGACAACTTCAAATCCATTAGGTGCGTCAGAAGTGTGACTCCAAAGCCAGACACGGGAGAACGCGTGCGGTGTCGTCAGCCCTCCCTCCGCATGCGGGCGCAGCTCCGTCCCTGCCCTGCCCCGCCTGAGCAGGCCGGCAGCCGCCCTGCCCTGCCTGCGAGCAGCCCTCTCCTGGCTGCGGTGCCTCTTGTCAGGGTCTTGTGCTCTGGCCCTCCACAGGGACACGCCACAGCAGCGCCTGGGGGCACCTCCCGGCAAAGGCTGCCTTCGGTGTGGCGAGGGAGCTACAAGACCTCCAGGTCTGGTTTTTGGAGGGGTTCTTTGTTGTTGTTTTGTTCGGTATGTTTGCTAGGTTGTTAAGGGCCAGACTACCCGTGGCCAAAGAGGATTTCTGTAACCCTATTCCTCTCTTTCTTTCACAGTTATGACATCTTTTTTGAACATCTGCATTTTCTAAGTCACCGTAAACCCTTTCTAGAAGAACATTTCCAGGTCTCTAAAACTGTCATTTTTGATTGCTAGGTAACAGCCCATATTATTTCACTATTTTCAGACATTCGTGGACACACGCACATCTTTTTAAGTCATAAATAAAGCTGCAACAAGTAGCTACTATGTGTGGAGACCTCAGTTCACATTTTGGATGACTTTATTTCTAAAGTTACTTAGATCGCCTACTTGTTGTCCATAAAAGTGCACTGCGGAGTTTGCTGTCAGCCAGGCTAAGACGCAGGTTCCGCCAAGATGGCTGGTGCTACGCTGGAGCACAGGCCGGTGGGCAATGGCGGCCAGGTGGCCACCCCCATCGCTTAGGACCTGAAGATGGGCTGGGGCACCTGGTGCAACCCAGGTCTGCTGAGGGGGTGGCTGTGCCTGGGGGGCAGCACGCTGGCCCCGTGTGCACTGTGGCCCAGAGAGATCCGGCTGGAGTCGGGGGGGACCAGTTAGGAACCTACTTCAGAGCCCAAGTACGAAAGGCTGGGGCTGATCTGGAGTGTTGCCATGGACGCTTAGCATGTGGAGGGGCTGGTAGGAAGAACTTGGGAGGGCACCCAGCATGAGTCAGCCCTGGGATACGCGAACACGCTGCTCCTCTGCTGGGCCTCGGAATTGCATCTGTGTTTGCATTTCAAGCATGCTCATATCTTTCCACTAAGAGTCTAAAAATAGAAGTGATCCCGCAGCTAGAGCACTGTCGCAATAACCATCACACAAGATGCCCGTCTCGAAGCACTGAAACAGCTCTTTGAAATCACTCATAAGGAGCCTTGGACCAGCTTTGGTTATCTTTTAAAGACTTTTTCTGATTTATCCAGCCCCGGAACTTGCCCCATGGCTGGGTGCATCCTATGTGTACGTGTTCAGCTACCCTTTCTCTTTCTCCTGTTTTTAGAACAAGCCTTGAGATCAATTCTGTCCGCTTAAGAGCTCCCTTTGGTAGTTCAGGTCATGGAATACATCAAACTGTTGAGATTTCTTGTTCTTTGAAACTAAAAACTGTACTTTGCAAAGATCAGAACGTGATGAACAGCATTTGTGCTGAGAGAGATGAAACGGAGAGGGACACCCAGTTATCTATCAAACCATCAAGCTCAAACACAGAGTAAATGGTCACTGCCCACCACCACCAGAGAAAAGGCAGGTGGGGCCCAACAGGTTTCCAATGACATTTTTCGAACGTCCGCATCAGATGGCCCTAAGAGAGATGGGCCTGGAGATTTGGAAAAGGCACTTGTCTGAGGGCTGCTGAAAAGTCATCATCTAAATTTGGTCACCAGTCTTGGTGAAGTCTTGAAAGTTCTATCCCAGACCCCATGTCAACAGCAGACAAGAGGCTCAGACTCCACCCTGCCACCCCACCAGGCAGGCAGCTGCTTTTTCTCAGGTGACGTGTCTGACGTATGTTTGCAGCGTGAACCTACTTATTAGCTCATTTTTGAGCTTATTAGCGCAAAGCTTCTATTACCCCTCAAAGCCTCCATCAAGTCCTATGTGCCGGGTGACATTTTCTTCTACCAGAGAAGCAACCCTGGGACTTGCATATAAAGAAAGAGAATGGGACGCACTAGAAGGAGCCGCCTGTGAAGCTTCTGAGCTCCTGTGTCCTGAGTCACCTGCAGCCCAGGCACTGCCAACACGGCTGAGTGGGAGGCGCCCCGGCCAGAAGGAGGGGGCAGCTTCCCTGGCCATGGCCTGGCCTGTCCAGGCCTCCCCAAAGGCTGCTTGCTCAGCACCTCCCTGTCCTGTTCTCACTGGCTACGTCCCACCGACCCACCTAGGCAGTCGCCACCTCCCTGCTTCTCCTGAAACTCCAGCCTGGCCCCTGTATCTCGATGAGCTCAGGAACCCCACATTTGCGCTCCATTCGCACTTGTGAGCATCCCTCTTTGGGTGGGGAGGGGCTCTCCTTCCCGCTCCCTGCCAGATATAACATGAGTGTAAGATCAGAACGTGATTTTAGAAAACACTGCTGTATTTGGGAGCTCCAAGAATCATACGCAGTTTTACAGAAAGCACTAAAAATAGGTACTAGTCAGATGTTTTACAGCCCAGGGAACAATCTGATTTTAAGATGAATCAAATGAACTGACTGTAGACAGAAAATTGCAAATCCCTCTGAGTAAAAAAGTTTGCAGATGCTGGGATGCGAGCAGGGCCCTCCAGGAGCCCTGTGGTGTGAGTAAGAACAAAGGAAGCTTTCGGCGCTGGACGGCTGTCCCGACCTCACCCAGCCCTGCCCGCCCCCAAGTCCTCTCCACTCTTTCTGCAGAGTGATGAGTGTTGGCTCATTTTCCTAAAGTTCAATTTATCCACGTTATGTAAATTAGTTTATCGGGTATCTTATTCACAACTGTTCATTTACAGATGTGATTTTTAAAGTAACTTTTCGGCTTTCACAGCTAATTGTGGGAAATTTTGAAAATAAAAGCTAAAGTCTCACCACCAGGAAATAATCACTATTAATATATGTATATTTTAAGTGCATAGTATATACATATATAAACACAGACATCACGTGCATTTTTTTCAACTAGTGTAGCCAGGCCATTAATACTGGGGTTTTTTTATTCTAATTTTTTAAAAGAGATAATTGTGACTTTTAACTGGAGTCATCATCTGTGTTTGTTAAGTAGTACTTTAAGTATTCAGAGGTCACCTTGAAAAAGGGGAAGCAAACTAGCAACCAAATAGTTGACTCCATAGTGAAAGAGCCCCTTACTCAGAGGCGGGCGGCGTGTGGGCGCCCACAGGGAGGAGGCCTTTCCTCGGCGTCCACACCAAGGGTCACTTCCCGCAGCAAGACTGAGGAGGTCTGCAGCCTGCACACCAGCTCAGGCTCTTGGACAAGCCCTGCACTTACCTTGGTTTTGGGTTTTTTTTTTTTTCCCAATTGAAGTAACATCACATTATGACATATAAGTTCCAGGTACAAATCAGTCTAAGTCATCGTCTGTTCATTAAGTTCACCCCTAAAAGTCCAATTCTGTCCTTCACCATATGTTGATCTCTTTTACCCAATTTCCCCACCCACCTCTTCCCCCTTCCTTTCTGATAACCACTAATTGATCTGATAGTCTAAAAGATTTTCTTTTTATTTCATCCATTTGTTTGGTTTCTCTCTCTACCGTCTATGAATGATATCATATGGTGTTTGTCTTTATCTGGTCTACTACGTGTAATACCTTCTTGGTCCATCCATATTGTTGCAAATGTCAAGATTTCATTTTTTATAGCTGAGTAGTATTCCATAGACTATCTAGCACCTCTTCCTTCCACTCCTTTGTCAGTGGGCACTTAGATTGTTTCCAGCTCTTGGCTATTGTAAATAGTGCTTTAGTGAACATGGCACTCAATGTCTCTCTTCAAATTAGTAGATTTTATTCAGGTAGATAATGAGAAGTGGGATAACTGGGTTGTGTAGAATTTCTGACTTTAATTTTCTTGCAGAATCTCCAAACTGCTTTCTATAATGGCCATACCAATTTACATTTCCATCAACAGTGCACAGAATTTCTTTCTCTCCTCACCCTCTCCAGTATTTGCTGTTTCTTGTCTTTTTGAATACTAGCGATTCTCACAGGCACAAAGAAATATCTCATCATTGTTTTGATTTTCATTTCCCTAATAAGAAGAGAGCGTTCTTCATGTGCCTGTTGGCCATCTGTCTGTCATCTTTGGAGAAGTGTCTTCAGATCCTCTGCCCATTTTTTAATTGGGTGGTTTGTTTCTGTTTTGTTGAGTTTAATGAGTTCTCTGTATACCTTGGATATTAACACCTTGTCAGATGTATAATGTGCAAATATCTCCCCCTTCAGTTGGATGACTTTTTGATGACAGCTTCTTCGGCTGCACAGAAGCACTGGTTTGATGTGGTCCCATTTATTTTTGTTTTCTTTTCCCTTTCCACTGGAGTTAGGTCCCCAAATGCATCTCTCAGGCCTATTTGTCATTTAAAGCTTTCTATTTAACATTCAACAGTGTTTTAACTTTTGAAGTTTTTTTTTTTTTAATATTGTGGTGAATGCTTAACAGTTTATTGGGATTTATTTAACTGTTCCTCTTTTGGTCAGTATCTAAGTTGCTTCTGATTTTCATCATAAAAAAAATGACCTTTTTTCCCCTATATTTACCCTTTGAGATACATTCCTAAAAGTAAACTTGCTGTGTCGGAAGTGAACTTAAAAGATTTGTTCTGCTTTTCTGAAAGGTGACAGTGACATATAACCTACAAACAGAATGTCCAAGTATTTATTATTTTCCTTCAGAACCAAGCAGCACTATTTTAAACACCATCCTCACATAAAGGTAGCTCCTAATTCTCACTGTTATGTCTTGGATTCTGTGAGACATCACCGTTAACTCACAGGAGCTCTTTATATATTATAGCTAGTGCCAACTGTCATTGGTTGTAAGATCCTTCCTAGTTTCAGAGCTGTTAAATTATGGCAGGAAAATGGTAGGAACCAAATATTGTAAAATGTAGTGTTGACTATTGTTAGAATTAATATTTCCATTTTTGTGGTAAGTGGTACATTTTCTCATTTGAATTTTATGATGCTTCTTAAGAGAAAAATATTGTTACAAAATTTATGAATTTTTATTTTGATCTTTTAAAGTCATCCCTCTCCTAAGAGGGATTATTGAACAACATCTTCCAAATTTATCTGAAATTTGTTCATGTAATATATCCCGCCCGATGGTCATTGTTCATAGCCATTATTTAGAGCCTCATTCTTTCAGATACATAATTTACATACTCTGCCAAACTAAGTTACGTAGTATGGTGGGAGTTTAAAATAACACAACTGCCTTGGAAATGTGCTTGACAGTTCCCAGCAATGTTAAACACACTCTTCTCTAACCTAGAAATTCCATCCTTGGAGGTACAGCCAGGAGACGCGAGTGCATGTGTTCACAGCACACTGGACAAGTGTAGATGCCACATTTATTATGCTAGCCAAGAAATGAATATCACCTGAATGCCGAACGGCAGAAAAATCTATAAACAGATCGTGGCACATTCACAGAATAAACTACTCATAAAATAAATAAGCTATTGATATCCATGAAAAAATTATATAAAGCAGCCAGGCAAAAAGGAATAGATATCTGACCACTGCATTTCTGTGATGTCCAGTCAGAGGCAAAGCTAACCTGTGAGGAGCCAAGTCATATTAATGGTGGACGTGCAGCAGAGATTGGAGAGGAGCATTCTAGAACTCGCTGGGGTGATGCAGTCAGCGTGTACATGTGTGTGTGCATGCATACTTAAGAATTCATGGCGCTTAAGATGTGTACCTTTCATTCCATGTTCTACTTTCTTTAAGACAATGGGGAAATTTTTAAGGACACAGAAACTTTGCTGTGGACTTTAAAGAATTGTTCACTTTGTACATTGGTCAAAATTACAGAAAATGTTCAAAGTTTGCTGACAGTTCTTTCCTAATCATCTTTCTTTGGTGACTTTGTAGGTGTGCATGGCCAAAAGTCAGCTCTCGGTTACTATCGGGGACCCCAGGAAAAGGCATGAAAGGAGTCATACTGGGGGTCAAGGCAGCCCCACGTGTAGCTCTTTGTTGTCTGTTCGGCAGAGCAAACGCTGCCTGCGGAGAGAAGTCTGAGCTGTAATGGCCTTGTTAAATATGGCGTCTGACTTCAGCTGCCCCACGCCCGGGACATCAATCACGCAGACACGCGGGATGAATGCCAAGCAGCGCCGCTGCCCAGCCAAGATATAATTAGACAGGGGTCAGCTGTTAGCACAGGGCCTCCCTCCTCCAGAACCAGAGGCAAGACCCTTCATACAGTGAGGGCTCCTCCTCAGGTACCCCCCGAACTTGTACTCCCCAAAGAGCGATTCCTTCCAAGGCTGCTAAAAAAGAAATCAAGCTTAGCAGCAAGAGCGTCTCACACTTTGAAGCTGTGTTTTTCTTCCGCGTTTCTAACGGTGTTTCAGCCCCGTGCTGTGGACAGCTGGACGAGACAAGGGGCCGTTGGCTGTACCAGGCTGGAAGGCAGGCAGCCTCTGCTTCCAGCTCCCACGCGGGCCCCCACACTCCGTGTCCACTGAGAGCCTTCCCTTGGAGGGCTGGGCACAGGACCCAAAGCAAAGTCAGGTCTTCTGGTGTTGTTAACTTACTACATCACTGCTAATTTTGGACAGTGTTTGGTGTCTCCCATCAGGCCAGCCCCGTAGTTCCCCACCACGATGCGCCGCCATGTCCCTTGGGCTCTTCCCTCCCGTTTTGACCCCCTACTTCCCCCAACCCTGCTTTATGCCTCAGGTCTATGGTCAGCTTGCAGGTTTTGTCTTTTTCCTGACCCTTTGCTGGGTTTCTCTATATTCCACCTTTAAGTGAATCCATCCAGTGTTTACTTTTTCCCTCTGACTCATTTCTTGTAGCGTCAGCCCTTCCAGCTCCATCCATGTTGCCCCCAAACGGCACGAGTTTATGTTTCGATCGCTGAGTGGTATACCAGTGTGTATACATGCCACACTTCTGGATCCACTCTTCTGCTTTCATGTGTTTCTGGTTCCTTGGCCAGGAATCTTGCCACTGTGCTTCTTTCTGGCTGTAGGCGGACAATCGCGCCCCCCCCCCCCCCCCCCCCCCNCTGGTTCCTTGGCCAGGAATCTTGCCACTGTGCTTCTTTCTGGCTGTAGGCGGACAATCGCGCCCCCCCCCCCCCCACCCAGGGGCTCTCCTGGATACCTAGCACTTGGGAATTCGGGTTTGTCCAGAATGCTGCTGCAGAAATCCTCCTCTTGCTCCTTACAAGATGTCCTGGATCATCCAGGAAACCAAATCAGCCCTGTGTGGCTTCAAGGGTTTTACTTCCTTGGCAATGATGGTGACTGGGGCCTGCGGACGGCGCCGCCTCCCTCCCAGAAGGGCAGAGCCCGGCAGGGCGCAGCGGCTGTCTGCCCAGCGGTGGTTTTTTGGTTTGTTTTCGCTCTGTAAGACTCCCAGCATACACATAGCACCTTAGCTCGCAAAACAGAGTAACCACGTTTGTAGTTTGTAGCAGTAGCGGGGAGAGGACTTGACAGCGCCTCTCCTTCCTTTAGAGGCGCCTCCCCACGTGCACCCAGCAACTGGTCCTCTGTTCCACCCTGAAGGCACTGCTTCGGCCACGCTCTGCTTGGAACAGGATGGCTGAACGCTGCCGGCTGACGCAGCACAGAGCGGTGCAGAGGGGGAGGAGGCCTGGGTGTCGGGGAGGCAGTCACGGGCCCACAGCGGCATCTGAGCCAGAGATAATGCACAGGAAAAGGCACGTGTTCCCTAAGCCAGGGCCGTCGGGATTCTGCTGAAGTTCTTTGTGAATTCACCTGAATCCTATTTCAGAAAATCACTGAGAGCGACTTGGAGTCCTCTGTTCTCCTGGGTGGGACTGGACGGACGTCTCTCCCTGCAACGTCCATTGCACCCTCCGGCCCTGTTCATGCTCCGGACCCTCATGCCTGGTGTCCACCGCCCTCAGGTTGTAATGACCACCCTCTAAAGGGAGATGCCGAATGACGCCGCTGGCTGACGGTCTTGTGATGGTCGGAGGACGTCACGTGAAACGCCGATAGAAGAGAAAGGGACCACGGCAGAAAAGGTGACAGGCCCCGTTCCTGGAGCGCAGGGTGGGCCCACAGGCTGAAACCAGCACTGCTCCCTGCTGCGGCCGTGTGGGCACGCAGCAGAAGACGGCCGAGGACAAGAACCAGCTTTCCCTGATGGTTTAGGGAAGAGGGGTTGGGTGTCAGGACAGGAAAGGACATCTGAGCTGTGACTTGACATTCGAGCAAGGTTTATTTTTGCCACGCCAAAAAGGAAAGTGAGGCCACTGCTGAGAGCTGGTGAGAGGATGGGGTCCGCGAGTCTGTGGTGAGCCAGGCAATACCCCCCACCCCACACCCACACACACGGACCCCGCTCCCGGCGCTCAGGCCCAGCCCAGCCGCGCTGCCAGCAGGGGGCGCAGCTGACTCCTGCCGCTGGGGAGTAACACCCCATCAGTATTTTAGAAAACTGAGGTGAGAAAGAGGCTTCAGGCTGGATGGAGAAGAGTGTTGTGGAAACGTCTTACTCTCCGGGATGCTTAATGGTGCAAAAGGGAACACTTTGGGGGAAAGCGGTGGGCTGCCAGGTCACCCCGCAAGCCGCTGGGCTGTGGGGCTGGAGGACGAGGCGGCGCCGCCCTCTGCCCACTCCCCTCACACAGGGCGGAGCGGCAGCGGCCGGGCCAGCGCGGGGGGGCTGTTCCCTTCCGCAGCCAGAGCACACGGCGGCCGTCACTCTTCCTCTGGGCTCGCCGACCCAGCCCTGTGACTAAGGTGCTGCCGCCTGGACTGAAGCTGGGAGCCGGCGTGGCGTGCTCTAGCCCCCCACATTGCTGGCGGCAGCCCCCAGGGGGCCGGGGTGCTGGAGTCTGCAGTCGGGGAGACAGACTAGACTGGCTGGGACTGGGCCTGCGTCCGGGCTGCACAGTTCACTAGTTCTTGGGGTCATTCACAAGCTGGCGCTTTCTCCCCCAAAAGAAGGAAATTTGTCCCACACGGTTGGTTGCTGTGGATTGCTAACGTAGGTAACGGTGCCTGGCGTGAAACAGGCAGGGGACAACCAGTAGATTCTGTTTGCTAATTAGACCAGTATTTATTAATTTAAACCACATTCATCTGACGGACAACTTTGCAAATAAGAGTCAGATGCTCTGCAGAAGCATTTGGCTCCCCCATAGAAGCCAGGCATGTCTTAGCTTAGACACATGTTGCATAACGGGATTCTTAGATCCTGGAGTGAGTGACAGCTTGGCTTCAAGATATAACTGACACGTTATGTTTCTTACAACATATGACATGTTTCAACATTCATGTTGCCAAATGATTACCACAGTAAGTCCAGTCAAAACCACCATTCATAGTTACAAATGTTTTCTTGTGATGAAACTTGAGATTCCCTCTTAGAAATATACAGTATCTGACTAGTATTAATACTAGTTAATTTTATTAACTATCACCAATATGCTGCCTATTCTAGCCCCATGACTGACTGAGGAGCTGGGCGTTTGTGCTTTTAACCTTATTAATTCTTGCCCTTGTTTTGCTTTCAGACCCTACACGTGAGATCCTACTAGGTACTTGTTTTCTGACTTGGTGCCATGTTAGCACAGATGACAGGATTCCCTCTGATGGCTGAACAGCGTCCACTTGTGTCCTAGCACCACATTACCCTTGTCCTCCATGCCTAGATGAACCCTTAGATGGCATCCCGAGTCACCCCAGCCCTCCTTGTTCTTGGAGCTACTGTCTGGGTGCCCAGAGTTCCCGCTGGTCGCGCTGAACAGCCAAGCGGGGGCCTCTCAACAGGACAAAAGACCTGGGGTGAGGAACACACTGGGACACCAGCGTCTGCTGAAGACGCAGCCGACATTATGGCCGGATTAGCAAGATCAGCTGAACACCTACTTGTGAAGATTAGCAGGGAGTCAGGCAACAGCAGGGAGTAGAGATGTTTTAAATAGCGGGATCTATGGACCCCAGAAGCAATAGCCCTGGTCACCCCACCCCAGCTGGCACCCCCCTGCCTGCACACCCCACGTGCTTGCCTGCCTTCCCGGAGCCTGACTGGATAAAGACAAGAGTGCCCGTGGGGCAGGCTGTGCCTCCACGGTGCGGTCCCTCGCGGCTTCTCGTCAGAGTCCAGTCCGGGCCCTTGAGCCACCCTTCTCGCCCTGCACTGCTCCCGCTGCTCACTCTGCACGGCGGCGGCAGCGCATCTTCGCAGGTGTGCCGTGTGGCAGTGAACGGGGCGATGCCTGTCTTAGTCTTGTGTTTTCAGATACCCAGAATTTCTGGATCCTGTGGCAGTTCTATTTCTAACTTCCTTGAGGAAGCTCGGTGCTGTTTTCCTTAGCAGCTGCACCAATTTCTGCCCCACCCACAGTGCACCACGGCCCCCTTCTCCACCAACACTCGTTCTTTCCGGTCTTTTCCAGTGGTAGCCATCCCGACAGGTGTGCGGTGATGCTTCGTGGCAGTTTGATGTGTATTTGCCTGAGGTTTAGCGATGTTGGAGCACAGTTTCATGTACCTGCTGGCCACCTGTATGTCTTCTCTGGAAAAAATGTCCCTTCCGATCCTTGCCCGTTTTTTTCCTTTTTCTTTTTTGCTATTGAGTTCTATGAGTTCTTTAAATATTTTAAAATACTCCTTATCAGAATTTGCAAATCATAGAATTGTTTTTCTATTTCAAATGCCAATGGAATTTTAATGGGTTGTATTGAATCTTTAGATTGTTCTTAGTATGGACATTTAAACCAATTTATTCCAATCCATGAACATATATCTTCATTAATTTTTGTATTCTATCAATTTTATACTTTCTAGTGTATAGGTTTTCACCTTGGCTTACTTTATTCCCATGTATTTTAGTCTCTGATGCAGACGTAGGTGGAACTGGTTTCTTAATTTCTCTCTGAGAGCTCATTATTTGTATATAGCAATGCAACAGATTTATGCTGCTTTTGTATCCTGCAACTTCATTGAATTTATTTATACATTAGGTTTAAAAGTGTTTGGGTGGAGTCTCTATGTATTATCTATAGAAAGTGTCAGTTTCACTTCCTGTCCAATGTGGGTGCCTTTTCTTTTTCTTGACTCGGTGCACCATGACATTCAATACTATGTTGAACAGAAGCAGAGTGGGTATTCTTGCCGTTAAGAGTGATCTTAGAAGAAAAGCTTTCAGATTGTCGCTGTGGAGCATAAAGTTAACTGACAGTCTGCTGTGTTGAGGTATGAGCCCTCTATATCCACTTTGTTGAGAGTTTTTACCATAAACAGATGTTGAATTTTGGCAAATGCTTTTCTGCATCTATTGAGATGACCATGATTTTTGGCCTCCATTTTGTCAATGCAGCATAGCACATGGACTGGTTTATGCTGAAACATCCTTGCTGCTTGGGGTAAATCCCACTCAATCAGGATGTACGAGCATATTACTGTATTTTTTAATTTGGTAGCTGACATTTTATTGCGGATTTTTGTATCCATGTTCATGGAGAATGTGAGTCACATTCTTTAATGAACATTCCACCAAAGGGAGTGAAACAGCCTTGGGGCCAGAGGGGAAACTGTGACTACTCTCAATGACAGAGTGACAGGGTCCCACAAAGTACGTGAGCCAGAAAGGCCAGAGCAGCTCCCTTCCTCCTCCAGGTTGGGGGAGATGTCACTTAAAGGGAGACAGCTGCATGTAAGGTGAAAGGGCAATAAAAAAACAAGAACCGATAGTGTGGAAATGAGCCTCGCTGGGTTTGCCCTTACTGCTAAGAAATGTGAGCTTGTTACTCATATTGGCTTCAGCATTTTTGCACAGTTGTCACATGTAAAGTTCTTGGAAGGACTCATTCCAAAATGGTTGCTTCCCGTTGTGAATAAGGAAGAAGAGTTTTCTCATCAGCCCTTTGTTCTCCTTCCAGCTTGCCAAGATCACTAACAGAACATCTTGTCCCTGGCTTCTTGGTCTGTACTTTCTCATCGCACATCTTTGCTAAAGCATGGGAAGGGACAGCGCTCGACTGTGAACTGCACAAACAGGAATGAGTGGAGACTGGCTTTCCCTTGACATTGTTTACTAAATCAGTGGTGCATATCATGAAACTCTAGATTCTCCCCCTATTCCTTTATTTAATCTTGTGACATTTTTTCTTTCCATGGGGAAGGGAAAATACTGTCTTGCAATCCCAGTTATAGACACTTCCTATTTGATGGGTGACACAAAAAATATGGGGCCACAAATAATACCCGTGACCACACTATGTGACTTGCCCTTTGACTTTTAAAGTTTGCAATTACTTGCCTTCAGTATCTGAAAGGTTACTCCGGAAGAGGGTATTATAACATACCGTGTGAAAACAAGGTAAAACAGAGCAGCAGTGGGGGCCAAGTTGGGGCTTATGGAAGCTTTGTGGGCGTTCTGCTCACTCACCTGCAGACTTACCTGTAAGTACAATCTCACGGATGAGCGGAGTCTTAGCAGGCTAAGGTTACCTGGCTAAGCTCAAAAACTCAAAGAGTGATGCGTTGGGAGGGGGGAACGGCCTTTCATTGTAGGTCCTGGGGCACCCTGAAGGGTGGTGGTCCTGCCGTGAAGGGAGGGACCTCGTTGTACTCATCGTAGCCCAGACAGAATGGAACAAGAGGATGATGTAGCGAGTGCTTTATTTGAGGAAGACAAAGCTGGCAAGGATGAGGGGGCTGAGGAGACCGGGGGCATGGAGAACAGTTTCAATGTTACTGCAGTGTCAGAGCGAATCTACGAGCGACTGAGCAGCACGGGGCGTGACAGACCCAGGGGGAGCGAGTGACCAGGCCTTCCCTTGATACACGCCATTTTCGTAGCAGATTCCCCCCGAGCCGTCTCTGTGCGCTGGCTCCATGCTGGGGACAGAACGGCAGACCAGGCAGAGAAGTATTGTATCTTGTCTCATGGAATTTAAGGTTCTAATTGGGAAATGCACTGGCTGCGTCCAGGTTCTCCAGAACCTCCACTGGGAGACTAAATACGCCTCCTGCTGCCTCTGTAAACATGCCGTCTTTTCAAGGCACTGACCACAAGTCTGACGCTGCAAGGGCAGAGCCGATGCTGCGGCCTTGAGGCGGGACCGCCTTCCACCCGGGCCCTCAGTTCTGCTCTTGAGACCGTAGGCTGTTGGAGAAGGCCCTTTGCTTAGACCCAGTTAACTGGCGCTAGTACCATGTGTCCAGAGTGTGCCAAATTAGCACTGATCGAGCCCCCGGGCACTCCAGGCAAGCCGTCCCACAGAGGATGCTAGACTGACGAGCGAGCAGAGAAATTTAGACAGTGAGGAAGCAGCTTCCAGCCCCCTGGCGGGAGGCGTGTTGCGCGAACAGCGATCTCCGTTTTACAGACAAGAGGGCTTGGGGACACCGACCCGTTTACACGCACGAGCTGTAATGCAGCTTATGTGCAGCTTATGTGCAGGGGGCGATGCAGCTTATGTGCAGGGGGCCAGAAGCCGCCTACCGGACAGTGCGGGGACCTCCTGCTCCCTAGAGGAGCCCCCAGGGTGAGCAAATGCAGACCGGGAACTTGAGCCGTGTGTGGCCTAAAGACAGGCAGACACAGGCTGCTTCTCGAGGAGCGGGCGGCTTCAGCCGGCATCAGCCCCCAACCCAGATTGGCTTCTTGGGGTGTCTTAGTCCTGGGCTCTATGCAAGTCAGTCATTCTGCCTGGCCCGTCTCCTCCCCTGTGCGGAGGATGACCCACTGGGTCTCAGCGCTGGCACTTCTGGGAAACCTCTAAGTGCCTGAACTAGGATAATGTCCGGGTTACAGCCCCACCAGCTCCCTGTTCTTCTGCAGTGCTTAGCTCTGCGGCTTTCTCCTCTCCCTGCCACCCAGCTCCCCTGCCCTGCGGCAGGGGAAGTCAGATCTGGTGCCCCGACCAGAAACTCCATCCCTGGCGTCTGCTACTGCGGGTCACACGTGTGAGTAGAGGCGCGAGATGCAGGCCTTCCCAGACACAGCTGCGGGCGGGCCACGCAGTGATGCCCTGCGCAGTGATGCATCTGGTTGCTATGCAACCTCTCCTCACCCCACCCTTGGCTTGTGGCTGCTTCTCGGTTTCAAGGGCAGGACTTCTGTGCTCTTCCCTCACGGGAGGCTCAAGTGCCTAAAAGGGATCCTGACGCCCTTAACACAAAGGGACGACAGAACAGAGAAGATGCGAGTGAGGAGGAGAGGCGTGGGTGGGCGGCCCCCGGGAGCCTCCTCTCTTCTTCCCCAGGAGGAACTCTGCCGCGGTGGTGGCGGCTCAGCGGCTTCCGGCACGTCTCTCGTCCGTCGCGCGGGCTCTCGGAAGCCCAGCTGGGAGAGTTGTCTGGAGGCCCCTGCACTCCGGAGTCGCTCCGATGGTCCTGGCACGACGAGGGTGGGCCGGAGTCGCCCATGCGGGGCAGGCCAAGGTCCCCGCCCGCCCCGTCTGTGCGGTCAGGTGCGAATGGCGTGTGGGTGACTGTGCCCTCGTCTTTGGCTGCAGGAAAAGAAACCGCAGTCCATTCACGAGGGGCGTCTGAGAGGGAGGCCCGCCCGAGTCCTCCCTTGCACTCTCTCCAGGAAACATTCTTCCGAGTGAGAAAGAAACACGGGTTCCGACACGCTCTCCGCCGCCAAGCCTCAGCACGTCGGGCCGTCCCCCAGACGCCCGGGGCCGAGCCGGCCAGGCGGCCAGTCCCGGCAGGAGGGCGACTCGCGCTCCGGTGCCTCCGCGCAGCCGCGCCGCTCTAAGACGTGTGGTTCTCATTGCAGGCATCTTTTCCACAAGTCCTGTGTTGACCCCTGGCTGCTAGACCACCGCACCTGCCCCATGTGCAAGATGAACATTCTAAAAGCCCTAGGGATCCCGGTAAGCACAGCGCAGCCTGCGGCGTCGCCATGTCTGTCTCTCCTCACCACCCCGCGGCGGGCGAGCCCCGCAGTCCCACCGCCGCCCCGCCCCTGAGCAGCGCCCCGTCAGCTTCTCTCGCTTTCTCTCACATGGAGAACGTGACCCCCTGCCCCTGCCCAGCCTGGGCTCCACGCTGCTGCTGTGGTCCCCTCCTGGGTGCTGCGTGCAGGGGGCGCCACGAAGTTTGGGGGCCCATGGCATGTTGCGTCCCCCGCCCTGTTGTCCAGGAGACCTACAGGTCCCAGAGGCTCCTGGTCCAGCTGCGGGAGGGGAGACCGTCCGGGCCTAGCTCAGACCCTGCTGGCCACTGGGTTCCGGCACCGCCCCCAGCCGGGCCCTCAGCTTGTTCAGTAACTCTGCGTCTCGCTCCCGCGCCGCGAGCGCCCGCCGCTGGCTGGCTCTCCAGGGAGACTTCCCGGGACAGATGTGCTGGAGCCACACCTAAGGCTAGGGGCGCGGGACACAGGCCGTCTAAAAGCAGCCGGACAGACTGGCTGCGCCCACCCTGCGGTCCCTCCCCCAGCTGCCCTGAAGGAGGTCAGATCTCAGAGGCCCTGGAAGCCACAGGGCGCGGCCCGGGGCCCACGGCAGAGCTGCGCCAATCGCACCCTCCCGCTGCTGCGGGTCCTGTGCTCGCTCGTGAGAGGCGATGAGCTGGTTTTCCCACCAGAGCTGTGCGCTCGGGTGCAAATCGGGTACAGCGGAAGCGAGACATCGGCCCAAACCTCCAGCAGGCGCTGCTGGCTCAGTGGGGGGCTCTGCTCTCACCTCTGGCTGTAGCTGCTGCTCCAGGGGGAGGTAGGGCCTGCAGGTGCATGCGCGGGTCAGGTCTCCAGCGCCCTTAGCACCTGCAGCTGCCCACCGCGTCCCGGACCTACTCAGGATGCTCCAAGGCGCCTAGCTAGACCGGGGTCCTGAGGCAGGGCATAGGCTGCGTCGCCTGTGGCAGCTCGACTGGGCACTAAAGAGCATCGGCCCCCACACTTTTCCTGGGGAGCTGTAAGTTCTCCAGAAGCTACTTGCAAACCAGCTGGGACTACAGCTTAGTGACCTGAATTGTCATGTTTCCAGAACCAGCCCCATTGTGGGCGCCAGGCGTTCTGGCCATGGTCTGATGCCTACCGCGTCCGGACAGATGTCACTTAGGACAACTGGCCTCGAGGAAACAAGACATTGGTAGCATCTTTTACACTGTGCCAGTGTCTTAAAGCCGCGGGCCAGGCACATGACAGGCATCTGGCTTCACCCCAGAGCCTCCATGACACCCAGGAGGAATGAGGCAGGTGGGCTGGTGCTCTCTGCACACAGTGCCCCCTCCACCCATTTCTGGCTTTGTCTTGGGGGCGATTCTGAAGCATGGGTCTGGTAGCGACTTGGGGTGGTGGCCAGTGCTGCGCCTCCACTATCCAAAGAGGTGATGCGTTTGCTCCTCTCACCCGACTCCCCATGTCACTGCCCAGGCTGCAGCCTTCTCCCTTAGAAAATGCTCACTTGAGCCTGCCGGGCCTCCCGAGCAGCTTAAAGAACTTGCCGTTCGGCTGTCCCGAAGCCCGCCTGCTGCACTTGCCGAGGCACAGGGAAGAGAGCTGCCTGTCTGGGCACGGCTGCCAGCCCCGAGGCACAGGCTGAGCTTCACCCCCTGCCTCCTCTGGGCAGCGGCCGCTCCCCGAGGACATAGTTGTAAACCAGACACAGGAGCTTCTCCAAACACAGGTGGGAGGATTTCTGTTGTTAAGTGGTTACCCTTGTGTCTGCCTCTTGCTAGGAAGCAAGTACATTGAAAACAGAGCTGAGCACATTTTTGTTTGGAAGTTGAGGTCTCTAAAATGAGCTGAAGAATGAGTGGAGCAGACGAGGGCTGCAGAACTTCCATCGCAGTGGAGCCCTTTTCCCATACACTTTGACCAGAGAAAATACTGACCTGAAAGGCGGGGACGGGGCCTCGGGGACAGACGTGTTTGTCCCGCTTCATCCTGGCAGGTGTCCATGCACTTTCGCTGGACGACGGCAACTCCAGGGTGGACTCCCACGAGCTGCCTGGGTCCCGTGTCCCAGCAAACATCGTCCCGTGTCCCGGATGCGGAGCAGGACTGTTAACGAAAGGAAAACCCGCTTGGCTGGGTGTTGACAAGGCCCGAGTCGTTTCGCAGTGGGTTACGGGAAGTTTCCACAGACTAAGCTGAGTGTTCGAGACGGCACTTACTGAGTCTTTGTAAAGATTTGGGCTGTCATTTCTCTTAGAGGCATATAACTTGGGTTTGTCCAAAAATCTTACTCTGGTGGACGAGTCATTTAGAGTGGAGGTGCTGTAAGGTTGGTCTGTTAAATGCATTTAAGCAAATCATTGTCCATAGCTGCTAGCTTCTCCCCAGCCCCACTCAGGACGTATTTCCTGCTCTTACTCATCCATGACACCCTGCGTCAGAGTATTTTTTTATGATTTACTTTTTTCCTTTATATATATTTGACAGCAACTGTAATCCCCAGGGATTCCCCACCACCATTTCGGCAGTGCACCATCACCTCAGTCCCCTGTGCTCTTATCTGCCCTCCCCACCAAGTGTCCCCAATTTGTAGAATCAGTAATTGTACAGAAAATAAAGGGACAAGGTTTCTGTGACTGCCTTCAAAGCAAGGCACCCATCCTCATCGGGGGTCTGTGCGTCCCCAATAAATGGTTCCGGTCCCACTAAAGCACCCTCTCGTCGTGTAGAGCAGGAGAAGGACCATTTTCCCTTCCACGCTTCTCGGTTCTCTGACCAGAGGCCTGTAAATTGCTCTGGCTGTTTTGTGCCCGCTGCTCCTGACAAGGGCGGGTATGTGTGCCACCCCAGAAGCAGACGGTGGGGCCAGGAGGCAGCTGGGTGGGCGGCAGGAAGCTGGAGACCGCTCAGGGCTTGGTCTGCATTTCGTTAAGAGACACTCACACCCGTGGGTCTGAAACATGCTCCAGACAACCGTGTAGCAGGGCCCGTGGGGAAGGAGGGCAGGGACGGAGAGGCCGGGGCGGGCAGGGAAGCCCACAGGCGGCCCCCACAGCAGCGGTGCCTTGGAGGGGCCACCCTCGGCGCACTGACCGCTGGGGCCGACGAGCTGGCGTGCTGCCAGTAAGGCAGAGCGGGCAAAGCGCACGCAGAGAGAAAGGGGTGAGTGGCGTCGGAGGCTTTGTGGGGCTCCCACGGTGACTCCTGGGCGCACAGGTGGGGCCTGTGCCAGGGCCCGCTGAGGTCAGGGCCGGCCGGGACTCCTGCTTCAGGCTCCAGCTCGGTCCCCAGAGGCAGGGTTTCTGTCTGAATGAGCCCTGAACACTGTGTCTCCAGCAAGGAGTGAAGTCGGGGTTCCCGCCTGAGCCTTCGCAGCCTGGTCTTCATCCTGAGGGTGTGAAACCGCGCGGTCAGCGCCAAGGCAGGTCTGATCTGCAGACCAGGGCAGGACTAACGGTCGTGCTTAGGATCTCTAAGACTCTCCAGCATCCCCCTTCTAAAACGACTTTCGTTATGAGTTTGGGTACAGGAGTAACAACGTGTGTAAGACACAAACATTTGTTCCGCGTCACTTCCAATGGCAGAACTAAGACCAGAGCGTAAAACTTGCAAAAGAAGGAGGTTCTGCCCACTAACACGCCTGTAATTTCTGCACAGCCCGGGCATGGCAGCAGAGCTTGGCTAGGGGGCTCCTCCCAAAGCACAGCATTGCTGCTCCTGTGTGTCCAGGCGGTGGGTGCTGCGGGGACATCGGGGGTTCAGCAATGAGTAGGTGATCGAACTAGGTGGTCCCCTACTTTTAAGAATGTAAAGATTAATTTGTAGGACTTACTGTACAATCAGCTGCACGTTAACAGGGCTTTTCCACAGCAGGTTTTGGCTTAGTTTTTAACACGTAGCCTCAGCCCCGTGATTGTCTCTAATGAGCGGGTCAGGAGGCAGGTCCAGCCCCACTCCTGTCTCCTGTGGAATCTGCAAACAAAGCCTGGGCTAATTAGCAGGCTGCCAGCTACAGCCTACACAGGAGCAGGCGCTGTGATCAGGAAGGGCTAGCAATAGCTCATCGTGCCCCTAGGGAGTTATCCGCTGCTTCTCCTGGAGTTAAAGCTTTACGTAGCTACTGCTCCAGCAGAACCGCTGCAAAGGAAACTTTGGAAGCTGGTGCTATGCTCACCACAGAAACTATCCACGGAATATTTTTCAACAAAACAGTTCAGGACGTAGCCTGTCGCCATTTCACCTCCGACGTGAGGTTCTGCCCCCGTGGTCACCAACCTCCTTTCCTCCTCCCGTCAGCCCAACGCAGACTGCATGGACGACCTACCCACCGACCTCGAGGGCTCGCTGGGAGGCCCCCCCACCAACCAGATCACAGGTGCCAGCGACACCACCGTGAACGAAAGCTCGGTCACCCTGGACCCCGCCGTGCGGACGGTGGGCGCCTTGCAGGTGGTCCAGGACACCGACCCAGGCCCTCAGGAGGGAGACGCCGTCTTCACCGCTAACAGTAAGTGCCGCTGTGCCGGCTGTGGCGTCACCGGAAGGCGGTTGCCGGGGACTGCAGAACACTGGTCAAGCAGGGAAGAGCTTAAACAGTGCATAGGCTGAGACAAGGCTGAACTGCCAGATCCCCAGCTCCTGGGGCAGGGGGTGGTGGAGGGAGAGGCTGCAGGCCTGGCTGTCTTCCTGCCACGCCCAGGGTGCCTGAGGCTAGGCCCTGCGCTCTGGGAGCAGAGGGCGGGTGAGAAGAGCAGGAGTGTGGGGTGCCCGGGGCGGGGGGGCTGCGGGGGGCTCGGCCCACCCACCGTGCGGAGCAGGACTGGACGGGCCAAGCAGGGGCGAGGCCACTCCCGCTGCGGTGGGCCAAGTCCTGCCGTCAACCACTGCACCTTCGACGGGCGTCCCGCGGCAGCCCTGCACCGCACACAGCCCGTCAGCGTCCTGCCTTTTGGCTGGCCCCCCGCTCCTGGGCAGGCTGTCTGATAGAAGGCGCAACAATGTCAAAATGGCCGTTCTAGCATCACAAGCTCGAGTACCTACTCACCAGTGACACCGCAAGGGTGAGTTCCAGGGACCGAGGGCGGCAGGGTTGGGGCCTGCTGCAGTGTTTCTCCTCCCCCTGCTAGCAGCAGCCGTGTGCCGTGAAAGTTTGGAACTACGGAAAAGCAGGTTAAAGCCCGTGCTTTATATGTATGTGATTTTCATAGGCTGTATAGTCAGGCTGATTTGAAGGCTGAAAAAAGAAAACAAAAATCACTCAGTACCCCCAACTATGGGGAAACCATCATAATATTTTGGCGCTTTTCCTGATAACCTTTGAGACAAAGCCACGGGGTGAACGTAGTGTCGTGAGCTGTTCGGGCCTTCACGGGAAGTAACTCGGGGCACTTGTGGCAAACACCCCCCGTGCGAGGCTGCTAGCCTGGGGGCAGGGACGAGCTTTACTCTGAAACCTTAACTTAGAGGCACGTGCGCCTCGGCCCTGCAACACTGGCCACTGGACAGCGGAGAGCCTGTCAAGCGGAGTCCAGTGCCTGTTTGGAGGGACGCTGTCCAGTGTCACAAATACACAGGGAATTAGCATTTCTATGGCCACGCTCAACGATGTAACGGGCGAAGTGTATGTTGATGTTCACTGAACGCGGACTATCTCACAGTCCAAACCCGGTGTGTGGGCGCACTCACCACACCTCAGGATGGGCCAGGCCCGCCTCGAAGGCCCGGACTCACGCGGGCTGCCTGCGGGAGACCAGCCCGCAGAGGCCTGCTAGCTGAGGGGCCAGAGACCTGCGGTCCTCATCGCGACAAGCCTCTCATTTCACCGCGCTGTGGCAGACCCAAGTTAAGCCGGGGGTCTCTCTTCAGGATGAGGCCCCAGTTTCCCCACCCCAAGGGCAGCTTCAGTGACCGCCACGGCGGGCAGCAGGCCCGTCTCGCCTGCGCGTCGTGCTGGCAGCTCACGAGCACTGACGCTTAGACTTTGTCGAGCCCGTAAGAACAGCTCGATCAAAACTGGGTCATCGTCCTGGCCATACAGTGATCATCTGCGCTTTAAGAGAAAATGTGTCACTTGTCCGATTCCTTATTCTGAGGAGCGGCTACATACTTCTACACCAACCTGAAGCCGGGACTCGTGAAGCGCACAGACTGTCGGCTCAAACAAACCCGGAGGTGAAGCAGACAGCCGCGGTCTGTCTCTCTCAGTCCTGCTGGTTTGGGGCGTGCCAAACAGCAGCTGGTAGATGTTTCTGAATGAGCTGAGAGAACTGGGCCTCAGCTCGAAGCAGGGCCCTCCGTCCACAGTCAGGGCAGGGGCAGCTGGTTTCAAAGGCAGCGAGCGTCTGGTAGGTCCAAGACGCAGGAGGCAGCACCACCGTCGCCGACAGGCGGTGGATGGAGTGCGGCTGGAGACAAGTCTGAGCGCAGCAGCGAGCGTGTCTGACGGGATCTGCGCCTAGGCCACCGTGCCGGCCAGCTGTTAGGGGTTCAGACCACTAACCAGATGGCTGTCGATCCCTGGCATGGGAAATTCTCTGCTCTATACAAACTGGTAAATTGCCTAGAGCTGTAGTCCAATAAATAACCGATACGTAAACACAGACGCATGACTAAGTCAGGACACAGATTCGTTCACATCGACATCACTGCAGCCAGCCCAGTAACCGTGTCCAGAGATGACGTGTTGCGTGCAGGAGTGCTGACAGGCACAGCAGCTCAGGGGCGGCTGGCCCTCCCGTGTCTGCAGACCCAGGACATTACTAGAAAATGAGGAGTAACAGCAGCAAAAACATATCCCAACTGTGCACTGGACACCCTTGCAAATATCAGCTTACAGCAACCCTCCGAACCTACAGTACCTCACACCACCACACCACACCACAATAATACCACCAGCTCAGTGTTTTTACCTGCACCTTTCTGTTTAGGAATAAAGGCACAGAGGTGACGTGCGATTAATGGAAAGCAAAGCTGTCCCAGGGCACCAGGCGTGCAGGCAGAGACGGGGGGCCGGGGCGAGGGCTCCCTTGCATGGGCGCCCCGGTCACAGGCTAGCGGGCCCGTCCAGATCCACGCGCACAGAGCCCAGAGGATGGGCAAGGGAGCAGGAGGCCAGAGCTGCCCCATTCCCTTCTCCTTTACTCCCCCCTCTGCCTGAATCCTCACATTTTCATCCCTACCTGTCCCTCTCCTGGAGTCCTTCGGTCCACCCAGAAGTCACGTCAGCTCTCAAGGGGAGAGCGCAGCGCAGGCTGCCGACAGCGAGACTCTGGCAAAGTCGGCATGAAAGGCCATTCGCAGCTCCCAGGAAGAGCATTTACAAAGCCAAGGCACTCCGAACTTGTGGCCAGCCTGATATTCGGAGAGAGGGGGCCTTCGTGCAGCCTGAGGTGTCCCCAACACTCCTCACGTGGGAGTCCCCAACCCATGTCTCCTCCACTCCCGCCAGGCTCCGGCCCACCCGTGTTCACTGGCACGCTGGTGCCCTAGGTCCGCTATGCCCTTGACAGCCCAGCCCAGCCCAGCCCAGCCCAGCCCAGCCCAGCCCACAGGCTGCGGAATTTGCTTCAGCAGGAAAAACATTCCTTTGGCCCAAAGGAAAGCACAGCTAGACAGACAGCCCCGTGGTTCTGCAGCCTGCAGACGGGAGCTAGAGACAGACAGAGAGAGGGGGAGGCTGCCAGCGCTCCCCAAGCACCCTGTACCTCCGCACGCCCTCGGGCGTGCAAAACCCCCCTTACTTCCCACAGCACCCCCGGGTGCAGCACAGCCTCCAGGTCAGCCCCACTGGCCACGCTTCCTGCTTAAACTGCAAGGCCCTCGGGATTGGGGCTGGGAGCTAGAGAGGCACATGGAGGGACAGACCAGGACGCCAGCTGGAGGAGGCTGCCCACCTGCCCCCACACCTCGGCCGCCGGGAGCTGCTCATGCCCTCAGCCTGCCCCAGGGGCGCCAACTGCTGCGTGGCCGGGGCCCCTGTGCTGCTGCTGCAGCCACCCTGAGGCGCTGAGCGCCGCAGTGGCCCCTGCCCCACGCGAAGAGCCCAGCAGGCCCCGGACTGTCCACTCACTGTGGGGCAGCTGACAGCTCTGACGGTCCCCTCGGCCCCCAACACACCTGCCTCCCCGCAGGGCTTTCCCTGGCCGTCTCCAGGACTCGGGGCAGACGGTGTCCCCCGCTTGCCCGTGGCCTGGGCTGCCCCTGTGCCTGCTGGGGTCCCCGCCCACCCCGGGAGGTCCCTGGGCCAACATGAGCCCCGTCCTGCCCCCACTGACCGCCTGCGGGCCCCGCGCAGCGCCTCTCGAGCAGCGCTGTGTGCCCAGCCCACGCAGCCCGGCCCCGCGGCACCCAGAGGCCAGCGGCGGAGGCCCTGCGGCGCCAGCTTTTCTGGGACTTGAGCGGTTTGCGTCCCCCCAGGGGACGTGATGCAGAACCCCACCCGGGGCCCCCAGCGTGGGTGTGCAGTGCCCCCCTTCCCTCTTACTCCAGAGGCGCAGAGAAGTCCTCTGCAGACTCCCGGGTCCCACCGTCCTCACCTCCCTCCGCGAACGGGCAGCGAGCTCAGAGCACAGCTGACATCAGCGCGGGCCGGGGCGGGCCTCTCACACCCTTGGCCTCGGCCGCCCACACCGCTGTGCACCTGGAGGCCGGCAGCCCCGGCAGAGGACTCGTCCTGGAGATCCATCCTGAGCAACCTGCTCGCCGTCTTCGCTGCCCTCGTGCCGGGATCGCGTACCTTCTGGAAGAACCCAGAGGTGTCCGCCTTCGGTGCAGGGAAATGTACTTACACCCGTCAGAAAGCTCTCCTGGGACAGAGATACCTGTGAAAGCACAGCCCAGAAATCACTCATTTTAGGAGGAAGAATAAGTCGCTGACAGCCTGCGCTGCCATCACAAGAGCTCCCCGGGACACACACTCCTCGCTAATTATGGAAGAAACTTCCAGACTGTTCATTCAGAGACTGGGTGTCGTCTCTGGGATGAGTCACTCTCTCCTCTGAGGAGCTCGACATAGCCCTCTGAGGGATGCGCCGTTCCCGCAGGCGCAGGCTCCGAGAACGAGGCCAGAAATGACACTCACGCCTCTTGGTTCTAAGTCCTGGGTAGGTTACTTGGGGGGGCCATGAGGCTTGCAGAACACACAAAAGTCGTAATGGCCCTCGGCTTGCTTTGACACTGCCCAGACGCAGACGAGACAAGGGGGGCCCGGAGGTGCTCCCGAGCCCAGTGCAGACCCCTAGGGTTGGTCTGGACTAACAGAGAGGACAGGAGGACTGGTGTCAACAGCAACTGCTGCTTCCAGAATTGCTGCTGTGGTGGCAAGTGGCAACGTCGAGGTATTAGGTGCTGCAAAAGGTGCAGTGCACCCAGACACAAGCACATCGAGATGCGGCGTCCAGGGTTTACGAGGCAGGACCAAGGGAGCGGCCCCGTCTGCCTCGCCCACGTGCATCAAAGCTGTAGATGGCCAGGAAGCTCCCCCGACTGCCAATAAATATGCTGGCCACAGCCCGAGACGAACACGGCCTCCCTGGGGCCCAAGCGTACGTTGTCCGCTGCTCGACTCGTGAGCCTGCGGCCGACGACAAGGCCCGGCAACACTTCGGACGCGAAGCCTGTCCCCCACGAGTACGGCTGGGACGGCACACTTGGTGTCAGATGTCTTGACAGAGCCTGCACCGTGCCTTCACCTTCACGTCCCAGAAGCCAGCGGCGGGTGGCACGCGCTCCGTGAGGGCTGGCTGGCTGATCAGCGCGCTGAGCTTTAAAGGACGTGAACAGCGGCCATCTCTAGAAGGTGGAAGCGACTACCGCAGCGCGCATTTGCGCATTTGTCTGCTGACGGACAGTGACGTGTGCGCAGCCTCCCATGACAGACGTGCGAGCAGGAGCCGGGGCTCCGGCCGACGCGCCTCCCAGAGCCAGACCCACTGGGGCACCCGAGCCCTCACCCGTGTGACCAGGGTCCCCCAGCCGGGAGGGAGAGGGCTCGTGCCTTGTAGGAACGCACTGGTGATCTATTATTTATCACTACGGAGTGTGTGTCACGGAGCAGACTCGGGCTAGAAGCTGCAGAGAGGTGGAGGGGACGGCAGCGAGGGACGCCACAGTGCGGGGCCGGCCAGACCGGCGTCAGCCCTGCCGAGGCGCTGGTGTTACTCCCCAGCCGAAGCCCGGGGCCAGTGCGGCGTGGGCAAAGCCGTGCAACAATGCTCTACCCCATCAAAGCTATTATTTCTGTAGCCACGAGGCGCGAAGGTGACCCCCCCAGAGGCAGAGGGGAAGCCACAAGAGCTCGGGTTGGACAGACGGGGCTCAGGAGCTGCCGGCCGCTCTGTTATCACCAGCTGTGACCGACGCGCGGGCCCTCCACGGCTGCCTCCTCCTCGTCCTGAGAACTGTCCAGTAGACGGAGGGTGCCTGCGCAGCTGCTGGGGCGAGCCCGGTACCAGCGGGTCACCAGGGTTGCCCCCTCCCGCCGTGCACACCGCCCCCGGGCACACACGTTGGACGCACATCCCATAGAACTGGGACAGCTGAAACATCTTGGCTTTATAAAGAACCTACAAAGAGCCTCTGCCACACGGTCCCATCAGCTCTAGGCTGAGTCCCAAACCATTTGCCCGGGATGAAAACTGGAGCTGCCTTTCTTGGCTCGGTCGACAGAACCACTTTACCTGAGCCAGGACTGTGTGCTCACGTGTCGCTTCACGTTGCCCCTGATCATTTCAGCGCTACTGAGTTATAAGCTGCAATCTTGACTCCTGTGGTCTCATAAAATACTGGCGGTCCTGCGAGCCCCGCCCGCAGAGAAACCACTCGCGTCCACGTCCTCACTGGCCAGCCCGGGAACCATCGACAGCCACTGGATGCCATCGTCTCACCTCCCTGCCCTGGCTACTTGACACGCAGCCGCCCGGCCAGATGTGGGTGCTTTCAGCAGAGGCCTCACAGACAAAGCATCTGGCATTTCCTACAGCCGACACCCCAACGAGATGGAGTTTTGCGTGCAAATCTAAACTTACAGGTGGAAAATGCTGGAAACCGCGGCAAGCCTGCGTGGCTCGGTCCTGATGGCACCAACTGACCGGACCTGGGTGTGGGCTGCTCCCTCAAGGCGAGACACATGCCCGGCAGTGCCCACCGGCCTCACAGTCAGGGCAGCCCAGAAGCCGTACCCCCGCCCGCGCACTGCGGGAGGGTCAGACCCTGAGACAGCGCATTAGAAGATCCACTGCGGAAGGCGCGTGGCGTGTGTGAGCACTGAGGGAGCAGCCCCACGCTTAACGCTCTCACTGGTAACTAATGCTCACCGCAGGGAGCAACAATTAGTAGATTTAAGGACTGAAGTCCCATGGAAAATCTTTTGTCAAACAACCCATTCGTCTATATAAATAAAGACTTCGGCGCTGTCAGCCCCAGAAGCACCAGCTGCTCCCAGCCCCTGCTGTGCAGCAAGCCCAGCGGAATGAGTTCAGGAAAAACAAGCCCGTAACATCCCGCAGCTGGCGTTTAAGCAAGCAGTTCATTCAGAAATCGGTCTGGACGTCAGAGTTTGAAGCAGGAACCGATGGGTTGAAAAGCAAGTGCTTCCTGTTGGGAGACTGGGGCTTGCGTGCGGTGGGGCAGATCCGACCTGGGCACATGTGAGCGTGCAGGTGTGCGCAGGTGTGCTCCGGACACAGCCCGCCCGCCCGACACAGCGCGCATGTCCACACCGCACGTCCCGGCAGCCGCGCACACGCACTGGCCTGCGCACCACAGGCCAGGCCCCACAGCTGCCGGCACTGCCGTGGTGTCAGGGAAATGCTCGTGGACGCTCCAGCCAGGTGCCAGCCCAGACGCACCACGGCGGCAGGTCTAGAAAGACCGGTGCCCTGGCCGGCCAGGCTGCGCGGACCGAACTGTGCAGAAGCGAGCACTAGCAAGCTGCGTCCCGAAGCAGAGGCGACATCAGCACGAGGACAACACAAAGCCAGACCCTCTTCCCCTAGAGACACCAGCTCAACAGCGCCGGCCTTGGGGAGAAAGCCGGAGAAACCCCTTGGGGTCACTCACCAGAACTCCTCCTCCCCACCAGCGTCCTCCCCAGTCCTCCTGGAGAGGGAGAGCCGGGTGGAGCATGCTTCTGACATTCTGGCGGGCAGGGCCTGCCTGAGGGTTGGTTTTTCTTTTGCCTGTGGACAAGAAAAGACCCGGGGCTGGGGGTGGACCAAAGCTAACTCCAGCCGTGCGGCTTGGCTCCCCCAGAAATCTAGTGGCGCTGGCACCCCAGGTGACCCAGGTGTCGTCACCTGGGTGTCGTCAACAGCCCCGGCCCGCAGGCAGGGGGCTGGGGCTCCAGGTCGCCCGTCTTTGGGTGTGCTGTGCACCCACTTCAAGGTGAGAGCGAGCACCCCGGAGCCACTTGGCACCATGCTGGCGGAGACGAGCAGGTCAGTTCTGCCGCCATCGCTGCTGTTACGCGGCCCTCATGGGCCAGGACCTCGCGTTCTCCCTGCAGGATGAGAAGGGCAGTTTAAATCAAATTGGAGATTTCTTGCTTTAGAGATTCTTGTGAAGCAAAGAATTCACATGAACACAGAGCCCTGCATCTGAAGTCCAGCGAACTCTCCCTCTAAGACCCTGACAGCAACTAGCAGTCAGTGCCCGGCGCCGGGGAAGCTCAGTTCTGAGCAGAGATGAAAAGACAGCAACTCGGTAACCGAGCCAGCCTGGGGAGCGCCCCCCCACCCCGGGGTGTTTCTGCAGGGCTGGGTTTCCGCAGGACACTGGGTGACTGCAGATGACGTCCAATTTTCATGAAGATAAGCATCGCTAGCGCGGGGGAAGGATGCTGTACTTCTTTGAGGTCTTACTTTTCAAGTACGTGGGGGGCTAAGCTTCTATGTCATGAGGGAAGCAGCTCCCAGTGTGAACTCCAAGCTCCTGGCAGAGTAGGAGTCCTGGGGCTCACAGTCCTCACCACCTGATTCTCTCACCACAGCACCGGCCTCTGAAAGTGAGGCTTATGGCTCATCTCCTAAAGCAGACAGTAGCTTCAATACCAAATCCCACTGAGGGGGAGAATCTTCTCTGGCTTTGAATGACCACTGGAGACAACTAAATAGGCAGGCAGTGACCGTGTGAGAAGTGTCAGGTCCAGTTGACGAACGACACGTGGTCAGTGAACCGTAAACCAGAACGCTCGCTTAAAAACAAAAAGGCGAGCCGCTCCCGTGCGGTTAAGGCATGCCCAACTCGCCCAGAACGCAGTCGGAGTGGTTCTTGGCCTCCTGTGGTTTTTGAGAGTCCAAGGAAAGCAACCCCCTCACAGGAGAGTCACGAAGGCACAGAACCGCCGGCGTGTGAGGCCGCTGCTGCCTGGACTCCCCGCAAGTCCACGCCCAGAGCCTCGACTTCGACGAGTGCAGACGGCCGGCTCACAGCCGCGGTCAGACGGACAGACATGCAGCTCCGCACTGCCACGTACCCTCAGGAGGTCTTCCCCTTCTAGCCTCGTTTTTTTGCTGGAAAATAGAACTGCTATTTCACTCATGATGTACTTTCATAATTTCACCCGCGGTAGTCGTGAATGTTAAATCAGGCAACCCGCTGGAGGCCCAGCGCAGCCCTGCCAACACGAGGCCCCAGCAGGCATCCCCAGTATTGCCGTTCTGCTCCCCATTCTGTTTGGCAAATCCTCTCACCCCACCCCCAACCCTCTGACCTGTACCCCAGCTCTTGTATGTATAGATAAATTCTTTAAAAAAAAAAAAAGTAGTAAGTGCAGACTCCCCCCCAGGCTCAGACAGCACCTGAAAAACCAGACTCCCGGTCCAGCTCCGCCTGGCCACCCAGTTTCTCCAGCTCATTGAATTCCTGGACTTCTGTAAATTTCAGCAATTTTCCCATGTTATTGCTTAAGTTACATCGATTCTCTGCCTTCTCTTCCTGCTGCCCTCATCCCGCCCATCCGTTCCCCGAGTGCCCTGGCGACCCGCTCATCTGACAGCAAGTGGGTGTTTTCAGATGTTAAGGGGGTCATATCACTTCTTCCCTCAGTGTTGTCAAACTGCGTGAAAAACCAAAAGACGAAAGTACATTAAGTCAGATGATAATACTGTGCTAAAAGGATGATGCATTTTTTTTTAATCTGGAATAATATCTATATCAAAAGGTTGTGAGGATTCAATAAAGGCCAATGTTATTTTTTTTTTAAAGATTTATTTATTTATGCATACAAGCACTGGGGTACAGGCCAGAGGTGTGGGGGGCGGGTGAGAGGATTCACCACAGACAGAGC
>JAGFMF010011444.1:1876167-2090552 GCA_019455555.1 Galemys pyrenaicus | reverse complement strand
CACAGCAGGAGAGGTCTGCTGCACCATGTGGGTCCCCTCTCCGGCCGGCAGCAGGGATCGAACTCGTGCTGCAGTGGTTGCGGTTTGCTTCATAGTGCGCTGCTTAACCCACTGCGCCACCAGGGAGGCCCCGCCAATGTTATTTTTACATTAGTTTAGATATTAGCTTCTGCAGGAGTAAAAGTCAACGAACATTTATATAGTTAATGACTATGCCCCCCAATTATTAATACCTACAGAGAACCTAGTGACATATCATTTGTGTTATCGTGGCCACCAAATAAAACATCTGCTTTGATTAAAGGATAAAACCCAACTCTTAAAATTATCAAACCAACCAACCAAATTCAGCAGAGGACAGAGTAAAACTAATTTCAAGTGTCCTCACTTTTTAAAGTTGTATCAGACACAAACTGGATGGTATCATTGACGAAATGTCACATTCTATAAATTCAACAATTTTTGGCAAATCTGTTTTTACTGATTGGAATTCATCTTTGCTTTGAACTAAGCAGAGCCATCACTTTCTAAAACAGCATCAGAAACTCAGCAGCGCTAGTCACAGCTGCCCCCATGGCCTTTTCTCTTTCCATTCACATGTTCTCATTCAGAAAACATCAAGGTGAGATGAACCCATCGATCTGCCGAGCCTGGTGGCCAAAGGGCTGGAGCGAAGGTGAGAAGCTCCCTGGCAGGTACAACGCTGGCTTCCTCTCTATGGCAGCATCTAACCACCACCATGAGCTCTTTCATGGACTCAGTTTAATTGCAAGTTGAGAATTGTGGTTACATCAGCAGAACTGGCTCTTGGACCAATGCAAAGCGGAGGAGGAGGGGGAAGAGAATAGGAAGGAGGCAAAGGAACAGAGGGGGGAGGAGGAAGAAATAGAAATCACTTCTTTGCCATACTATCACACCCCCTTTTTTTAATCTCCAGTAATACTATTATTTCAGCTTTCATATACTTCAAATTAGTGAAATCTTCTTATACATACTCCCACTAACCATACAATAAGCAGACCTTTTATTAAAAAAATTAAAAACTTTCAAGTTTTTTAAATGCTTGTATATATTTGTTTCTTAATGGGAATACTACAAAGAACTTTTCTGAGAAGTGCCCACGTGTAAGCCACAGCCCTAAGCCACCACCAACATACGCATGCACACGCAGGAAAGGATGCTGGCTCTCTAGTCCACACTCACCTTATAGACAATTAAACCTCAGCCCTAGTGGAGAAAATGACCCGTGCAAAGTAACACGGAGAGTTGCCAATAGCGGAGACCACAGTACAGTCTCCTGGCGTTGCCAGCAGTAGGATGTGAAGTGCACAGATTTCTCAGTGCACAGAGGAGGCTTCAAGCAGGCACTGGCCAAAGTGGAAACCCCACAAAGCGAGAGCAAAGGGCACTTGTAAGTCAGAGACCAACGGGTTCATGGAGAAGGTGGGTAAAGAGTAATACAACTCGATCAGATGAAGGGCCCCCGGGCCTGACCCCTGCACTCACAGTTGGGGCTCCCTCTGGGTGGGTGCTGGCAGCACCCGCATCCTGCCGGGGACAAGACGCGCACACGAGCTACCCTCCTTCGCATCTAAGATGTCCCCAGAAGGCAGCAACGGTGGGGCCAGGTGGCTTGGAGGATGAATAAGAGGCGCACGCCACAAAGATGGGGACGGAGACAGTCCGGTGAGGTGGGGACTCCATCTCACCTTGACTAAATGACAATTTTATCAAATGCTGAAGGCCACCGCGCTCACACTCCACCTACACTCCCCAGAGCTGCTCCTGTTTCGTTCTAGCCATCGCTTCCTGGTGCACCCGCAGGCCCAGGAAACACGAGGCTGTGCTGCAGGATGGGTGTCTTCCTGGAGACACCCCATTTCTCCAAGGCCACGCTTCCGGTAACTCGCTGTGGGCTGGGTTATGTGTCGTCTTCAAAATATCTTAAGACTTTATCACCCTTTGTGAAACTCATTTCCTTTACTGTACCCAACATGAAAGAAATAAGCGGTTATCAGAGCAAAAGTATAACCAACAACATGCAAGGCTCCTTCCTGCCGGTGCCCCAAGGCGGCCTGCTGCCCCAAGCTGCATGCGTCGTCTGCAGCGATGGGCACACGAGGCCCTGTGGGCTTCGCACTGTCTTGCTGCCTGAGCAGACTCCCTGCTCGGCTCTGCGTTTACTTACGTCTGAAGAAGACGCGGGTGGGCAAGCCAGGTAAAGGGGCGTCAACTGCCCGCGGTGGAGGGAAACCAGACCAGTGCCGACCGCCCTACTGCTGGCTTACCCGAGCCAGACCCGACACCCGCAGGATGGCACGAGCCATGTGCTGTGGCCAGCGCCTGCCAGAGCCCCTTCTTCCTCTGGCTGACGTACAGAGGCTCACCGGGAGCCCCTGCGACACGGCCCTGTGGGAGGCCGCCCCCAGCAGAAGACGCCTGTAGCAGCGGTGCCTCCTGTGGCTGAGCCGCCCCACGGTGTGGGCCCTGCTAGTGGCCAGCCTGCTCGCTGGACAGTCAGCCCCAGAGGACGTGTCCCCGGCAGCTGGTTATCCCGAGCGCATAGCAGGGACTCGCAGCAATGTGTGCTCACTTACAGAACGCTTGGGAGTAAAACTGGGGGGGGGGGGAGTTTTAAAGGAAATGAAAACAATTCCCCAAACCTGAGACAATTCTCACTAGACTGTTTTATTTCTCTGCTTCCAGATAACTTTCTCTGTTGATCCCACTGTCCATAAGGCCCTGAATTCTCCTGTTTTCGCTTTTGTACTGAGTGTTCTCTATCTGCAAATTCTTTGGAAACGCTGCGCTGTTAAGAAGACTGTCCTTTAGAAATCAGTTTATTCAGATAGTCACTATCCTTGGACTTTGATTCTTGCAATCTTTGTTGCTATAAATCACACTTAAGGGACTATTTTTGCAACTCTGATGATTTCTCTATAACTCTGGAAATATAACTATGGGGTGACCGTGTCACGTTGTGCGTGCAGCATATCACAGTGCCCACCTCAGTCTGCCCTTGCGTGCAGTATCCTTTAAAAGTGAAAATTTCATAAACAGTGAGTCGCTCCCTCTACTCTTTTTATCAGTGGTTTACACTGGGTTCCTCTGCACTGGCCGGCAGCGGCGTTTGCCTGTGCTTCGGGTTACTACCGGTTTTGCTTATTCGTTTAAGAGGGGTCAGGGTGAGACGCTGCTTAGCTTTGTTTTACAAGGTAGCCGGTTTTCCTAATGACTTCTAGGGCCTTAAACGAGCTGTTATTAAAAGCGCCTGCACTGCACAGCCAGCGCCCCGGGACCCCGGTGCTCACGATGACCTGTGCTCTCTCCTGCAGGCGAGGAGCCGGCCGTGAGCAGCGACTCCGACATCTCGCTTATCATGGCCATGGAGGTGGGACTGTCTGACGTAGAGCTTTCCACCGACCAAGACTGCGAAGAGGTGAAATCCTGAAATGGTGACCGTGGAAAAGCAGGGTGATGGGACGCACAGGGAGGAGGGGGCGGGGTGCCCAGACCTTGGACTGGACGCACGGGCCCCCAAGACACGCTCGAGAATGGCAACGAGAAGCAATATCCAAAGTCATGTCCCGGATGCTCTCTGCACCCCCACACGGCCCGTGTCCTCGGCAGCTTGGGGGAGAGCAGACCCCGTCCTCCAGACCCACGTCCAGAGCGTCTGAAACTGGCTGAGCAGGCGCTCTCTGGCCTTCCTAGTCTCTTATCAGCTTCAGGTCCTGTCTCCACGTTTGGGGATGTTGTGTGAGTTCTCTGGCAGTTTCTTTAAGGATGATGTGTCACTTGTTTTATGTGCACCCTTGTTTTTCCTTTGTTTCCCGGCTTTCGGTTTGGGAGCCCCAGTTCCTGGTCTGACCAGACTCCTCTCCATCTCTGACCTGAACGGCCTTGACCTTTGCACAGGTGTGTACGGCCCTGGAAGTGCCTCAGCACCTAAACCAGGCCCAGCCCGCTGTCCTTAAGGGTCCAAATTCTGTCCCAGTGAATCTTGAGACTTCCAGCTGCCAGAGAGCATGCTAAACTCCGGATCTGCCAAGGCCACAGCTCGTCACGGCTGGGTATGCGCCGGCTGCCGCGGCTGGCTCTGTGGAGGGCCCCAGGACCGGAGACGCGGCCCCGGGAGGCCGTGTGCTGTGTCCAGGTCCCGCTGCCTCTGGCTGGGGACTCCAAAATCTTGCAGGGCCTACACCAGCCTTCCTGGCTCCAGGGGCGGTAGCTGGGCCTGAAGCCTAGTTTCAGGAAGGATCCCACCTAGTCTTTGGAAAGCAGAACTCTTGTGTTGATTCCCCCAAGATCACAAAGGTCCCGGTGACCTCCCAAAATAGGCTCTGCTACGGGGGAAGCGTTAGAAAGGACTCGGCACCACGCAGCCAGCCGCAGGCCTCACCCCCGCCCGACCCCAGCCCAGGTCACACCTGCCAAACCTCCAGAGCGCCCAGGCGACTGCTCCGCGGCAGCTTCTGGGGCTTGACGCCAAGCCAGGCAGGTGTGCTCCGAGAAGCCCTTTGCTCGAAATCAACTTTCTCCCGACTGAACGCAAGTAACAGGGAAAGGGAAGGAGGCAGCAAGTGCCCAGGGAAACCCGCAGCAGAGACACGTTGTCTGCGCTCTGTCACGACAGAGTTGCGCTGCTTCTCCAGGGGACACCCAGGTGCAGGGACGACGGGCTGTGGGCAGCTGTCTGGACAATCGTGAGGAGCTGGCCCCTTGCTGCCACATCCGTGGCCAGGAACACCAGCTCTGGGCCCGAGGCCCTGCACGTCTGGTGGGGGAGGCCTCGGGCCCAGAACACACCCGAAGCAGAGCTGGGTGCTCAGGGACACCACAGCTCGCCCTTTTCCCACTCGGCCAGTTGCTGGTTGCTGGTCAGCAGGGGGCCACAGGGCGAGGAGGATGGTCGCCCCTCCAGGAAGGTCGCCGCTCGAGTCCAGCACTTCCTGGACGGGAGGGAGGGTCTGGCGCGGGAGGCAGGCGTGGCGGGAGCTCCCAGCCAGGACTCGGCCGAGGAGCCGCACTCATGCCGGCGCCGAGCTTGTGACCGTCAAGTGCGTGGTGGTCCCACGGTGCCTCTGGGCCTGCAGGCACAGGCCACGTCCTGCAGCGTGGGGCGCGGCCGGGAGTCTTGGCAGGGAGCAGACACCACACCCTGGGCAGGCAGGAGCGCTTGCTGGACCAGAGCAGAGCTTCTGGGCTGGAACCCGTGCTGCCGAGGAAGGAAGCTCAGGGCCTGGAGCCGAGTCGGGGGGGGCGCCGAAAGGCTCGCCTAGTCTCAGGCCTGGCATCTCTGGTCCCTTCCGTGCGAACGCGCGACCCCGAGCAGCCCTGCGCCACCTGCCCCCACTCCAGCCAAACGCGCCGACTCTTCCATCAGTGGGATGACAATAACCAGTAGGGAAAGGAACAACCGTCGTCCCTGCCCAGAGAGAAGCGCCTGTAGAGCTGGGCGGCCTAACGGCTGGGCGCACTCTGCAGCCAGCACCCAGCTGGCAGGCCTGACACTGTCCGACCGCAGGACGCAGCGCAGGTGCTGGGGCCTGGCCCGACAAGGGTCTGCAGCCCGGCCTCAGCGGTCCTCATCACCAAAACCTCGCTCTAGCGGAGTCTCCCGTGACTCTGGCGCGGACAGAGCTAACTGGCACGCAAGGAGTCAAGATTGGCGTTGGCGGGCCTGACCGTCGTCGTCCTCGCCGCCCCAGAGGAGACGCCGAGCAGGGCCGCCGCGCTGAGAGCTCGCAGGGCAGGGCCTTGGACATCGGCAGACTGTGTCTGTCCAAGAGAAGCAGTACGCAAGTCAGGTGCGTCCCGTTCCACTTCCGACCGGCCACATTTTGAGTGACTTACACTTTAGTAAGTCATTACTGCAGCCGCATGGCATCCGTGTAAGAGGCAGGAACGGGACACTGCAGTCTCTCTGGGCTGCTTCTCAGCCGCGGGTACAGCTCTGGGCGGCCCTCAGGCCCTGGGCAGGCACACACAGCCCCTCCTGCCAACGGGGCAGCGCCAGAGCCACCCAGCCCCCTCGCGAAGAGAAAAGGCTAATCCAGAACGCGCGACCTCACCCAAGTTGCCTATGAAAGGCCAGAAGTAGGTTTCTTTGTAATGAGTAGTTAACTACTCAGGCCCGCCTTTTCGAAACTGCAGCTTCACCTTCCTAAGCAACCGCTGCTGTGGTTACTTCTGACCACTGGGGTTTTGTTTTTTTTGTTTTTAAGTCACACAAACCACGTTGTTTTGGTGCTGAGACAAGTCCAACCCTCCATTCCTCAGACAGCCCCTCAGACCAAGGCACTCGAGCCAAAGAGAACACAGGCTGTGGCAGCAGCTGGCCCCGACTCCCGGTTTGCCCTCTCCCCACGGCTGAAGGTCTTTGCCCAACTCCAGCGCCCCAAGCCCCGCAGCTGCGGTTAACAGCGCACGGATCTCTCTGGGAGGGAAACACAGCAGCCCTCGCGGCCTCATGGAGAGAGCCTTGGGGCCTGTTACCGTCCACCCTCAACGCACCCAGACGTGGCGGTCAGCCCCCCCGCTCAGGGCAGGCGAAGCAGCATTTCTGCCCTGGGAAGAACGCGGGGTCCCCTCGAGAACTGCTACCTCCTGCGGCTGGGCCCGTCGGACGCGCTGAGCCCCGACCCGAGTGAAGACCACAACCGAGTGTCCACTCAGCCTCCAGGGACCCATCAGCCCGGAACTGGCCGCCTCCGTCAGCAGGAAGAGGTGGGCAGTGGAGACAGCAGGAGGGTCAGAGTCGACCTGCACGTGGCACCACGATAACCCGGGGGGGGGGGGGGTCTACCGGCTTTCCCAACGGAAACGCCCACGTGTCCAGGGCCTGGCGGCTCCGAGAACCCACAGCCCCCGGCCAATGCAGGAGACACCCAGACATCACTGCGGCTCCACCCTCAGAAACAAGCGACGGCCTGGGAGAGGAGTCTTTGAGTTGTTTCAGTGACAATCCTCACAGAGCATACAAATCAAAACGACATGCACTTACCACTGACCCCTTCCTTTGACTGAAACAAGGAAGTCTCATTCAACAGCAACTCTTTCACAAGACCTGGATGGAGCCACCCCTCCAGGAAGCCCTCCCGACCCTCCCCGGGACGTGGGCTCTGGGCCTCGTCCTGTGCGTGGTCTCCCCAACGGCCCCACGCGCCTGTGCCTCCGTCTCTGCCTTCACCAGTTGCCGATGTCCACACACACACACCCCAACATCCCGCGCCCATCTTTCGGGATGGAAGCCTTGGTGGCAGTGGGGCCGGAGTCACACCCTTGGGGTCCCGTGCAGCGTTAGCCATGTCCGCAGCGATGGGGAAAGCGTGTCACTGGAGGGGGAGTCCCTTCCGTGCCCCTCCCCCACGAGCCTGCTCCCGTTCTTCCATCACAGCTGGGCTCCCGCACTCAGCAGTTGCCTTACTTACTTCCTCTCTTCAGGTGTCCGCCCCAGCACGGCCTCCTGGGCACCAAGCCCAGGGAGCCACAGTAGGGCCGGCCTCCACCTACTGTCCACAGCGCCGGGGTCCTGCCGACGACCACGGGCTCCAGGGCCAGGGTCTCGGGCCCCCGTGGGCGGGGCTGTGTCCAGCGGCCTCTGGGACCGTCCCAGCCCGAGTGTGCCCCCACCCCCGGCACACAATGTCACCGGTGTCCCTCACCTACACTGCGCACAGCCAGCACCGTGGGTGCCGTGCGGGCCACCCGCAGGAGGGCAGCGGGGTCCCCTCGGGGGCTGTCCGCAGAGCAGAGACACTCAGAGAACGTGGACTCTTCCTGAATAAACGCTCGCCCCTCCTCGTGGCTGACCTGGTGTGGGGCTGGGACGTGATGAAGCCGAGCTACAGTCGCAAGGAAGGCTGAGCACCACCTGGAAAGCGGGTCATTCTGGGCAGCTGGTGGGGAGTGTCCTCATCTGACCCCGTCCCTCACCCCATCTATCTCCTCACGACTCCAGTCCTTTCCAACAGTGGCAGCGGCCCACGAGGCCCCAGAGGTGAGAGGCCCGCCGAGCGCCCTGACTTTCCACCACGCTGGACTCCGGGAAATGAAAGTAACTCAGGTCCTGGATGCAGCCCTGCGGCCCGAGCCCTTCGCGGCTGGTGCTGCGGGCACTGCTGGCGCCCTGCACCTCTGTCGCCCCCTCCCTCTGCCCCCTCCGGGGCTTCACGACCAAGTGGCTTTCCCTGCACCGCGTGGCAGCCTCCCCGCACGCTGCTGTGGACGCGCACCAGGCCCACCAGGCCCGGCTCCAGCTGCCCGCGAACGCCCGACTGCCGACCGACGCCTCCGCGACGCCGCGGGTCCAGACAGCGCAGGGGCGACGTCCACGGAGCAAGGACCCGCCGACTCAGGTCGGCCAGCGCGAGTCAGCACGGGCACGGCGGCCGCCGCTTCGGGGCAGGACGCGCGCCAAGCAAACCAAAGACGCCCGGCCAGAGGGCGCCCGCTCCCGCCCCGACGGCGCTGCCCGACCGCCGCGCGAACTGAAACTGCGAAATGCGAAACCCTTCGGGGCCTCCTCCCGCGGGCTGGCGACTGCCCTCGCTGGATCCAGACGCTGGACCACAACTGCCTCGTGGAGTCTCGTACCGCACCACCTCGCGAGCCAGTGTTCACCCCCCCCCCCAAAGTTTCAGACGAATCTAGCGATTTATCGAACTCAGAAATCTGTTCTCTTTGAATGTGAAGATGTTAAGTAGCCAAAGAATGCTCGTATGTAAGAGCTAGGCAGCCGCAGCCCACCCCGCTCGTCTGGGGAGCCGCGACTGCCGCCTGCGTGGAGGGCAGCAGGTGAAGGGCAGCGGCCGAGGGACCCTCCCCTCGGGGCGTCAGCGCCTGAGGTAGCGCAGGTCAGCGGGATGTGATGCGAGGGTGCAGAGCGCCCTCTGCTGGCGATCGCCAGGATGCGCTCAGCGGGCGGGTTTCTCGGGAAACCCGTTTCCTCCACTCCCCCTCACTTGCCTTCCTCCTGCGGTGTCCTCAGTTGAGAATTTGGTCCATGTTTATCAAGACGAAAGAAAGTCACCACCTCTGAAAAGTGGAAGGCGACCCCCACAGCAGATCGGCTCACTGTCAGCAGCCTCCGCTCCTGCGAGATACTCAAGGGAGTTGTCGGCAGAGCAGCAGCCTCTGGGGGACGTGCACCTGACACCCCGAGACGAGGGCCTGATGGTTTTGTAGCTTGTCTCAACTTTGCTCTGTCAAACTGCCGGGAAGGTCAATAAACAAACTTCTTTCATATGAATGTAAGCGGTGTGAATTACGGACATGTTTTATACATGTACATAATAATATATTTACTTCCTGCTTTCACATTGGAAACCGAGATGGTTGTACCATTTTATAACCAGAAAGAGAGGAGGGTGGGGAGGGCGGGGAGGGGCTGTTATTTTTATAGTGGGATGTCCCTTATATTGAAGTAATTTTGTACTTGTCAAAAGTTACATTCCATTCATTTCCTAAAAAAAAAGTGGGTTTTGTTCTTTAAAATATTCATGAGCTGGGAGGAGGCGCCCTAGTTTCCAGTGTAGACCTGACACCCGGTTCTGGAGGCTGCAGGCCGTGACCAGCAACTCCCAGTTCAAAAATGTGAAAAGAAGAAAACCCAACTTGTGAAAAGAAGAAAACCCAACTTCTTTTACCCCGTCACACACAGTACTGCCCCTCCCCCGAGAGACCCACCCGAAGGGTGAATCTGCGGTCGTGGTCAGGCCTGGCCTGCCAAGCGCATTTCACTGCCTCCCTAGCAAGACGAAGAAAATCCAGGGGGTTTCTGCTTCCTTGCTGAACGCAGGCTGCACGTTTCTGATATAAAGTGACGGCGCACGCAGCCCGTCCGGAGCTGACCTGTGGCCTCTGCTGTCCGGGTCTCAGAACAAAGCCTCCTTGATTCATTTGCCACATGACTGAAAAACATGCAGGTTACCCCGATGCCACGTGTGCAGGGAGCTTGGCGTTTGGACTTTGGTTTGCTCTCACTGCTGAAAGACTGAGTGGCCCACGCAGCTCTCTGGCCCCAACAGCATCTTCTGGACAAAGTCATGGCACATTGAGATTAGGGGAGGGATGCTGTTGTTGTTCCCCTGTATAAATCTCTCCCCTCCCCTCAGGCACCTGCCCCTTCCAGAGCACTTTATCTCTCTTGAAATGCGAAGTTTTTAAAGCCGTCTTTAAAGGATTTGTCTTTCCAAGAGACAGGGACTTTCTCTTTGCTTTGTTCTATTCTCGGTGTGCCTGGAGGGCTGCCCCACCGGCTGCAGGAGACATTCAGGAGGACAGTGGGACACAGTGGACAATGATGTGACTTGGTTATTTTTGTTACCTAGGAGACTATTGTGTAAATAAGTGCAATCGTGTTCTTACGTACTGGTTACAAAAATTTGCAACTATTAAGGTTTCACAAAAATTGTGAATTCCAGGAAACTTCCTTGCAGAATTTTGTTTGGTTTTGTTTTCTAATAAAGCGGAATCTGATGTGCGTGTGATCCTTATTCCCGCTATGTTGCCTCCTCTTGAGGTGGCACCACGGCTTTTAGTGCATCGATATTTATCACTAAATGGTGACTGCGCGAATAGAGAGATTTTAGGGACTAGTTCCCTTCTCTCTGGTGAGTGCCACGTACCAGAACCACCCTGAGCTCTGTGCCCCCAAGTGATCAGAACTGAAGCAATTCAAAGGCTGAGAACAGCCGCTCAGCGGGCACTGGGGCCGTTCTGAACCATCTGGGACAAGTTTCCCGAAGCCAGCACCCTGGAGCCAGCCAGACGGCGGGGGGCCAGGTCCTCTTTTATAGTTGCTTGTGCACCACTGAGGGATTTACAACGTGATTCCTTTGCATTGAGGGAGGGCTGAGCAGATACACAAAGTGGAGCTGCCAGCCTGGGAGCGTGGGCAAGAAGAGAGCACCCTCGCTGCTCCCAGCACTGCACACTGCAGGCCCTGGTGCTGCCTCACAGGCCCGGCTGTGACAGGTGGGGCAAAGGGTTGGGCGGCCGGGGCAGTTCAGCCCTGATGGAAGCCTGTCGCCTGCCAGGCAGCCTCCTGGAAACTGGACTCTGCTGGCAAGTGTCAAACTGCTGCGGTGTGGACAGCACCGGGCCACGCCCGTTGGGAGCGCAGGCAGCGCGGGTAGCAAGAAGGCCGGCGGCCGCGGGCGATGGTGCCCTGTCAGGAGACTCCACTGCTCCCAGATGCCCACCTGTGGTCAGCAGTGACTTAGGGGGTGATGCTGTGACCCAGGATCTAGAAGCTTCCTCCTGGCTCTGGACACCAGCCTCCCAGGAGACCAGGGGCTCCCCAAATGGGGAAAGGTGTCCTGGGGGGGCAAACTCTGGGGTCTGGAAGAAACTGCATCACAGCGTCCCAAGACAGCTCAGGTGGGCTGAGGCTTCACATAGCACGCAGGCTCCCGGAAGGAGGCCACGAGTCGAGGATGGGCAGATTCTTAGTCCGCTGGTGCCTATGTCAGGGTGCAAGGAGCTTCACCACCATTCAGAAGGCACAAAAATGTGTTCCCCTCTTTTCCAAGCTCCCAGATTCCTTCTAGAGCAATGTTTATATGGCCACGCATCTCCCGCCTGTGGGGTGAGCCCTGCCCCAGATCGGACAGGACCTAGGGGAGGACTCCAGTGCCTCTGCTCCAGGGCAACCACTGCAGAGAGCTGTGGGGCAAGATACAGGTGACCGAGGTCTCCCCTCCGCCTCTATCGTTTAGGAGGACAGGCCGGCCCTCCTTAGCCACCCAGGGGCAGGACACACTGACCAGCCGAGACAGCGCCCCTGAGTCACAGCGGGGTTCTCTGTCCTTGGCTGCGAGGGTACAGGACAACGGCTTCTGATGTGCCCTCAGAGCCCAGGCAGCGGGGCCTCACTGTGGCTGCATCCTCCTGCCCCTGGTGGCTGACCGTGCCCTAGTCAGGTGGGACGGCACCCCAAACCCCACCCATGGGAGCCTGCACTTGCTGGCACAGTGAAGGCAAAAATTGAGCTCCCCTAACTTCTGGGGCCTTTATCATGAAAGACAATCCCCCCTGCCCCTAGGAGCATCCAGAAGCTCCCTCGCTGTCATAACCACTCCCCCAACACAAGGGGCTCTGCCGTGAAGGTTGCCCCCCCTCCTTTGTAAGGGTCACTTATTAAACATGGGGGGAAACAGCTTCCACAGTGGGACGCGCCCTTGGCAGCTGTGAGCGCTGTCCACGCCACGCAGCTGTCCACCAGAGGGAGCCCTGGGGCCCGAGGGCTGCTGACCTCCAAGAATACACCCTTCAGAACTCTGGAAACAGCACCAATACCCACCAGCAGTACTGGGGAGCAGAGACTGTCAGGATGCAGCAGAGCTGGCCCCAGAACAGGACGCCACCCTGGAGGGCCGACGTCAGGGCGGTAGGATGCCCGTGCGGCCTGCCTGTGCCAGAGGGAAAGCCCCAGGTGGCCCTTGCTCTTCTCACTTTCCCTTTGGTATTCCCTTTGTTTGAGAGGAGCAAGAAGGGGAGGCCCTCCTTGGGTAGCAGCCGCTGGAGCCCTCTGCCAGGGTCCTGCGGGCTGTAGCAGCAGCTGCTATAAATGGGCAGGCAGCTCCAGCCAAAACCTCAGGAATGGAAAGCCAGAAATGCTGAATGCTGGACTTTATTATAATGACAGGAAGATTATTGTACAGTCAGGAGACGGTCCCTGAATGGGGACAATTCTAATCTAGAAATAGGATGAATGCAACCACAGTGTACAAGCAGGAACATGCACAAACACGCACGTGTGCGCACAGGCACACAGTGCATAGGCACATGGACACGTGTGCATGCACGCACACACATTCATGTATGTGCACATGCGCACACAAACACCGCTCTCCCCAGAGGCACGCCCCAGGGTAAGCGTGCTAAATTTAGCCAAGCAAGAAAGCTCGCTGCTCTAAGATCACATTGCGAGTCATTACTTCCCAGACTCCTTCAAAATAAGATTTTATGCTTTCCAACACTGGCTTCTGGGCAACAGCCTTCCCCTGCTCCAGCTCCAGAGGCCTGTCTGGCAGGAATCGTGGCTGGAGAACTTTTTCAAGCATCACATGAGCGTAAATGCCCAGAGACACTATGGGGTAGAGTTCAGGGATCACCTTCAAGACAAGCTGAGCCGACAGGGAAGAGAAGTTCACGGGACTCAGAGGCTGTAGGAAGCAGAACCCGCAGGGGAAGTGAGCACCAGGAAGGGAGTTTGCCCCTAGTGTATGCTGAACCCCAAAGATTCAGGGAGCCACACGCGTTAGGCTCCTGTGATTTGTCACTTTATTTCATTGTTGTGTATTTTTAAACAACTGTATCTAAATGTAAAAACTGTGCTTAGCCCGAAGGTGATTAAAAAGAAAAACAAACAGGCATTGGGGAGGCTTAAGCTGCTCAGGGGACAGGAACAGAGCTGAGATTCAGAATCAGAAACTGGTACCAGACCGCACCCGCCATGGCTGTGAGGCAGGAGACCACGGAGGGCACAGGATGCTCACCACCAGGAGTCAGCCCCCGCCTCCCCCTACACCGGACCCCTTTCACCTTCCCCTCGGCAGCCGCTATGTTGTCCTCATAGTCTGTATTTAGTTTTGCTTTGCTCTGTTTATTCATGTTTTAGATTCCTGTTCACACGTGAAATCATGCTGCTCCTCTTCACCCAATTTATTTCATTTATCATAATTTCCTCTAGGCCCATTCACGTTGTTACAAATGTCAGGATTTTTTAGCTTTCCTACTGCCAAAAGCATGATACAGACTCAATTCAACCCCTATTAAAACCCCAACAGCATTGTCCGTAGAAGCAAAACCAAAAATTTGTAAAAACGACCCCCCAAAATTGCCTAAACAATGCTGAGAGAAATAATGTAAGTGGATGTATCTCACACCTTTAGTTCAAATTATATTACAAAGTGGTAGTAATTGAAGCAGCATGGTATTGAAATAAAAACAGACACACAGAGCAATGGAATAGAATTGAGAGACCAGAAATAAACACACACCTATGAACAACTAACATGACAAAGGAGCTCAGAGCTCCTTTTACAAGGAACTAAAAAGGAGAGCTGGCGGTCACATGCGAAAGAAAGAAACCACACCACTATCTCACACCATTCACAAAGATTCAAAATGAGTCAAAACCTTGTATGCAAGATGTGAAACCATAACACGCATAGTAGAAAACACAGACAATAATCTCCAGACTGAAACCTTGGGGATATCTTTGAGGACTTGACTCTACAGCACAGGAAGCAAAAGCAGAAGTAAACAAAGGGGAAGACTTCAACTGAAAACTTTCATACGGCCAAAAACAAACTATCAAAATGAAAAGGCAACCTATTTTGGGATGAGATATTTATGACTCATAAATCTACAAAAGGTTAGTATCTTAAATGTTTAAAAATATGTCAAGGACATTCAGAAGCCTTTGGATTATCAGAAACAATCTGACTTTTTGAATGATATTGTGGAATGGCCTTCTCTGGAAATTTCAGGAACAGAGAACTCGGTCTCCTAAAGAGGTTACGTGTTTTTTCTCGTTATGTGAGAGACTGAATAGATTAGTTCCACATCTATTCCAGGTTTTTTAGATTATAAATTTATAATTTGTATTGTTACAATGACTTCAATCCAGAGCAACTGGAAAATGTACTCAGTGAGAAGCTAACATTTTTAACTACGTCAGAGTTACTGAAAAGGTAATGGTAGGTTTTGCAGGTGTTGCAGCTCTTAATGGTGGATGGTTGACCCACCCACAAAAGCATGAAATGCCCTTTGTGTTGATTTTTCTGTAGTTGAGCTGTTTCTCCCAGTAGGGGGTGCTGTTGACCATCAAATGGGGGAAAAAAAGCCCTGGCATTGGCAGACTCAGGTGCATGGATTTTTCCATGGTGAAGTGTTTGTAAGGCAACTTTGTGGAAGACTGGCCGTTCATAATTCTCCAGCAATGCTAATGCTGTGCTAATGCTGTAGGCACGCAGGATTAAGTAACACCAACCAACTTGAGTGGGTGGAGGTGTTCCACAGAACGGAGGATGTACATTAGACTAGACCAGAAAACAACCTTCAGTCCTGTGTATCACTGAAACCACATGTGCCCCAGTGAAAAGCCCATAAGAAATGACAAGACTAGAAATGCCTCGCCCTAGGTCACACCTGTGTTCCTGAACAGTAACCAGAAGGAATGTTCTTAGAGCATCATTTCACAAATGACCGCAGGTGCCTTGTAACATAGCATTTCACAACATACAATAGATCATGCACCTAAGTTTACCTAAACCCAGCAGCAAGAACACCCCACACACGCGTGCGCACACACACACCCAGGTTAGGTAGCCAGCACGATCTTTAGGACAGAAATTTCATGCCCGAAACATGGAATTAGCCATATCACTAAGAGTCAAAGTCAGAAAACAATATTGGCAGTTTTATAAATAAGAAATAAAATAACCAAATTTTAGACTCACCTGCTAAGTTACAGTAGCAGATCAGACACAAGTGAACATAAAGTGACTTAGAAAGAGACCAGCTGGCTGGTGGTGGTGGTGACTGAGTTTGGCGGTAGGTGTGGTACCAGGTGAAAATTGTGCACCTGAAACCGGTACAGTGGTATAAGTTCATGTTACAATAATAAAGAGGAAAGGCTTTAAATAAATTAAAGACCTAAAAGAACCTGCAGTGGCCTTGACTAGTATGTCTCAAGAACCCATCCCTACATCAATGCCTATTTTCTGTTCTGCTCTTAATACAAACCGTGGAGTTCTGTATTACCCTAAATTCAGTGTTTAAGCAGATTGCAATCAGTTTCTTCAGGAATATGTTGCTTCCTTCCAAAACATGGCACAAAATTCTGGCTGTGTGCCTTGCTTACACTTCAGGGACTCTGCCACTCCTAACTCCCTAATCACACGTGCCTGCAGTCCAAAGCGGTGGTGTCTGCCTTCATGGGGTTCTGCCGTGCTAATGGGTGATGTAAACACATTACTCTTCCTTTGGCTTAAAGAACTACTGGCTACTCAGACTGAGCTGAAAGCTGACTTCCCATCTATGGCACTCTCGCAGTTCCCGGAAAATGGAGCACCGGTAACTATTTTTGTAGACGTGGCTCAGAAGTGGCCCCACAGGAATATCTGTCAAAACCAGTAGCGTGTGGGCCACACACCTTGAGAACAGCAACGATTACGCTGCTCATCGCAAACCGACTGCAGGAATAATGAAGGCTTCTGAGGACATACACCACTGTATGGAGAGCGCACTTCTCACCCTCAAGGCTCCCTTGATAAAGCATCTGCTCAGTTAATCCCAGGCTCCATCAATTTGCCAATTATTTATTGGTTTGCACAATTTTAATGGTCTTTTTCATGGTACAAAAATCCATAAAACAGGCATTACGTGCTCAATACGGTCACCTTGCAAATTTGGGTTACAAAGCTGATTCTTTCCTATCGGTTCTATCTCTGCAGTTTGGTTAACTATATCATCAATGGAAAGATTACTCATTTATCATTTCATTATAAAAAGATCTAATTAAACAAAATGAACGTATTACTTAAAGCACGGGAGATTTTGTTTACACTAGTGACTTTCAAGCTTGATAAACCATTATTAGCACCACCCGATACCAGGCTGCATGGACCTTATAGCTCCATCAGTGTCGGGGAGTGGCCAGGTACCTGCATCTCCAGGTGATTCCAACATGTTTGGGAGCTATTGACTTACAGGGAGATTTTTTTTTTAAGACTTTTTCTAACAGGGAACATCATGGTATTTTGCCTGCTACCAACCAGACACTGCTTTAAGCATTTGTGAATATAAACTCATTTCAGCCTAACCACACAGCTTTGTGATACTATCTTTCAATGTGCTAGTTAATGGAAGCAAGCAGTAGAATTTTAGTGATTTGCTGAAACTCACCTGTGTTGTAAACAGCTCGGTTGTGATTTTCGCTTAGTAACTTTGCCTCTCACCCAGGTTTTATTCTATTACTTTTTATTTTTTCAACGTATGGATTACAAGGGAGAAAAAAAAGCTCTTTAACAAATGCTGCTGTGAAACATGGAGAGCCACAGACAAAAGCAGAAAACCAGACCCTAATTTAATTGCATACACAAAAATTCAAAATAGAAGGCTTGGGTTTAAGACCAGCAACCATAAAATACTTAAAAAACAGGCGATACGCGCCCATGTATCAACTGTGCTAGTGGCTCATCAACCCAAAAGCAAGAAAAACAAAAGCAAAAATAAATAAGTGGGACCACATCAACCGAACAGGCTTCCGTAGAGAAGAAAACACGCAAAGGCAAGCAAGCGGCCCGAGGCGTCTCCCCAGGCCTCAGACACATAAAGAACACTCAGCACTCGACAAGCCCAGCGCCACGGCCAGAGGTCTGAGGCGCCCTCTCCCAGGACACAGACCGCCACGGCACCTGCAGCGGAGAAACAGCTCCACGTCGCTTCGCACGCTGCACGCAGAGGCGCGGCCTGAGCCCTCGCACCAGGACACAGACTCCCGCGCCCCGCGGGGCGCGCAGCCACCCCGCCCGCACCCCTCCGTCCTCTCGGGGTCAGCTCGCCTTCCCGCCTGCGCGCCGCGGTCTCGGCCCTGGGCCTGAGTTACCACCTGTCGCTTTCTGGACGGTCTCAGCATAAAAACCAAGTGCTCACAGGGCCTCAGGCCCAGGAGCAGAACTTACCTTCCCGAGGAGGCGGAGGGGATGCTCGCAGCTCCGAGGAGGCGGAGGGGATGCTCCCAGCTCCAACGAGGGCCTCGGCCTCGGCCTCGGCGCATGCGCATGTGCTGACCACTCTCACCTGAGCCCTTGGCCTGTGCGCATGCGCCTGCGCCTGCGCTGACCACGCTCACCTGAGCCCTCGAGGCCCTGCAGCTGGAGCCACTTACCTGCTGCCCGAACCGCCCCAGGCGCCCCTGGGAAGTCCGCGGGCACGTTATCCAGGGGTACCTGAGCTCTGTCCGCTCCCCAAGAAGCCGTTGTCCACACCTTTCTTTATGTCTTAATTTTAAGAATTAAGTCTCTTGTTTTCCTCTTCTCCCCACTTACTTTCTTGACCCAAACTCTCTTGCAAGCCAGGACCTGAGATGCGGGTCCTTTCTTATTCCCTTTCATCCACCTGGTCCCGCTAATCAAAGGGGCGTCTCACACCTGTTTAAACACAAGGCCCATCAAGTGTTGGCTGTGAGGACCTGGAGTAAAAGGAATCCTGTGGGTGGAAGTGTAGAGAGGTTCTTCCAAAAATTAGAACTACCATTGAATCGGGTCACTCCACCTGGGGGTATTTATTCAAAGAAAACAAAAACACTAACTTAGAGAAACAGCTGCACTCCTGTGTTCACTGTAGCATTATTTACAATTGCCAAGACATGGAAGCAACTGAAGTACTCGTCAGTGGATGAAAGTACGGAAAATGTGGTACATACACGAGCGTGCACATTGGAATACCACTCGGCCAGAAGAGAGGATGAAATCCTGCCGTTTGAAACGATGTGGAAGGACCTTGTACTAAGAGGGCATTGTACTAAGTAAACATCACATATCCAACAAAAGACTCTAAAAAACTCTCAACACTCAAAAATAAAAAAGTAAACAATCCAATTAGAACAAGGGCAAAATGCATGGAGAGACATTTCATTGAAAGAAGAGATGGCAAAAAAAAAAAAACACAAACATGAAGAGTCATTCAAGGAAATGCAAATTTAAACCACAATGGGATACTCCAGTACACCTACGGCTGAATGAGAAATGCACACATGTGGATGAAAAATCACCCATGTGGTTAGTGCGAAGAAAAACAGTGACAGCAGCAAATATCGTGAACATGCAGAGACGCTGGCTTGCTCATGCACTGTTGGCGTGTGTGTTACAGAAAGGCTTTAAAAGACTCAGAAACTAACAAATATCAGGAAATGGGTGGGAAGAGATGGGGCATGTTGCTGAAAAAGAGACATCAGTTATAAAACACCTTGACCTGATTTAATCACATGTCACAATCTTACCAATGCTATAATTAGTGAAGTGATGGGTGGTTTTAATTTTTTCCTTATGCTTCTTTATTTCACATTTTCAGTAAATAAATGACATGTTTGGTAATGAAAGAAAAAGTCACATTTAATGAAAACAGGATATAAATGAAAAAGAAAGAAAATAAGTATGGAGAAAAAAAAATATTCCTTTGTAGTTTATCCAAGGATAAAAACAAATGGAGTTAGGGGTGAAACTGGGGTTTAAAATCCCAAGGGTCTGCAGTACCTTACTAGAAGAGGCCACAAATCAGGTTTAGTCTATGAAGAAAGGCAAACTCATCAGCAACGTGACTCACATGTCCACACAGAGCTCCTAATTGTTCAGATGTGCAACTGTTGATGCATGTCTGCTTCATTCTGGACCATGCTAGAAGAGAGAAAAAGCAAGGAAAGAAGGAGAAGGAGAGAAAGAAGAGGGAGGAGAACTTGTGGTGGGCAGGAAGAGGACGAGGAGATGTGAATCCTGAGTAGGAAAAGGGGAAGCTCCAGTTTTCCGCTCAGGTGCGGTTAATCAGACAGGGAGCCAGTCTGGGCCTCGAGCATTTTTTCCATCTCTTGTCTGTTATCTGCTTGTGATTTTCCACCCCTTCCAAAGTGAACTGATCTGAATGAATGGCAATCTAGGTGTAGGGTTAGAGAAATCAGGTCTTTCCACCCTCCCACCACTGTGATGATGGACACCTGCGGTGCTGCGAGCATGCCAGGGTGGGCATGCGCAAGTGGGCACACCTGAGTTGGACATGGGCATAAATGGGCAGCGTCATGAGGACGCCAGGACCAACCAACAGGACTGACAGTACTGACCAACGCGAGCAGCAGCAGAAGCAGAAAGCAGCCGAGAGGGTGAGATGCGCTGGGGGCTAGGAGGCCTGCCAGCCTCCCGGCCCTCCAGCACCCCTGCCTGCCATGTACCAGCCACCTCTGAAAATAAAAGCTTGAAAAGCCACCGAGGGCTCCAAGACTCCTTTCCTTGACCCGTCTGCCCAGAACCATCCCAAACCTTCTCCTGTGTCACCTTTCCTGCCGCTACACTAGGGCAGAGAGGAAGAAGCAGAAGTGAGATTTGAGGGGACAGAGAAGGCAGGAGGCAAGAGCAGGTGACGCCTTCTCTGAAGCTGCCCCAGAAGCCAAGCAGGAGACGTGGTCCTTACCGTCCTCTGGGGGGGCGGATGTGGCTTCAGCTCACTGACAAAATCAAACTTTGTGACCAGCAACTTGTGAAGGGCTTAGCTACAGGATCAGGCTTAATATCAAGCCACCAGGCATTAAGAGCACAGGAGAAAGACACAAGGGAGAGCAAAATTAAACCGAAAGGGTGGGGTGAGTCAGAGTGGCTTCACTTCCCAGAATCACTTCCTATTATCTGCAAGACCAGGAAAAAATTTCTTAACTGCGGGAAGAATGCAGATGTTGCTTACCGGCATCCCCCCATGCTTTGCGGGTGGGGATGAGGGTGAGAGATACTGATTCCAGTTAGACACAACCGCCTTCAAACCCCAGGCAAGCCAGCTCCTGCCTCGCCGCTCGCCCCCGGGGGCAGGGCCTCGCTGAGCCGAGCGGAAGCAGATGCCGTGGGCCAGACTCCCTGACAGCAGTGAGCGGGGAGGGGCACGTGCACCAGTGGCCAGTTACAAATGGCATCTTATTCTGAGCCCCACAGACACAATCATCTGGGTCCCCTATTTGGCCCCTGTCGCCACAGCTGGGTGCACCCCTGGTTTTCTCTGCATCTCTACTCTTTATGAAAATGCTCCCACACCACCAACTGGGGCCCAAAAAGGAAGCTGGCCTGGCAGGGCTCAGTGCACCCCATCGACATGCTACTTAGCAGCAACAGTGTGCCAGGCTCTGCTCTAGGCTTTGGGGTACAGTAGAGAAGAAAATAGCACCCCACCCTGCTGGGGCGTAGATTCCAACAAAGGGGAAGAAAATCAGAAGAGTGTTGGAAATAAGTGGGGAGAGCAAGCAGGGCGGTCGGGAGGCGGATGCGAGGCATCTGCTCGTGTCATGGGGGCGGGGGCAGGCCAAGTCTACTGGATTCCAACAAAGACCCGCCCAAGCGAGAGCGCTGAGGAGGGAATGATCTAGTATCTTCTCGGACATTCCGCTGGGACCTTCCAGTCATAGGGATGAGTGTGCAATGAAATCTGGCTTCTTTTCCCAAAAACTAAGAGATTATTTCAAGCCCCAAAGTAAAAATAACTGCTGTAACGCATACTCCGTAAAAACAGGGACTTCCTTTTCTTCATTGCTCTGTCCCAAGAACCTGGCACATAGCACGGTCTCTGTCTTGGGGGATTTTCTGAGGGTTTCTGCTTTAAGTGCTGCATAAAAGCAAAGTCACATATGTGGCAGTGCAGGGAATAGGGAAGTTTGCCGAGACCAGATGCTACATGCGTCACCAGGTATAAGCAACGGAGACAGAACTTGGAACTCTCTTGAATCCCAAACTAGCCAGAACAAGGCTACTTTCTCCATACATAAATACAACGCTGACACAGCACGCTGAGGACCCTTACAAAATGGGTTTATAAAGGCAACAAAGTTGTATAAATTGGAAGGAGAACAACCCAAGTTAAAATATTCAACAGTGTTGATTTATTTCAGGGGAAGGTGGAGGCAAAGATGAGGGCAACTGTGTTGAATAAATTTGCACAGTAAAATTTCAAGGTAACCTTATGACACCCAAACTCACGCTTCAGGAGAAATTAGGCCCCCTCTTTGGCCCCAGCCTGCTCCCCTGTCTGGACGCCTGGAGGGAAGAGGCTAGTCAAGGGGACCTGGCGGGGCAGCAGACTCAGGGAGGGGAGTCCCCAGCTGGGGCTCAGGGCTCCCTGGGGGCTGACTGGGGCTCCCTGGGTGCTGACTGCAGCCCCCTGCAGGGCCTCTGGGGTACTCTCACAGCTGTGCCTGCAGGACGCAGCCTCAGCATCCTCAGGGTAGGGCCAGGCCTCACTAGGGGGCCCCCATCTGTTCAATTTCTGTGAACACTGAACAGGGACTGCCTGGTCCCATGGGGCACCCCCCACCCCCGGCCTTTCCCACTTTAAGAACTCTGCCTGCCTGCTTTCCACACTCAGCAGCAAGGACTGCGAGAGGCTTGTCCCCCCGAGACTCTGTGTGTTAGACAGGAGCTGGTTCCCTGCGTGAAAGGGAGCCTTCCCCTCTCTCCCCGACCATGATGGACCATTTTATGCACCAACTTGATGGGCCGTGGGGCCCAGACAGTCGGGCAAACACGATTCTGGGTGTTTCTTTGAGAGTTTTATTTATTTTTTAATAATTGCATCATGGACTTCGAGTAAAGCACATCACCCTCCATCGTGCAGGGGGTCTCCTGGCTCAGCTGAGAAGACACTCACCTGCCCCGAGCGAGAAGGATCCCGCCAGCATCTGCCTCGGGCCTGCTGGCGACTCTTCCCTGGGTCTCTAACCTGGCCAGAGCCTGGCCTTTCTAGAAGCCTCCACAGTCCTGTGACCCACTACTTTTTAAAACACCTCTCTCACACAAACACACCTGCTCTCTGTCTCCCTCCACCGCCCTGACGAACAGCATCTTGCCTGGTCCCGAGTGTCCCTCTGGCCATGAGGCCGAGGAAACCACCTAAGGCCGCGCGTGGCACAAAGTGAGATGGCGGAGCGGAAGTGCCGTTGTGTCAGAGATTACACCAAGGAGTGGTGGCTTTTAAAAACAGGGTTTTCCCTGCTGGTGAAAACTGGGGATTTTGTTTTGCTTACTTGGAAAGAGAAGAAACAGACCCATGGTGTGTCTCACGATTCCTATAGCAGGTTCCCGGTCTGGTCAGGTGAACAGCGCTGAAGTCAGCTTCAGCTGTCTGAGAGGAGAACAAAGGCCGGGACCCTTCTCCTGGGCTCCCCCTGCCACGCCTGGGGCTAGAAGAAGCTGCAGCCTCCTCGCCCCAGTCCCCATCATCCACAGAGCAAAGCTGAAGATGCAGGACCTTTAACTGGAAGCAGGAGCTTTGCTCACAGGTCCGTGAGGGGGTGAAGAAGTACACATGGCTACGCCTAAAAAGAAACAAATGTTATCAGAAACAAATGTTATCTTCCGTTTATGATGACATCGATGGGTCTGGAGGGGCTGGTGCTGTGTAAAGTAAGACAGCAGGAGAAAGACAAATACTGGATGATTCCACTCCTATGTGAAACAAAGAGAAACAAGACAAAGGGCCAAACAGCACCAGCTCAGTAACAAACCCTGGAAATGCGATGGTGGAATTGAGGCTACCAGAGGGGGAGGGACAGCACCTTGGGGAGGGGACACAGTGGGCTGACTGTGGGTGCCTTGGTGGTGGGTGGGCTGGGGTGGTGACATACATCTGAGAGGTGGAATCCTATACCTACAAATCACATACAGTGTTATAACCAGGGGCACCTTAATAAATTAAAGAGATAGAACTCTAATATGCTGCATCAACAGCTGAATAAACCAAATGTGGTATACCCTTGGACTGGAATATTATTCAGTCATAAAAAAGAGAATTTGGACACACACCATGACATGGAAAACCATGGAAACGGCGTGCCAGGTAGAGTAAGCCAGACGCAACGGACAATGTGTGACTCTGCTTACATGGAAGAGTGGAAGCTCAGGGACAGATGCTAGAATGATGGTCTGCAGGGGCTCGGAGGAGGGAGTGGGGTCGCTGCTTAGCGAGACTGAGTCTCCGTTTGGGAAGATGAGCAGGTTCTGGAGATGAGCCACGAGGGTGACAGCTGCCCAGCAATGGGGACACACTTGAGGCCACCACAGGGCACGCATGCTAGTAGAAGGTGGCAAAATGGGGTGTGCCATGTGATGTCACAGTGACGGAGCCTCACCATGTTGGACTGCAGGGTCAGTTCAACCTGGACTCAAATCTGTGTGTTGCGCTGCGGGTGATATTGCCTTGACCAGTTCTTTCAGGTTAGGGGTTCGTGTCCCCATCTCTGACACGTGATGAGAACATCTGCCGTGAGGTTACTGGGGGGCGACGGACAAGGGACCTGAGACAAGGAGCACAGCCGTGTGCCCAAATACTGACCCGGGAGCCAGGGCGGTGGTTTCCCAAGTGAGGCTCACCCTTGTCGGCCCGCCACGTCCCACAGGGGGAACTCGGCTGCATGACCTGTGAGGGGGGTACAGTGTTCCCACTCACCTCTGAAAGAGAAGAGCCGCCCCCACGTTGGTTATGTTATGAGCTGTCATCTACAGACGAGGGGAAGTGAAACCTCCCGGAGGAACTCGGGACCCAGGTCGCGGGGCTCTGTTCTCTGCGGCGAAGTTTTCATGTCCCCGCACAGAGGTAGGCGGCTTGAGAACACCTCAGTTATGCAAAGGTCCCTGACAAACATCCGCGGCACCCGAGAAGCAAGACGAACAAGTCAGGACAGCAGAACGGGCTGCGCCCAGAGCAGGGACCAGACACGGGAGAAAAGGAAATAGGCCTTAGCATGCAAGTGCATTTCACCCGCGGCGATGCCACATGAGCTTAGAGCTCAGTGAAATGGGGAGAAGTCCTGAAGCGAGGTTCAAGGCCAGTAACTGTCCAGTCCTTCCACGTAGGCTCAGGCCCCTGGTGACAGCGCGCGCTGCGTTGTGTGAGCCGAGAAACTAATTCTCGTAAGTTTCCTGCGAGTTTGGTTCCTCTGCTCTCATTTTCCCCACTAAGACCTTTAGTTACCCAGCCATGGAATTTCTCAGGACTTTCTAGGCAAAATTTCAGGAGAATCTCCCTGACATTTTCGGGAAGATGAGCTGTAGGCTGGGGGGAGTTGTATCGGTTCTGTCATTCGTTGCTGTTTTTATTTATGGTAAATAAATCCAAATTATTTTTGTGATGAGTTTTGTATCCTCAGTAATGTAACTGCCGCTGGTTTCACGTGAGCAGCCGCGCCCTGCTCTCTGCCGCGATGCTCCCTTGGCGGCGTCACAGAGTGCGGCCGTGGCGCTCACACACCACCCACAGCTCCCAGCTCTGCCCTTGCAATTAAATACACAGTAGCCCCCCATCTCCGTGGACCTGCACGAGCACCCACAAGCAGGGGTACCCCACTACAGAGCACACCCACCAGCACCCCGGGGAACCCTCCAGTGTCTGCCAACCAGCCCGCCTCCCTGGCGCCTCGCAGGGGCTGGTAGCTGAGGACACATTTTCACTTCCATGTTCTGGGGGCTGATGCAAATGAGGGGAGCCTCCAGAAAAGCACCGAGCAAGCCAAAGAGCCACCTCACTGCTAGGACCACACCAGACCTGCACCCCAGCTTAAGCTGAGCTAATGCTGATGCACGGTGCCTTTCTGTGTTCTGAGAAACGAACGGAACCGAACCGTGTCGGCTGCACCTCTGCACTGGCCTTGGGGTGAGACTCGGCTTGAGGTCTGTCTTTGCCCTCAAGGTCAGGCCTCAGCACGGCAGCTGTTTCGAAGTTCAGAGCTGGAGGCCGAACCACTGGGTTTGGAACCACTAACATAGAAAAAAATCATAAAGCCCTGAAACCTTTAGGAAAGAAACGTAGGCAGACACAGTGTCGCATTGTTGCAGAGATGTCAGACTCGGCCGCCACGGGGGCCAGGGGGTGGAGCAGCCCGGGGCCAGATGTCCCCCTGCATGTGGTGTGACATGCAGTGGGTAATGCTTGTGGGCCACCTGCGTGTCCACTCTTCTACCCGTATTTCTTGGGGGCCTGCTATGTGCCTGTCTCTGCTGCGAGCTTCAGGTGGAGAGAGGCAGAAAACAAACAGGTGAATAAGTAGACCTAAAATAAGTGCTATCAACTCATTCATTTTTCCAATAAACGTTCCAGTCGGTCAGAAGGAGAGGTCAGAAAGGCCACAGAGCTCAGAGTTCTGGGTCTGCTTGGCCATCGTGAGGAACTTGGCCTTCCTTCAATTCTGAGCTGGTGTGGCGAGAAGGTTTGTGCGATTTGAGTAGAATTGAGTGTGCTGAGAATATGCACTTCATCTTACGCATCAAAAACAGTTTAGTGTGCTATTCTGGGTACACCCTGATGCAAAGAAGACAGACAGAAAGAACACAAAAGGTTGAAGAAAAAAGAAAAGAATCTAAAGAAAATAAATTTTTATGTCTTACCCAGCATTTGAGTCAATCATTCAGAGAAAATCAGATAATACGCTAATGCGTATAACCACCACACGCTGGTGACAGGGCTTCCGTGGGAATTGCATTTGTCTGGTGCCCAGAGAGTCTGCATCTCAGCTCCAGCCCTGCACGGTAAGGAAAGATAAAAATGTGGGAGGAAGGCAAACACACCCAAGACAGGTGACGGTCAGGGAAAGCTGAACGCCAACAACACTCTAACCTGAGGACGAACAAGACCAGGCTGGAGTGAAGCGGCTGGGGTGGGGGGGCTGTTCTGGCCCGGCCGCTGCTCTGGGAAGAGCCCTGTGTGGGCAGGACGACCCCGCTGGACACAAGGCAGGGCCCTTTAAAGGCTGGGCGCTATGAAGACTGAAGGTGGCTTCTGGTCTGCTCACTGGTGCTTGCCCAGAGGGAACCAGGAGGCAGTGATGCAAACTGGACCCACCGCAGCCCTGCCGGGAGCAAGAGTAAAATTCTTTGCTGCGCTGTCTGCATTTCAAACAGGTGGCTCGCAGGTCCTCGAAAAGATAGTTCTGGAGAGTGGGAGCTTCCAAATGGGCAGAGGAAGGGCTTGTAATTGCAAACTTTGCAAAGTAACTGCTCTAGGTGGGTTCAGAGGCCTGCCTCTCACCGGTACTGACCAGAACAAGCAGTGCATTCCCTGCAGCCCTGAGCTTCCCCAGCAGGCATTTGAAGGGGAGCTGGAGTGGCCTGGAGCTGTTAGAAACTAGCTATGAGTGCGTGCCTGTGTGTGTGTGCACCTGTGTGTGTATGTGCACGCCTTGTATCCAGGGGAGGGAGGAGCCTGCAGTCCTTTGAGTCTTAAGAGAAATAACCTCAGAGGAGCTGGACCAGATCTGGCCAAGGAGAGGCTGGGTCATGACCCAGTGACAGAGGCCTTGCAAAGGACTCAACTTTATCTCCCTAAACTGATCATTTTTTTCAGGGGTTCTTGAAGGCAGACACACGGAAAGGATTAATCAAGAGGGGGAAGGGCGAAGTGGAAATAGAGGAACTAGCAAAAAGCCCCAAAGCAGTGGATGCAGGTTCAGTTCTGACTAAGCTACAAATCACAGCTCCTTGCAGGCTTTGGGGCCTGACCCTTGGCTAACTCTTTCCATTTCCTTCTCCAAGGGTGGTGAACTTGGTTCAGACAGGCACTTCCATGCCCTCTGGGTGTCCAAACAGCCCCATGACCTGGGGGCGTTGGGGGGCTCCTGAAGAAAACATAAGCACGTCAAAGGGAGAACATGCCTAGAGGAGAGACACAGCATGCACTAAGCTGGGGATTCTGGGCTCAAAGCACCAGCTGCAAGGGGGTCTCCGCACAGGGCGCCTGCAGGCTGGACACAGGTAGGGTCACCTGTCATAGGCCAGAGCTGCACAGGGGGGTGCACCGAGAAGGTGGGGGTTCACACAGACGTTCTCAGACCAGCTGCTCTGCACAGAACAGCCTTTTCAGCTCCATGAACAGCACCCAAATTCAACACCTCATTTAAAAAGCCAATGGCTTAACAGCCGTTAAAAATCCAATATGAAGAAGGAGTGGGAGGTGCATAAGATAATGGCTAAAAGCACTGACTTGAGGACCAGAGTGTGAATTTGAGGCGCAGGTTTGCTATTTTATGCCCATGGGCCCGTGAACTGTACCTTCTGCGCACCTGTTTCTGCTGCACGGAGGGACCTAACCCACTTAGGGAATACCTGGTGCTCGTAATTTTGCCTTTGCTTTATTTAAGGAATTTTGAGCTAGTTTTTTCATTTCAGAAAATACAACTTAGGCCATTTTAAATACTGTTTGTGCTTTAACTTATGGGATGACAGTCACTCTTTAATATTTGCAATACTTACTTAAAGGCAAAAGGTTTACAAAGCAAATGTGCATTATTAGAAATAACCCTTAGACCTTAGAGCTTTTAGATGAGGGATTAGATGCTCGTTCCAGTACAAACTAGTTCACCAACGAGTACAAAGAAGACCACCTGGTGACCTGTCACCTTAGACCTGCCTACGTAATAAAATCACCTCCAGGCATGGCAGACATTGTTCTGGACATGCAACCCATGAAAAGGCATGATATGGTCAAGGAATTACTACACGGTTGTGCAACCAAGATAGGGTGTTCCTCCCTGGCCCTGCTCCAAATACCAGGAAGCCTGCAGAAAGCCCAGCTCACTTTAGGAAGCAAGATGACACCTCAGAAGTCACCCTCTGTTTCCTGCTTGATGCAAGTAATTAAATTCTCTTTGCCAGGAACCTTCGACTTGGTCTGTGAAGTGGCTGATGCACTGTGACCCTCTACGGCTTGGCAACACAATCGCTGTTTAATTATTCTTATCAGCTCATTTCAATTTTTGTTTTTCTATTCTCACATTCTAATATGGAGGACACCCGTCTGCCCTCCAAACTTGGGGCTGTGCCGTCTCTTTCCAGTAGGCCTTAAAAAGACCCCATCACACTTTCAAAACAGGTTACCGTGTGGCCTCTGTGAGTGTCCAGGCCAGAACCGCATCCTCCCAGGCAGCAGGCCAGGCCTGGGGAAGGGTGGGCCGAGGACAGAGAGGCCAGCAATGTCAGAGAAGTGGAAAGGACACCCGAGGACAGTCTCCAGCAGCTTGTCATCGGGGACTGCCAGCCCAGGACCTGCGTCTAGACTGTCAGCACGGCAGGGGGTCTGGGCAGGCTCCAGAGAGTCTTTGTCCACAGCCATTATAAAACCTTCAAAATTCAAGAGCCTTAGAAGGAGCAGCAAGAATGATTTCATGGTCCATAAAAAAATTAAATAACTGCCTTGCACCAGCTATCTTCTCTTCCAGTCTTAGTCTTCAGTGGTTTGATAATTAAATATAATATTTTAAAATCCAAGAACTAGTATTGAAAGTAAGCGTAAGCACAAACCCAATTCACAGTTTTATCGGGTTCAATAAAAATGTTTCATGAATTCATTACAAGTGAAAGTTTCATCCTTTTAAACCAGTCTCAGTCTTTTTTGCTCACAAATTTGAGTTCAAAAATCTTCTAAGCATTACAAAATAAAGGGGCTTTTACTTGATGAGCTCTACCATGAGGTTCAGCATTCTGGAGCACACACAGAGTTCCCCCGGGGTTCATGAGGTTTGGTCCAGCTGGGGGGGCTGCCGTCACAGACCCCCCCACTCAGGGATGCCAGTGACCTTTGACTTGGGCTGGTGGGAGCCTCAACTTGCATCATTGTCCTTCCGGGGCTTCACAGGGCCAAGGCACTCGACCCAACCCGACCCCAAAGGGGAACTGAAAGAGGAACACACAGCCCGGAGGAGGAGAGACAGACCCGGCCTGTGCACAGCCCTGGACAGGGCCGAAGGGGACCTGGAGAGCAGGCCAGTCCCTCTCGGGGTCGCTCAAGACCGAGTGTAAATGCACTTCAGAAGCAGGGACCCCGCCAGCTCAGGCATCCCGGGCACCACGAGGCTTACTAAGCCACGCGGCAAGCACAGCACAAGCCCCTGCACAAGCCCTGCTGGGTGTCTGGGGAGAGAGGCCCGAAGTTCGCCTAAGGCCCGGCCAGGAGCGCAGGGAGGGCAGGGACACTGCAGCTTCTCTGGACCCACGCTTTTCACGCCTCCTCAGCTCCTTCCCTCAGCTTCTCTGCTTTGGTGTCCTTAAAATGAAAAGTACCTTGCTTGTAAGATCTGCGCTCGAGCAGAGCCCTGGCCCTCACTGGCCAGCGCCCTCCCGCAAGGTCATCACCAGCCTGGGACTGAGGAGCCTGACTGGGCAGGTGCGCCTCGCAGGTGAGGCAGGTCTGCTCGCAGCCACCACAGGAGAGCGAACGGCTCAAGAAAGCCAACCTGTGGGTCCCTGGCTCCCAGTTCTCGTCAGCTGTGTTTGCACCGGACAGCAGCCTGCTGCCCGCGCAGTAGCACCTGCCTAACCCAGCGGTGCGCGCGCGGAGCTGAAACACCAGCCATCAGAAAGGAAGCAACTTCCCCACCTGAGCCGCGGGCCCCCACCCTCCGACTGCGAAGTGCAGTACACGGGGCGCTAAGTGGCCACGGTGAGACAAGGCGCGTCCCATCTCCTCGCTGCCAACACAAGACAAAAAGTAAAGAACGTGAAGCAAGACACGATTTGAAAAAACACATCGTGTGGCTCTGTCGTCGCCCCGGTGCCACCGCGCCCCGTCGTCCCGGAACGGCCGCGCCCAGGATGCCCGCGCCCAGGATGCCCGCGCCCAGGATGCCCGCGTGCCACGCTGCGGGACGATGCGCGCGGGTCTGTGCCCGCGGGGGCTGTGCGGGAACGCTCCGGCTCGGCTGGAGGGAAGTGAGCGGCGCCCGGTGCATCTTTCACGACGCGACAGTGCAATTCGGGAGTTCTCGCCTTTGGAAATCCGGGCCCCAATGACCGTGGAAGACCAGACCGGCATCGGGCCTCGTGCTCCGGCTCTCGCCCTAGACAGAGCCTCTGAGACGAAGAGCGGACTCCCAGCCCTGCAGCTTTCTTTGTCCGGTGCCCAGAAGGGTTCCTTGCTTGGGTCATCCTCTGGATTTTGTGTGCTGTTGTTTTTGTTTGTTTGTTTACAGATTTTGCTTATTTATAGGGTACAGGCCAGAAGCGCAGGGGATGGGGAAGTGGGGAGAGGAGTCACAGAAACAGAGCAGCGCGCAGAACACTGAAATCCACTGCTGAGGGGAGCAGCCGCGAGGCGGGAGAGGTCTGCTGCGCGTGTGGGTCAGCTCCCTGGCTGGGGATCGAACTCACGCAGCTGTGGCCGCGAAGTCCCACAGTGTGGCCCTCAACCCCTTGCGCCCCTTGTGTGTGGTTTTATGGTGTACCTTCCTATCTGAATGCTGAATTTATTCTTTTACTTCAACTCACTTTAACAGATTAAATCTCTTCAGAAATAGGATACAGTATGGGAGAGAAGAGAGTTATTTGTTCTCTGTACCGCTGGGAGAATATCGGAAACTCAGACTTGCTTCATTAGTCTTGCCTCAGAAACATTCTGAGGTTGTTGGTCAGACCGGCCAGTTTCCTGGTCAGTGAGAAGTGTTCCGTGTACTTGAAGGTCTTGATATTTAATAGCTCCTTTAACAATGTTGGTATAACTAAAGAACTTCTTTGGTTGTGGCTACTAATTGCCAAAATAAACAAGTCAGTTTGGCCAAATTTTTTAGCAGTCAACACAATGAAAACCATGAATCAAGCCTATTAATCTGTCCTTGGATTAACAAAAGTGAGTCTGGGGGCCTCCCTGGTGGTGCAAGGGTTAAAGTGCAGCACTATGAAGCATCCTCAGCCACTGCAGCATGAGTTCGATCCCCAGCCAGGGAGCTGACCTACATGGCACAGCAGACCTCTCCTGTCCCGCCCACTGCTCCCCTCAGCAGTGTGCTTCAGTGCATCTATCTGTTCTACTCCCCACTCTGTCTCTGGTGACTTCTCTTAGTCCCTACACCTCTGGCCTGTACCCCAATTCTGGAATGTGTAAATAATTCTTTAAAAAAAAAAAAAGTGAGTCTGTCCAAACAGCTGATCCACATGCAAAAGCAAATTGCCTGAAACCATCATCTCATTCACAGCAAACACCCATCATAGGGTCACATATTTGCAGGGTATATAGGGGCTTTGCTAACCTGTATAGTTTAAGCTCCATTAAAAGGCACAGAGCTACTAAATTTTAGGGATAAATTTTTATTTTATGAAGTCTTAATTTTTAAAAAGAAAACCAATTTGCTATTTGAATTATTTATAGAATCTAATTATCCAGACTACATGTTATTTGCTCACTCTAACATCTAGACTGTACTGAATACAATGACTGTTTATACTTTGTTTCTTCAGATGAGCGTATTAGGCTAAACTCTACCGTTCAGGTCAGTGGGATGTTCTAGAGGAGCACAGCTATGACTGATATAAGCACTTAGTGTAGAATCTACCAAAGTTAGGCAGCCGTTTCTTACTCTTGAGCAAAGTATGCAAATTTTTGCAAATGTGCCGGTTCTCAGTGCTGAAAGATGCCACCATACCCAAAAAGTCATTTGCTCAGGAAAGAAATCTAGCTTCCAAATGTATGTAGTGGATTCCAATTTTGTACAACTCAAACTCACAAACTGTCTAGTTGGGCCATTCAAAGCCAAGAGTTTTCATTTGCCCCTCTCACATAGTAGGCGGTTTCTCAAGACTGCAAAGCAGTGCTCCTCTCTGTGCTTTATTGAAAATGCTGTGTTCATAGATGCCTTGCTCAAGCCCAGCACCGCTGAGAAGACAGTCGGCCTGCCCTTGCCAGAGAACCATTTCAAACAGAGGAAGGACCTGGAAGTTTCGTCCAGATTACCTCCCTCCCGATCTCACCACCCTCAGCCCTGACTGCCAACTGCCCTATTTTCCCCCAGCTGCACCACGGAGCCTTCCAGGGACGGGGACATTTCCTGTTCTCTAGAGTCGAGAATGTGTTTCTTGAGGAAGGTATGGCCTAGATTTCAGGCCTAGACGGCTGGTCCCAAACCACTCTCTGAGGAAAGATGTCTCCTTAGAAGCCAATAAGGCTTATAAAAAGCCCGAACTTTTTGGACAGACCAGGACGTGTTTTTCATGCTGAAAACAGGATCTTTGCTTTATTTGCTATTTTCCTCACAAAGCATCTGTCTCTGTCTCTGCTTCCACAGGACGGCCCGCACACTCCGTGCACACACACAGGCACTGCCACCGCAGAGGGCTGCAGGACGCCTTGCAAATGTCTGAACTCCCAGATTAGACCAGAACAGATTTCTCTTATAAAATGCAGTATAGCAAAAATTATCATTAATTCCCCTTGGGAATACATTAAAAGGGAATACAATTCTGAGAGGAGGACACTGACGTTTAGAGCCGACGTAGGCTGGGATGCGGGTTATTGGACAAGCTCATTCACTAGCTGGGAGTTCATTTTCCCTGGTGCTCAGACCTTGGCAGAGGGCAAATCGCTACCTGGCAGGCGCCCCGGCCGGCCGGAACACTGAGCTTTAAATCCTGGAGTCTGTTGACTCATCCATCAGCCAAACAAGGAGCGCAGCGTCCCTCTGCTACCTGCCTGGCCTGAAGGCTGCTCTCTTCCTGCCCCGCAGAGAAGCAGCTCTCCGGTTGTCCTTCCAGAACACAAAGTTGAATTACTATTCAACTTTCAGTGACCAATAATTTTATGACATGATCCCCCTCTATTCCTGCCTGGGCTTCTCCAATCAAGAGTTTAGCTAGCTCCACGGTGCTCAACCCCTTGTGCCACCAGGGAGGTCATTTCCTGCTTGTCTGATAAAAAATCTGCAAAAAAGCAGACGAGCATTTGCCTCTGCACATATATAAGTCTGGGTGCAAGATCATCTTTTAGACATGAGATTCTGAGTCAAAAGTATTTGCATTTTTAGATAACTTATCTTACGGAAACTCTTCCAACTTCCAGGGCGGGCAGGAGGCATTTACTCAGCGACACAGCTGCCCCTCCCCGTGATGTCATTACCAAAGGTCTTTCCTCAACAGCCTCTGTGTGTCTAAACACCTGTGACTAACCTCTGCTGAGAGTGACCTGGGGAGGAATGTGACTGCCGGTCCGGGGATCATCTGATCTGCTGAGCCCCAGGCGCCGCTGTGATGACACCTGCCCAGATGCTTTTCCTCTTCCACCTGCAGCCACAGGAACTTCTTTGCCTCAGCTTTTTGGGATCTTCAGAGCTTCTACCTTGGACTAGAAAAGAAAGGGAGCCAGAATTGAAGGCTGGGTTTCATCTCCACACTCTGAGGGACGCACTTGCATCTTTAACAAACACTGGGGAGAGAGCATTTTCTCAAGCAGTCCTGTCCTCCACACTGATGGCAGCTGTGCCGGATTACGTCAGAGGATGGCGCAGGTGTGCTCAGGTGAGGTGGCCACTTAGCCTCCTGCCTTCCTAGTCCTCTCAGTGGAGGAGCAGAGTAGTTAGAACGGGTTGGCTCTTCCAGAGACTTAAGGATGCCAGACTCTTCTCTCATCTCTCCATAGAGCCTTCCTCCCTACCAAAAGGGATCCTCTGGATAAGTGAGAAGTAAGCCTAAAAAATTCTTGCTCCTTTCATATGCTGTTTTAAAACTTGCTTTGGGGGCTCGAAGTATAGAGCACGGGGGTTTTGTTGCCCCCTACAACTCCACAGCCCGGGGCTCTTGGTACGGCCACTGAGCATTCCCCTCCTGGTAAAGGAGTTTTCTCTTTGACATTTGAAGTGAGCATCATTTGAAATATCTTTCCCTGAGTTTGGTAGACACCCGAGTGCATACCGTGGATGGTCATACTAGCTCCAGGTTCTAGCAAAATCTAAACTATGCAATCTGGCACTAGTTCCGAGGAGTCTCACTGCTGCTATCAAAGCTGTTACATAGAGTTAATTTCCTTCCAGTAACCTCTCACCTATGCTGTTTCATTCAGTCACCAATCAGTTGCCTTTGTCTGGAATTCTGTGATCTGCTGCATGGTCGAGAGAGAGTTTCTCATTTCTTTCATAAAGCTCCTTAACTGAGACTTAAAACCTGAGGAGCACAGTTATGGAGCAGTTTTCCACAGATATATTTGTTTTTCACTTCAATAAGTGCTTTGCACTTCAATGTTCTCAGGTGAGTGAGGGTTTTCTCTGTGTGATAGAAAAAGGGGAAATTTTATTTTAGAAAATTCCATTCTGGGACAGAATGTCTAAGCTTCCAGTTTGAGTGACTGAGCCATTCCCATTAAAACAAACTGCAATTTTCACTGGAATAGAAATCATCGTGATTTAACACCTCCCTTTGTATAGAGGATTGCATTTCACAGCCAAGAAGAGGATCACAAGGGACAAAAAAATGGAAGTCCTCACCAGCACCATTGAAGATGAAAATGCCGATTTCCTTCCATACTTCACAAAGGAAATAAAAGACATAGCTGTAGGGCGATGTGCTCTTCTGAGAGAAATCCCAGAGACACGTGCCTGAAAGCATGAGAGGTGGGGACAAAAGATGACTGACAGATGCAGAGAGTGAGGTTTTGCATTTTGCTCACCCTGATTACTGGCATGTTTGTCCCTTGGGGATGAGGCGACCTGAACTCTGTGGGTACAGTGAGTAAGTCCTTTTTCTCACTTAGTGTTTTGTACCAAATGTTTCTCAAAGACTTGTGATCCTCAGGTGGTATTTTCTTTTATGAGCTGGAGTTTTGCTTGGGAGCTCTAAAGAGCTGTGCAGCAAGAGGTAAAGGATTTAAATAACTGATACACTGGGTTTCACTGGCCACTGGTTATTTTGTGTCAGTACTGATGCCTGCATTTTTTTTTCTTTTAAATCATTTAGTTAAATAAACCATAAAACGTTTCTAAAGATTTGAGATTCAAGACAAAATGGAGTATTTCTCTAATGAGAATATTGCCAGTGTAAAAATAAGACAGTTAAAAAGGAAACTGCAAGTTCCCCCTAAAGTCTTAAATTAGAGAATCTGTGTAAAATTAACCATCATTTTAAAATGTGTGGATAAGACTGTTTTGTTCAAAAACGTTAATAAAAATGCTAGTTCTTCCCTTCAGATTTAAGAAGAGATTGTATTGTACTTAAAAATGAAAAAAACTGGTGTATTATTCACAGGTATATGCACAACTCAGAAAAACTACTTTGACGCATGCTGGGTACTAGTACTTGGGGTAATTTTAAAAATCTGGTTAATGGGGCTTTTAAGTTTCAAACGACAGAAAGTGGACATGTGAGTCACTAGCGAAAGAAGAACAGGACCATAGGGGGAGACTTTATCCCTAAAAGGAATGACGAGGTTATTTGAGGGGCTCAGGCGCTCACAACTACACCCACCCGAAGCAGTGTGTCTGCTCTGTCCATCTGGCTGATCCACTCATGTGAAACACGGGAGACTTCGGACATTCCCAGATGGAGGGAAGCACCTGAAGGCCATGCAATGGGTCAACTCTCAAAATGACTAATTTGATAACAAAAATTAAGTGCCGTGGGAATTTATAAAGTATCAGTGGCATAAAATACACATTCACATGTAACCACCCCGTCTTGGGGAGCGGAGCAGTCACGGCCTGGGCAACAAGATAAGGCAAGACAATGGATTTCCTTCACGTATTCTTGATAAGAAACCCCAAGGCAAAGCATCTAGTTCATGGTTAGAGCGGTAGCTTGAAAGCAACCTCAGAGAGCTGGAGCCAGAGAGGTGCTTGTGTGTCAAGTGTATGGGAACAGAAAGTCCGGGTGAGAGGGGGTGCGGAGAAGTCACCAGAACAAATGTATAGAAGCGAATGGAGAGAGTGGGGGTGGGGAGGGCAAGGAGGTCCCAAAGCTCCCGGTCCTAGTTGAGTCTTTTTGATAACCTCCTTTTTTTAGGTAACTTAAATGACTCCTCACCAGACTACTAGGTTTGTTAGCATTCAAAAAAGAAACAGGACAACGAAGTGTTCTTCATGTATAATGCAAAGTATTACAACCAAGACCATAGAGTCACTGAAAACAAGTGTCAGCTGCAGACTGACCGGCCCATACCCCGCCACCTTACTCCAACAAGACTTTTCTAGTCTCCTCTGGGGACCACTGCACACCCACAGCCTCCACCCGGTCAGCACTCTCCAGGGCAGGCTGGTGACTCAGGTCTAGCCAATTAGTGGCTCCTAACGCCCAGACCGCGGTGCTAGATAAAGCCATGAACACTTTATATAAACAGCAGAGATTCTCATTCTCCAGAAAGATGTGACACATAGATGCAGAGAAGAAGGCAAAGATGCAATTAAGATTTGGGGTCATAATAGTTTCCTAATTAGTAAGACTAGTTTCCAACTCTGTTCCAAATGAACCAAGCCAAATTTATTAGCGTGCAACCTAGGGGTACCCAGGGACCCCAAACTGTGAAGGGGTACATTTTCTAAAAAGAAGTCTGCCATCTGCACACATAAAGGCAAAAAAGCAGACTCTTGTGTGAAAGACAGAATTCAACAGACCTGGTGTGCACAGAGCGAAGAAGGAAAGTGTTTCAAATATGGTTTCCATAGAAAACTCCAAAAATTACCTACCCCCTTGGGGACAAATGTCCGGACAAACTTGGCCCAAAAAGGGACTGCTGAGAACCCCAAAACTTGCCAGACATCTGAAGTACCTCCTGGCAAGGAGCCACGAGTAAAGTGTGAGGCAGGTGCCAATGATCTGGGACAGAGGAGACTCAAAATTCCAAATACACCACATAAAAATCCAGTGAAGTGAGGCTACAGCCCCCATTATCTCTGCCACAGAGCTGGGGCAGCTTCCCGGTGTGTCTCTTCCAAGTGACTACATATCTTCCCTCCGTGGGTCTCCTCCCATGAGCCGGCCCTCTAAGTTCACCTCTCTGTATATCCGCCTTGCTTCCTCCCAGCTGCCCATCGGAAGCCGGTTCAGGGCACAGGAGGACTTGTAACCTGAGGAGCTGCTGGTAAGTGTGGCGGGAACTTGGCTCCCTGTGCTGTGGTGCTTCCCCACATACCCCCTCTCGGCGGATGCATCTGTAACAAAGTCCCTTCCCTTTTCAAAGCTTCAGGTTCCTTGTCTGTAAGATGAGAGACTCAGCATGACCATTTGAGTCTCTTAAGCCCCTTTCCTCCCTAAGTCTCTAAATTTGTTTTAAGTTTAGGAATTCAGCACTCAGGAAGCTCCCTGGGCTTTGATGGGGACCTCTGCCAAGTCTGGGATTTAACAGGGATCTTCTCCCAGCCTCAGGCCCAGGGAACTGCAGCGGAGGGTTCTGGAAAAGGCGAAGCGTTCCCACCCTCCCTGTGGTCTAAAATCTTGAACTTTTCCAGACATCAAAACTTGTTATTTTTACTAACAGTGAATCCGAAAATGAATCTCTGCTGACATTGTGTCACGCTCTCTTCTCTGCTAGGTGCTCGCCTCTTTCCTTTGTTCCTTCCAGGAACACAGAGGCATTTGAGAGAGAGCATCTGGCCAGTTCCTCCAACAGTAAGAGGAATACCGCTTTATGCATTTTTGCTTTACACAGCATCACAGAATTCACAAAGTGTGTGTGTGAGGGGGGTGTCCACTGAGTGGAAGCAAGGTAGTTCTGTCACAGATCAAACCTATTTTGAAGGATCTTTCTTCCCTAAAACTACACTACGGTTGACCCTCAAACAATGCCACAATTAGGGGTGTTTCTCCTCACCCCAAATTGAAAATCTACATATAACTCTTAACTCTCCTCGAGCTTAGACGCTCTAGGAGATAATGACACCCTGCTGTTAATCGGAAGCCTTACAGTAATGTAAAGTCAATGGACACATATTTTGTATATGTATGAAATAATTATTAATGCTACATTAAATATTAAAGAATCCATTGAGATTAAATACTTAACACTGTGATATTAATTCAGTAATATTTTAATAATAAATATTATTCTTACAATCAAGTAAGCTAGAGAAAAGAAAGTGTTACTGAGAAAATCACAAGGAAGAGAAATCATCTGCAGTCTGCACTGTGTTTATTGCCATTGTATGTTGATGGCAGTTGTTGGCCAGTTCAAACCCCTGTGGTTCAAGAAGCAAGTGTGCTTAGGAGAATGGTGCTGGCTATGGATCTGTTCAGCCTCTGAAAGCTGAGCGGACAAAACCGTGGCTTCCAGATATCAATGAGCTTTATGATTTGTGGAGTAGACTCTGTGGTGACTGGTTGATCTAGTTTTTCCGGTTGGGCGAGTAACTCAGATTCATGTGAAGGTCTCCCTGGCAGATATCAAAGCTACCACGTCTTGGATCTCTGAGATCACATATGCTTCTCTATCCAACTGGTCACCCCTCTTCCTCTACCTCACCAGATACAGAAAGTCCGAAGACCTTACCAGAAGGTATTTGGTAAAGGTTGAGCTGAGAAGGTCTGTGCATTAAAAAAACAAAGTTCTTGTTCCTGGGTTTAAAGCAAAGTTCACAAATTTAGAGATCTAATCGGCTTTCTTCAAGTATTTACAAATGGATCAGCATCTAGTACAGATCATGCAACAGTTTGCATAAAGTGGAGTGTATTTATTGACAGAAAGAGGGTGGAAACAGAGAAAATATTAGGGAAAGGTTCCTTCCATCAGGGGAAGGCAAGTGGGTCTTATCACGTGGATGACCTCAGTGGAGCTGATATAGGGCACTCAAGCTTGGTTGGCTAATATCTCTCCTGTTAGGCAAAACTGAAGTAGGTAATAATTAATTAAGTATGGGTGGAGGCCCAGCCTGAAGAACTCCATTTTGGACCTGTTTTTTCTATTTTTAACACGTTACCTTCTGCTAGAAGACTCTAGAAGGAGCTGACTTCTATATTATTACTGGTTAGGTGAATTCACTGCCAAAACTAGAGCTGAATTTTCTTCTTGACCAAATGTTGGTGATAGAATGGTTAGTAAACCTTGGCGCCCTGATTTCTGGCATGAGGGAGACGCTTGAAAGGTGAGGGTCTGGGCTAAAAAAGAGTTCCCAAGACTCCTTCATATTTTCTAAGGGTAGAATGAGGCCTTAGAAGGCAAAGTTGAAGCTTCACTGGGAAGGAGGGGCGGGGAGGGGGGAAAACAGAAAAGTAGGAAAGAAGGTGACATGGCAGGAAAGGGGTGAGAACTGCCAAGGACAAACTGATTACCTTCTCCGTTTTGCTTCTGTCACATCTGTCACTAGCAAAACAAAGGATTTTGCCAAGGTGAGAGCAGTAGAACTGTGCTGCAGTGGCTACTTCCTTTTGCGGGGAGGGGAGCGTGGGACTGTGAACTCACTCACCTCTATTTCACTCAAGCATCCCTTGAATGTTTTCCCTCTTTAAGCAGTAAAACCAATAAGAATGAACTGAAAGCTAAAATCACTCACCTATTTACACAGGGACTGGCTAGATGAATTAGGTTCTCTCTGTTATTTCTACTTCAGGTATTTTTTTATTTGTTGTTGTTAACAGTCATATATATCAGTAAGTTAACAATATAAGACCAGCAAGCTGCTATCAACTCTTTGGAGTTTCTCTCATTTTAAATGTTCTAGAAGTTATCATAATGCACCATAATAATGAAACCCTGATTTCCTGCAGAGAATGTGTTCTAGGATTAAAAATTAAAAAAAAAAACAAACCAAGAAAATAGCTAAGGACTTAATTTTTTTCCCTCTCAGTAGCCAATCTTGTTCTCAAAGCAAGTTTTTAAAAATTGTTTTGGTTTTTATTGTTACTTTTACATTTGAAAATTCATGCATCAGGAGCATAGGAACAAGGAACTGGCTGCTGGGATCCCAGGATAACTGAGCGATAGTTTCAAGTGGCCCAGATAAGAGACATATGGAAGTTTCCAGGTGTCCCATACTATAAAGTGCTTGTTTCACTATAAGTCAAGATACCTTTACAGTCTCCTGAGTTCTTGCAGACCAAAGAAACGGGAAAACCTTGAGCCCTAACCAGAGGCAGATCTACCATGCTGTGGAACACGCTGAGCGAAAGCAAAGTGGCAGATGGTATCACAGACGTAGCACAATTCTAAGGCCTCCACCTCTGGGGAGAAGTTGCCCTCCATTTTCTGCACATGCCACGTATATAGAAGGATAATCTGTGACTGAATATGCCAACTTGAATACAGGGAGAAGCGCCCCTCCCACCCCAACCTCTAACCCCCTTACCCCCCATGTAAAGGGCCAGTCCCTTCCCACACTTTCTTAACACTATGCAAGTTGAGGCTCACCGTTGAAGCGCTGACATTGCTCTCTTGCTTATTAAATAAATGTTGATTCTTTCTGTTCTTTACCGGTGTCTGGAGTCTTCAGTCCTGCCTCGAGCTTCGCAAGAGCCCAAGCAGCCAGGCAGAGACTTTTGTGTGTTTTGTTCCTTGTGATCCCCACAGTCTGGAGCGCAGTAGGAATTCTAAAGCTGCATGTTGAAAGAATGATATAAGTAAACAGTATTTCGGCACTGATAGATGAAAGAAGCCGAGCTAAAGTCACACGTTGGTTCAGGGCAGATGTGGCAAGGTCTACTCTGAGCAGTAAGCTAAGGGCACTGAAGACAGAGCGAAGGCTCTGGTATACTGAGCCTGAAAAAATACCAATTAGTAAAATAATACCTACGGAGCACTTCAAACATACATGCATGGATTATCAATGCCATTGTAACAGACACAAGATGACGGCCTTGTGCTTATTGTGCTCATTTGTCATGGCTTCCTTGACTAAAGGCACTGTGGTGACCCAAGAAGACAGGTGTCATTCTTGAGGGTTAAATATGTGAATATTTAATTCAATACCTGGGGATGGACTGTCTCCTAAGGAGCCCAAGGTCTTCAGTGTGATGGCGCAAAGGGCCAGCCATTCCCGCTGCGAGGGACACCAGGTCGCTGCGCAGCCCACCTCACACAGCAGTCCCGAGGAAAGCTGGCCGCTTTGGAAGGGGAGCGTCCCTGGGGTGCCCACCGCAGAGCCTGGCACACAGACCCCCTCACCTGGGGGTGCAGACAGACAAGGTGTATCGCCTCAGGAGACAGGCGACCACCTGGGGGCCAGGGACTGTCTAGGGAGAAAGCAGGCCTGGTTTTCTAGTTTCAGGTTGACTGATGTTTAAAACTCCTAGTGCCTCCAGTAAGTGCGGATAAGCCCGGGTTCTAGGTGCCCGGCCTCGGTGCGCCAAAGGCGCTGGGGCCGCCCGCCCGAGCTTCGCGCAGGCTGCGCCCCGCACGCAGGCCACCGAGGCGGTGATGTCATGCCCGGGCCCGGCGCTTTAATTACAAAGGAATGGCGGGGGAGCGCGGGCGGCGACAGCTGGGCGCATGACGAGCCGGGCTGCAGGAAACAAAAACATGGACACCCATTGGCTGCGCGCACTTCCGACCGGGCCGCGGCGCGGAGCCGGGAACCTGCAGGCGCGCGGGTCCGGGCGGAGGGTGGCGCCTGCCGGCGGGGCGTCGACCGTCACTCGCGCCCGCCACACGCCCCCCGCGCCGGCCGCGTCCCGCTGGCAGGGGCGTGGGGCCGCGCGCCGGCGCCGGTGCCCGGCAGCTCCCCCCAGGCGGCCGCAGCCCCCGGCCGGCGCGCACAGCCCGCGGAAGCCGGAGTCGCCGGGGCTCGCCGCCGCTGAGCCGCGCTGTCGTCACTCGCTCGCGGTGACCGGGGCGTCCTTCCAGCGGCAGCGGGCGCGGCGAGCTCCGGGCGCGGAGCTGCGCGCTGCGGGCCGCCGGCCGCGTCCCCGCTCTGCCCGGCCGGCCCGCGGGGCCCACGCCGAGCCGACCCGGCCAGCGCCCCTGAGCCCCGCGCGCCGCCTCCCGCGCTCCCGGCGCCGCGGGCCCAGCGGGCTGCGGAGCGGCGGGCCCGGGCGTCGGCGGCCGCGGGGAGGATGCTGCTCGCCGCGCCCGCGCCCGCGCCGTCCTCGCCCGCCGCCCGCGGGGCTCGCTGGTGACCCGGGCGCCGGCCGCCGCGCACCTAGCGGGGCCCGGGCGCGCGCGCCCGAGCGTGCCGGACCCGACCTGCCGCCCCGCTGTCGGCGGCCCGCGGCGGCCGGGAAGATGTGGGTGAACCCCGAGGAGGTGCTGCTGGCCAACGCGCTGTGGGTCACCGAGAGGGCCAACCCCTACTTCATCCTGCAGCGGAGGAAGGGGCACGCGGGCGACGGAGGCGGCGGCGGCGGACTGGCGGGTAAGGAAGGACCTGCGGCCGGTCGCTGGGGGCGCCGCCCGCTCCCCTGGGGCTCGGCGCCTGCCCTCCGAGGTGCGCGCCCCGAGCGGGAGCCGAGCCGAGCCGCGATCGTCTGGCTGCAGGAGAAAGGCTTCTCTTCTGCCCTGCGGGCGCTGGGAGCCTGGGGAGCGGGTGCTGTTGTTGTGACCGGGGAGGACTGAGTCTGGGCTGGGGGAGCATCTGCCCTAGCAACGATGCGGTAATCCGCGCCCCCCTTTTCATATCGCCGTACTTATGGACGAGCGCAAGGGAAGAGGGTTCACTCTCCCTGCCTTCTCTCGCCTGGCAATGGCAGGGCCAGGTCTCAAACGCCCTTTTGTTTCCAGGCGAGTGATCGAGTGATCGGTAAGGAGCCGGTGTGGTCATTTCCTATGCGAGTGATGACCGAGGCCGGTGAGTGACGAACAAAGAGTTCCTGTGTGCAGCTAAGCAGGTGATGTGCTGCGAAGAGCTAGCTGTGAACGGCTGCTTAACAGTCTTAACCCAAGCTCGCCTTCCTCGGCCCCTTCACTGGGCACTCCCAATTCTGTGGCCATGGCTATAGCGCGTCTGCTTTTGCTGGCGATGAGACCAGTCGGCACCCAGAGCGGTGCCATCTGAGGAAGCTTGCCAGGCCTGGCGACACTCTGGAACACACACCGTAGGAGAGACCTTCTCTGCCTGCTAGTTAGACTGCCCAGAACTGGAATACTTGGTACAGCGAAAAGTTAGGGTGAGAACTAGGAGAGGTTTCACCAGGAAAGAGACTGCAGAGAAGAGGTGCACCTTGACCTCTTTAGATTTAAGCTGTATCACATCAGGGGCGCTAGGTCAATATTGCTCCCAGAACAGCCAGCTGTAAACTAAAAATTCCTGATCTGGCATGTATTTAGTTGTGATCCTCACCTGTAGTCTAGTTTTCTCAGGGTTACCATTCAAGCGTCTCAAGGTTTGAACGTCCGGCTGGTGCTTTGGAGGGTGTTTAGGGAATCTGATTTTTCTACATTTTTTTTGGTGCCAAAAAAGAGAAAGGGAATCTGCAGAACTCCAGATCCTGTTCTGGAAATCTGATCAGTGGCTTACAATCAGAATCTTCCGGTCCATTCTGTAGATGTCGTCTACCCGTGTGTACTAAGAGGGAACACGCAGGTTTCGCCTTGGACTCAGCCCGACTCTCCTTCTTTAAGTATGAAGCAGTGATACAGCGTCCATCATTTAACGTGTTGACAAAGCACACGTTCTGCCCGGACTCACCCTCCTCCGCCTCGTAACCGCTATTTATTTTCTAGTGTCACTCACTGTAGGTTATGAAAAACTCAGAATCAGAGCTTTCTTTTTCTACTTAATTTATTTTTTATTTGTGCCCTACTGACTCAGCTGTAACTGTAGTTCACTTTCATTCTCTTCACTGACGTCAGATGCATAGTCTGTCTTTTTAATGGGGAAATAATAGTTTTTCACATATTGCTGGAATAATTGAAATTATCCTCAGTAAGAATATTCCTGCCAACAGAAGTTCTTTGCAACCAGTAGGGATAAGATTGCTCTGGTAGCTCGGTGCCACGTCCGCCATAGCAGGAACATTTTGGGATTCTTGAACAATGTCTAGTGGGTTCCAGTTCTGATGGAGTCCATCCATGCGTTCATTAACTCACTAAGTCATTTAACAAACATGTGTTGGGACTTCTGATGTGTCGCTGCCGTGGAGCTCACAGCCAAGTGGGAGAAGAGGTGCTGATAAAGTAATTATATAAATTAATATAAAATTGCCACTCTGTGGGCTCCCAGCAGATGATGGAAGCCCAGCTAGTTCTAGGACAGACAGTTTAGTGAAAAGACAACTTAAAAAGGCGAGATGGATCTTCTGAGCCGGGGAAAGGCGCTGTGGCAGGGACGTGCTGGGCCGAGGCCTGGGCGAGGAGCAAGTGACCTCCCCAGAGCCCCTGTGAGCTAAGCCACGTGGTCCTCCAGGGAGACGGAGCCAGTCCTAGAAACGCAGGCCGCAGCTGCGAGCGGGTTGGGGGGACCTCCTGTTCTCTCCTCTCTTCTCCTCTCCCAGCTGCTGCCACTGCCCCCCAGAGCGTCGTGGTGTTCTGGGGATCAGCCTTGCAGACGTGGGTGGGGGGGAAGCTGAGAATGACCAGCACTGACGGCAAAGGGAGATGCGGGTGACAGTGAGTGGTAGGGAAGGAGGAGTGCGGGCTGAGAAAGCCCCTGAGAAAGGGCACTTGGGCTGGAACGTGAAGAACAGGCCTGCGCCTGCGCACAGCAGGGAAGCGCGCTTGGGTATCCATGGCGGGAGTTGTGGAGGGTCTCTGGACCTTGTGCATTATCTGGGCCAGCCTCCTGTGCTCTCAGCCACCTACGGTGACAACAGGGGAGGGAGTCTGCCAAGCTGCATTGGTCAAGGAGGCTGTGTGGAGGGCGGAGACATGTCAGTGCTGAGAGTTATAAGAGCTAATGGGCCACTGTGAGGCCTCATCTTTGCTTTTAAATTAAGCCAGTCTCCTCCTGAGGCCAGGCAGTGCACACAGGTATGGAGGCCACGAAGCCTTGCACTGCAGGTGCATCCGGTAGATCAGTTTAGCCCCTTCTAACTGGGGTTTCACCTCACACACAAGGGTGTGAAACAGCCATGCAGAGTGCAGTGAGGGGTTTGTCACTTTGCTGCCCTGCCAGGGTGCGCCCCGGGGCCATCTCCCACCACCGCTGCCCCTCCCGCAAAGGAAGGCAAAGCCGTCCTGATGGGTTTGGGGAACTATATGGACTGTGTTTATCACAGCTTTCCTGCTTTTGCAATATGTTAGTGTTATTTTTAATTTTGTGCGTCTAGTATGATGCGGGAGGTTCCTTTCCGAGTCTGTTTCCATCTGAGTTCATGGTAATTGCTGCTTCGTTGTAGGCCGCTTCAGCTTAGGGATGCTTTCCTGGGACCCTCTGCTTTGGAAATCAGGCGAGACCTACAGCTGGACCAACGTCCTCCCACCAGCAACATGGGCCCGCCCTTCGGTCCGTGTCCCTGTCGCGCTGTCCCGCTAGCCATTCTGGTGATGGTGGTGGGAGCGCACCTGGGGGCTAATTTGCTTTTCCACTTGATGAAGCTGCGCGCCCTTTCATGCCTATTGGCCATTCGAATTATTTTTGATGTGGTTGTTCGAATCTCTTGCCAAATGGTTTGTTTTTACTGATTTGCGGACATTTAAGTATATTCTGGCTGTGAGCTCATTACTGGTTATATGTGTGGCAAAATCTTCATTCTTTTGCTTGTCTGTTTACTCTTTTCATGATGAACATGTTCCTTACGTCAATATCCAACTCCTTATAGATCCTGCTTCCTTTGTTGTCAGTGTTTTATTGTGTGCCATTCATTAAGTCTTTTCATACTCTGAAGTTATAAGGATGTTCCGTGTTATCCTACAGAAATGTTACTGTTTCAACGCTGAATTTATATTTACAATTCACCAGGAATTTGTTTGTGCATATTATGTGAGGTAGGATCAGTTTTATTTAAAAAAAAAATCATGGACATCCAGCTTGATGTCCCAGTGTTTTGTGGTTCAAGTGTGTCACCAGGTACCAGGTGTGTCTGTCTGTTTGGGGCTTGCTCTAGTTTATTCCTTTTGTATGTTAGTAAGCCACCCATAATTTTATAACAAGAGTTTACATTCAGACTTTGTTCTTTATTCTGTAAGAGTTTCTTGGTTATTGTTGGACTTTTATTTACTTTACACAACATTTTAAAATCAGTTCCTTGAGTTCCACCAAAACAGAACAACTACAGTAACAAAGACTTTAAAACTATTGTGACTTTAATTGAGTCCGTAGATAAATTTAGGGAAAATGGATATCTTTGTAATAATGATCCATGAACATGGTATGTTCCTCTAAATTTGTTTTTAGACCTTTTAAAATTTCTATCAGTGACGTTTCATAGTTTTCTGTATAGAGAACTTACACATCTTTTATTAGGTTTATTCGTAGGTATTTCCTATTTCTTCACTTTGCAGTTTATAGTAAATCTTCACTTAATACAGCTGTTGATAAATTCTTGGAAACTGTACTTTACATGAAACAATGTATAACAAGAAGAGGTCTTGGAATAACATGCCTTAATTCAGTGTTCTCTACTATTGTCTCTTCCTCATCAACAACATTAGGAAACTTCACTGAATGCAACCATGTTATTTAAGCACCTACTACATTGTACCTTTTTAAAATTTCATTTTCTGATTTTTTTTTTTTGCTGACCCATAGAAATACAGTTGTGTTTTATTTTGATCTTGTATTCAGAACCTAGGGACTTAGAAAGTGAATCCTAGTGCTTTGTGTAGATTCTTCTGTATTTTCTACATATATAATCATATCATTTGAGAATATTAATGGTTCTGTTTCTTTTTTCATGATATGTGTGCTTTAATTTTTTTTCTTTGCATTTTCCCACCGGGAAAATGTGTGATGTTGAGTAGAAGTGCTGGTGTTATAGCTGCTAAGCCCTTCTAAGTCTCAACATCTGCTCACCTCTTAGGGTAATCTTTGTGAATGCTTTCTTTTTTTTCAATTTAAGGGAGTTATTACTCCTAGTTTGCCAAAAGCTTTTAATGTTATATGGAGATTGAATTTTTTCAAATGCTTTTCTATATCCATTAAGGATATTTCTTTTATTTTGTTAATGTGGTAATTTATATTGACTGATTTGAAGTATTTAACCAAACTTACACATATAAAATAACCCAAAGTGGTTGTGATATATTACTTTTCTTATGTCTGTTAAAATCACTTGCTAGTCTTTTACTAAGGATCCTTACAAATTAGTAGGATTGACCTGTAATTTTTCTTTTTTTAACATTCTTGTTTGGGTATTTAGCCTTAAAAAAATATATAGCCTTTAAAAAAAAGAATAAAATAAAAATAAAAAACAGAACTCTTTGTTCTGTTTTCTGGAGGGATTTGTGAGAGTATTATGTCACAGTGGCAGGTTTGCCAAAATTCACAGGTGAAACTGTCTGACCTGGAAGTTTTCTTTGTAAGAATATTTAAAAGTATGAATTCAGGTTGTTGGATGGTATGGCAACTACCCAGATATTTAATTGTTTTCTTTTACTGTTAGTTTTATAAGTTTTTCGTTTCTAGAACTTACCCGTGTTATATAGATTTTCAAGCACACTGGCACGACTTTGGGCGTATTCTTTCTGTCTGTAGACCACGCAGTGGTAGCCCCTTGTTTTCCTGATACTGTGTCTTGTGCCCCCCCCATTCTTCCTTAGTCTTTCTAGGAATTTAGCTTATGTTTTTTTATAGAATCAATTTGTTGCTTTTCTTCTGTTTTACGTTTATTTTTGTTTCATTAAATTCTATCTTTATTGTTTCTTTTCTATTTCCCTTGCTGGGGTGTTTTTTGTTTGTTTCTTAGTTTCTTGAAAATGATGTTTTATTAACTGATTCCAGCCTTTATTCCCTGATAGATTTTTAGGATAGTCACCTCCCACTAAACATGGCTTACCTGCATTTCACAGATAAGTTTCTGAAACTGCAGATCTCCCTGGACTTATCGTGGGGTTAGAGCTCGATCAACACTTCATCAAGTTGAAAATATAAGTCAAAAAGGCACCTGCTGCACCTGGCCCCGCACCACGTAGCAGCCCGCCTCCTCGCACGTGCTCAGGACACCTACGTGGGCCCCCGCCCGCAGACCCTCTGACACAAAGCCGTTTCACACGAAAATTGTTCCAAGTCTTGTGTCAGGTGCTGATGTTGCAGCGGACACAGCAGCCGTCCGTAGATGAGGTCATTCACCTTCCTGCCAGCGGGGCTCAGCACCACCAGGAAGTGTCAACCACTAGCCAGGAAAAGGTCAAAATTCGGAAATCTCTGTGGGGGTATACTGAATGCAGGTGGCTATGCACCATCACCAAGTCCAAAAATCATAAGCTGAACTGTTATAAGTGAGGGGCTATTCGTACATAAAAAATATAGAAAACAAAAATATAAACATACAGCGGCCTCCCCACCAGGAAGCAGCCTGCTCAGTCTGGTCCTGCTTCTGGGGAGCTGGACCAGCCAACCGTGGGCCGGAGAGCAGCTGGCCTCCCCCCACCAGAGGTCCCAGGACCCCCAACCGTCACCGCATCACTGAAAGAAAGGGTACCAACTGCCACTCCGAAAAAGCCCTCAGTGACGATATTAAAAGATCTGTTAGGAATTTACTCCAACTTTTCTTGCTTTTATATGGAATTAGTCTGCAAAGAAAAACATTAACTGCTAAATGCAAGTAGTAGCAACTTTGCTAAAGGACCCTGCACCCCTTAACAGTGAGGGTGCCTCCCGGCACCCCATCATCGCGGGAGGGTCACGTGTGCTTGCACAGCCGGCAGATACAGCCCAGGGCACCAGCACCCTTACAGACGCCTCCATCCTTGAGCCGCATGTGACCTAGTGCGGCTTTACTTACTAGGTAGCAGAATGGAAGCGTTTTCCCCAAAAGCAAGTGGCCGCTAGCTTGTCCGCTGTGGCGGGGGACACTGAGCTGCTGCAGGACCTGACCCTGTGCTGGGGAGGGAGCGGGTCTGCAGAAACCCATCTCTGAGCTTCCCTAACAGGTTCGCAAACTTGCTGCGTTTTCAGCCGCCAGCAAAGCTGCACTTGGGGCCACGGCAGGGAGCCTTCCTCGCCCTTGCTGTCCAGTTAAGAGGGCACCATCTGGGCTGCAGGACCGGCGAGGGGAGAGCCTGTCCACCAAGTAGCAGACACCCACGCGGACCCCAGAGCGGCAGTGGCTGAGGGCGCTGGTCCCCAGCACGGGACACTCCACCTGCTGTTCCGTGCACATCTTCATGTATGTGACTGTGTCCCGGGCCCTAAGGACTTTATTTCGTGCCTGCTTTTTAGTCTTTGTACACCTCAGTCTGCTGCTGAGGTTTTTCATTCAGTGGGATCACTAGCAATAGTGATTGGGGGGACGTCCTTACGCAGGAAGCCCTGGGACCACCTGAAATTACGTACAGGATTTATGGGGTTTATCTGGCACACGCGCTTCTCTGGGGCTGAGCTACCACCTCGAGCATCAGCCCTGAAGTGGGTTGTGAATCAGCAAAATGGAGAGCCGGTACCCCGAGTCTTGCCTTGCTCAGCTGGAAATTTCTGCCCAAACTATTTTCAGAAATGTATTGTTTGCAGCAGGAAAAAGTCTTAGGTCATTTCCAGGTAATTCTGTTAACCTTCCAACCAGTTTAAAAGGTTCCATTTACAACTTAGGTTTAAGCAATAGTACTCTGTGACTGTCTCTGAATAGGGTGCTAATAGTAACGGCGTGCCTCTGACTCTTATCCTGATACCCTAGAAAGACCCCAATCTAGGCTGCACATCTAGGCTCTCACTGTGTGCGTGCGTGCGTGCGTGTGGTGGAGGGAGGCGGCAGTGAGGCCTGGATAAACCAGCGGAGGGTCTCACCCATCTGAGGACTTAACGTTGCCAGCTGCTCCCTTCCCTGGTGATGCTCCTCCAGGGACTAGCCTGCATGCTCTGTGAGGTCAAGTGGGCATCTGACTGGTCACCCCCTGGTTCTCCCTTGTTGAGTCAGTCTCCTTCCCGCAGGTGAATGGAGAGAATGGGCTCCGTGCACAGAAACGGAGCTGGCCCTCCCCTTGGCTGGCTAAAACCCAGTTATCGCCTGTCCCTGCACTTCTGATTCAGCAGCCACAATCGACCTCACTCTTGAACTTGCACTGAAACGTGCTCTCAGACAGCCTCAGGCTGCTCCTGCTCTGATACAACTGCAGACCCCTACCCCTCCCCCTCCCTGCTCCCTGCTGCTCCAGACCCTGTTCTGTTCCTTGCTCGAGTGTGATCGCTTAGCAAGAAGGTGCTGTGTCTGGGACTTGAACCATCTGTCTGCTCTCACGTGCTTCTCTGAGCCCTCCCTTCCTCCCTGTCAGTTTTCCCTCTGACAACCCCTAAATAGCCACATCTAAAGAAAAAAGTAAAGTGACATGGACTTCATGGTGTTTTCATAAAGGCACCAGGTAGCTTTGTTTTGAAAAGATTCACGAAGGGATGGACTGTTGTTTGCCTGTATTCTGATTCCAGCATGGGTTCGCCCCAGCAAGCACCCTACAACTTTCCCATAACTTAAATGACTTGAGTTGTCTCCTTGGTAGAAATGTCTGTAATTCTGGCGGTGGGAAAACTGGGCAAAGGGTCCGTCGTTGCGGGGAGGATGGAAACCGGACCTGCGGTGGTGACGTGCATTGCATTGCAGGCACTGATGTGCGAGGCTGTCCGCCGAAACCATGCGATGTTGTCACTGGAGTCACTTCAGGAAAGATGTTTAAGTCTATGCCTATGAGCTACGACTTACGACGTCCCCTTCTTACTGCCAGTAAAAACCTTGGCCCTGGAGACGCCTGTTACTCTGTCTTGGAGGCAGTTCCGTTGCTCCCAGGGGCTGTGTCCATGAGATGGTGCAGCCTTGCAGCTGTGACTGCGGGACCTCTTAGCACCAGCGCACGTACAGGCCACTTGCCAAGCTCTATTTCCGTCGTACGTATGACCCGCTTCTTTTATTTAGATGAGCTCAAGGATTTTCTAAAGTCTTTTGGTGAATATTGTTTTCTTTGCTGCTACTAACCTACTAGATCTTTGCTTGGTGAGAAGCTCTGTCGTGCTTACACAGAATGGGAGAGAGTGTTATCGAAAAGGTCAGCAAGTGGGGCTGATTTTCTTTGAAAGGAACTTGAAAAAGTCCTTCACAAAGTAAATGTCACGGTATCAATTCCTACTTGAGATCTTTTATGGAGATAGAGTTTGATGAAAAAGAAACTCCATCTTTCATTGTAAATCATTATGGTATGACAGTTTAAGCATTTTTGATGGCGCTACCTTGAACTTTCTGCAACGGCAGGAAACTTAGCAGTATCCCTGCAATGTCTGCCCATGGCTTATCTTTGAGATTATTTTGCATTTGAAAATAGGGATGGTTCGCCCTACCCACCTTGCATGTCTGTTGTGACGGTCAGAGACATATTCCTCTGAAGGCCAAAAGCATTGGTCAGGCTGAGCGTGGTTTTGGAGTCTGTGCTTCCAAGCGGCCCTCTCATGCCGTAGTGTCCTCCGCCTACGAACAAAGTCAGGAGACCCACAGCGGCAGAACCAGGCACTGACCGAGCCCCCATCAGCTCCATGGCAACGCGTGCCCAGTAAAAACAGTCTGTAAGTAACACACCTAGATTCACCAGGAGCAAGACAGAAGGGAAGGAAACGAAGGAGGGAGAATAAAGGAGGAAAGGGAAAATAACAGAAAGGCAGGACTACACATCACCAGGCCGTTTGTTCTTTAAATCCAGGTGAAGTGATTTTTTGGCAATTGTAAACTGTGTTGCTTTTACACCAGGCAGACAGTTCACGTACCCCGTTAGGGTTTCATTCCAGGGCTAAGTAGGAAGCGGAGAGAGTCTGATTCACTGTTTTCAGGGCTTTTGGTTCCAAGTTTAATCAGGAAAACTCTGACTTTGTGGAAAGTAGTGTACAAACACACACAGTAGGCGTCTTACACTGCTTGAAGTTGTATGGCTGCCTGCTGAAATTAACAGGGACCCTGAAGACCCAGGCATTCAATATCAAACTTACAGTCCCAAGAACCCCCCGAAGGATCTGGAAAACATCTCTCAGCAAGAGAAATTTCCCTGGAAAAACACTTCATTGTTTTCCTGGGCAAGTCTGGTCCTGACACCAACTAAATAAAGGAGGGATGAGTACCTGGGTGTTTAATAACTCCTGACATTTTAAACTCAAATAATTATTTCTGAGGGGGAGTGAAGAAGGAATGGAGGAAAGAGGGATGTGGATGTTACTTATGTTGTAAAGGTCGTTTTTTTAAACATTAAACATTTAAGAACATATCGCACAGAAACCTCTTTTCCCAAGTATTCTGAAACTTCTTGTTCTCCTAGTCTCTCCTTGTTTTCTCTGCATTGTAGCTGATGGTTTTAGAGATACCTTTTGTTACTACGAACTATGATTGTAGTCGTATTTAAGAATCCAAGGTAGTTAGTAGAAATTGGTTTAGCTCTGATGTCATTGACACAATAGGGAGTAGTGGGGACTGAGGCAAAGTGTGCGTTTCTTGCCTCGTGGAGATAGCTAGTGGCAAGTCATTATTTACACTGGCAACTGTATGGTGTCACCATGATGCACGTTGTTGCAATGTACAAATAAATGCTGTTGCTTAAACTTTATCAGTCGGAATGTTCATTCACTGACCTTCATTCAGCGTCTTTGCTATTAGCCCCAGAGTGTAACTGATGAAATAGTCGCACTGCACAGAAAACCTGATTTCCTGAGAACAATGAGGGACTTCTAAGGTGTGGGGAAGTGTTGTGTCCCGTGGCATAAACAGCTCTGGAAAGACTTGAGCTCTGTACTGAAACCAGTTTTAACTGACCATGGTGTGACTGTGTTGCCTGACCAAAACCAGCTTTCATTTCAGTTCATTAAGAAAACACTTCATGAGATGAGAACTGAATAGCGTTTTATTTAGGACATGGAGCGCTCACGGTGGAAAATAGTGCTATGTCCTAATTGGGAAGCTGTTCTGATTTCCCAGAAGTCTTGTACTTGAGACATCTTGCATCGGTGTGCGCCTTTTAAGGCAGAACATGCTGCGTGCTTGACTATATTTACAACGTGCAGAGATGACTATGCTTCCAGACAAGACCTGCAGCAGGAGTCCAGCGGGGACAAGCGGCCACTCAGCAGAGTGTCCTGGAGGACCGCGAGCGTGAAGGCGCCGTCTGCCCCGTCCCCAGACCCTGTCCCCTCAGCGCCGCAGAACGCCTTCCGTGGCACGCGCCGTCCGTGTGGCCATCGGTACTCTTGCGAGTCCTATTTTCAACTGGTGCTACCTCTTGGGACCGTCTGGGGTGAAGGGCGTGGTCTTGTGGTGAAGAGCCGGCCTTGGGGCCCACCAGGGCAGGTCCTGCGTGGGGCAGTAGGCCTTTAGAAAGAGGTGTCCTGCTGAACTGAGCACTGGGCAGGTTTAGCGCAACTGACCCCCCCATGCCCTCAGACAGGATAGTTCAGCTCCGCCCGCCCTTATGTGGGCCCCTTTATGCAAAACAAAGCAGCTCTCTTGCCCCACCCTGGCCTGTGAGGCACAGCGCCCAGGGCCACAGAGCGGGCAGTGCCCGGTGGGCAGTCTGTGACCCCACTTTCTTGATGCTGTGCAGTGTCCCCTTCCGCCTGCTTTTCTGGACCCTCAGAAGCAAGTCTCAGGGCCGCGGTCTGGGCCCTGATGTGGCCGAGCGATGGGGCGGGCGGGCTGTCGGGGTGACTGCCTGTGTGTCTGCGGCTGGGGTCAGAGCCAGCGGGGTCAGGGCATCTTGAAAGTTTGCAAGGACACGTATCTCCCCCAGTTCCAACAGCTGAAGGCGGAGCCCTTTTCTGGGCCAGGTGCCTTGGGCCCCGGCGTGCGCTGACCCCGGCCAGGGGCCGGAGAGCCCCGGCGGCCCTCGTGCCTGCTGAGTGGGAGCTGGTCCCGGCCCGTGCGCTTACTCATCGGGCGGGACTGACCTCCCGGCCACGCTGTCAAGAGCCCGAGTCAGAGGTCGGCTGGGGTGAAGCTCTGGGAAGTTCTGGGAAGAGCGCAGGGGGTGCAGGTCTGCTGCATGGATTAGCCGGGGCCCAGGGGACTTGGGGCCCGCTGGCCCTGAGAGTGCGGCCCCGCAGAGGCCACGGCCGGGGTCTGGGCAGGGGCGGTGCTGTGTCCCGGTGAGCCGTGCTCAAGTGGGGGGGACTGCTTGAAAGGGGAGTTTCAGAGAGGAGCGTGGAGGAAGGCCCGATCACGGACTGGACTCATCGTCTCCCATGCCCACACCCGGCCCTCCAGGGCAAGGGACGCGGGAGCTCTGGGAATGGGGGTGTGGGGCGAACTGGGGCTGACACCGTCTGAATCTTTAGCAGCGGATAGTCTCATTGAAAACACGGCCGAGGAGGGCACAAACCACCGACCTCCAGCATTTTATGAGGATCGAATGCCAGTGTCCACCTGTATTTGTTGCTTTTATGAGCGTCCCGTGCTGAAATCACGGTCTGAAGTGTCAGCAGCAGGGAGCAGGTGTGGCTTTGACGGCCATTTCCAGCCTGGTGACCGAGGACCCGGTGGCAGGGACTCTAGAAAGAAGGAGGAATAACCAAGCATACCCAGGGGAACAAAGCAGTGCCTGAAGCAGCTAGTCGGAAGCCCCCGCGTGGCACTCTGTGCCCGTTTGTTCCCATTGCACGTGCCAAAACCTTCAGAAGAAATCTAAAGACAAGACTCTGCCTCGTCTAAAATGGCAAACTGAAATTAACTGACTGCTTTGGTAGAACTGTTATTTTTCTACAATTTAAAATTAAAAAGAGGGGACCTCCCTGGTGGCACAAGGGGTTACTATGAAGCATTCACAGCCCTTGTAGCAGGAGTTCGATCCCCAGCCAGGGAGGGGACCCACAGGCGCAGCAGACCTCTCCTGCCTCGCCACGGGCTGCTCCCCTCAGCAGTGGATTTCAGTGGATCCGCCTGTTCTGCTCCCCACTCTGTCTCTGGTGTATCTTCTCACCTCCCGCACCTCTGGCCTGCACCCCAGTTCTTGTATGCATAAATAAATACTTAAAAATAAATAAATAAAACTTTTAAAAATTCACGCCATCCAGAAACTGCTTGAATCTGAGACCTAATTGTTTGTCTCGCCTGTGTTGGGCTGTGGCCCACGTCTGCTTTCCTGGCTGACACCGAAGTGGCCTCAGGAGGATGGGCCAGAGTCCGCAGCCGTGACCTTTATTGCCGTGACCTTTACCATCCCTGAGCACTTCTGCGCAAGGTGTTTATCTACCATTATGTGCTTTCCTGGCCGAAGCCAGCAGCGTCTGCCGTGCTAGCTTTGGCCTCGGCAACAGGCCAGTGTCAGAGTGACTGCGACTGTACCTGCCTTGCAAAGTAAATGCGCAGGGAATGCTCCCATTTTCTGGCAGACCTTGGTTCTTAAACATCGGTCTGTGTGGAGAGAGACTTTCCTTAGCAGGAGGGATCCTGCTGCTGTATAGCCAGAGAGAGGCTAGAGAAGAGAGTGCGGCCCGTCTCAGTGGGGTCTGCCGCGCCAGTCGCTCCCTGAGCTCCCTTTGTGCCTTTTCCCTGTTTTCACTCTCGGGCTGCTCATCGCTCGTCATTCATTCCGCATCCTTTCGCTCCAGCGCCGTCAGACCCACCCCGTCTGTGCCACGTGTTAGCCACTGAAGACGTGAAAACATGACATCATCCCTGTGCTGAGGGGCTGGTCCAGCGCGCGTGCACACAGATGTTTGGTGCCGAACGCGCTTCCTGGGTTTGTCAGGACCTAATGAGAGACGCTTGGAAATGCAGGCAGTGATGTGCACTCACGCTCTGCGGTGGCTGCTGCTGCTGGCGCTACACACGGGTTACGCCGTCATGGGTATGCAGGCCTCTGTGGGCCCCTCTGAGTGTCCACTCGCTGGACACAGGGGACCGGGGACTCTGCCTCTGGCCAGGAGGGGTACAGGAAGGGGACCAGGCTGTCCCACCGCTGTGGGCGCTGACAAGAACAGGGAGCCGAAGGCCAAGGCAGGCCAGAGGCCCGAGAGGCTGCCCCTCAGAGGCTCGGAGGTCAGGCCCACGGCAGAGCGGGGCTCAGCGGCACCCCCACCCCCGATGGCAGGAGCTGCAGCTGTGCGGTCAGTGAACAGCTGGGGGTCTGGGCACCCCCAGAGCCCGAGTTCTCGCCAGAACTGTAGATGTGATATTCCACTTTTGTTAATAATTAATAATATGATAAGATCATCTTACTCCAAGTTTATTCCGGGCTGTCAGAAACACCGCTTGTGCTGACACCTCACGCCACTCCTCAAATCAGCGCTTGGAGTTATGACCTTGGGGTTCTGACCTTGGAGCTTCGTGTCCGTGTCCGTTGTTCTGAGTCCTTGAGAAAAGGGCACGGGCAGCTCCAATTCGCAAGAGATGCACCTGGCCAGAGAAGGCCGGATGATTTCAGCACAGGCCTCCCAAAGGCGTCTGGAATGTGAGTGGAGGTCATGCCCCTGGCGGCAAGGAGGTAGCGCCAGGCGAGCCGGGAGCCTGGCACAGACTGCTCCGGGGTCAGATTGGACCAGTCCGCCGGCCTGCACAGGCCCCCAGCCGTTCACTGGTGCCTTCATCCTGCTGTCTTTAACTCGCAAAGATGCTTTGATTTATAACTGCAAATGAACTTCCAGCACAAGCGTGTGCCCTTGGTTTTCAGCATGCTGGAGTGCATTTAAGTAGCAGCATTTTAGGACAGGCAGCCCTGGGGTTGCATTTCTAGTTCCAAGGTCCGAATGCTGGAAAAGAAGTGGTTGTGGCCCTTAGGGGCTCTCTTGCAAATTTCCCCGATATCCCGAGATTAAATTATTAATGTTCACGGCAAAGCAGCCGCCTTTGACATAGTCTTGAAGACAATCTTCAAAATGTAAGTTCTTCATAAGAACATATTTCAAAAACCCAGAGGTTACTACTGGGCACACACTGGCTCTGTCCTCAACCTGTGGCCGTGCTCAGCGGACTGTGCCTTCCCACATCCGCCCTGCACCTACAAGCACGAGGCAAGGAGGAGAACCCCCTCCGGGGACAAGTCTTTCCTGAACTGTGCTTTTTACTGAACAGAGTATTTTCCTATATCAGGACATGAAATGCCACGTTTCTCTTTTTTACCTTTTTTACCTCTGTTTCTTTTTTTTACCTTTGTATATATGTTTCAGACTTTCATAATCTCTGCCAGTTGGCTCCTGTATCTTTTTTTTTTTTTGTCCCTGTTCATCCCTTATATCCTTGGCCCACCCACCCCCCCGCCAACCTCAGGAACCTCATAGCCTTTATTAGTGTCCATGAGCTTGCATATGTATTTTACTTTGCCCAGTTGCCCACTGTGTAAATACTCGGTATTTGCTCTGCTGCCCGTAGACCCTCACTCCCCCATTCTGCTCACATGGCAGCATCCGTCTTCACACGTGGATGAACAGTTCCAAGGCATGGGCCGACCACATCTTCCTGAGCCAGGCCTCCGTCGTGGGCACTTCGGCCGTGAGTGGCGCTGTAACCGAAGCTGCAGGGCAGGGTTCTGTGGACTCCTGGGTCATAGGGTATTTAGTTTTAAGGAAAATCCAGATTGCTTTCTGTAGCGATCTTTTTTCTTTTTTATAGCTGCCTTAGTAGTATTCTATTATATGGCGATGCCATCATTTAGCCACTCTCCCACCAGTACACACTGGGGTTTTTAAACACTTTCTGTAGAACTAATGATGCAGGAAGTAACCCTGTACCTGTCATTCTCCCACGTGAAACATATCTGTACAACAGGTACCAGCAAGTGCGGTGCAGGCCAGTGGGTGCATGCGTCTGGCATTTTGGAATTTTAGCAAGTTACACACTCGCCAGCGGCGTGTGAAGAGTGCCTGTTTACGAGTCTGTTAGAGAGAAGGTGTTATCAGACTCTGGATTCTCGCCATTCTGATAAGGAAAGACCGTATCTTGGTGGATTTTAGGTTTGCATTTTTTTAAGGGTTGTTGAACATTTTTCATCTATTTACAAGCCATTACTGTGTCCTCTTCTGCAAACTGTTGTTCTTTGCTTGTTTTGTTTTTTTTTTTGGGGGGGGGCAACTGCCCTTTTTTGCTAACATTTAGGGACTATTTCTATGTTAGGGATGTAGCCCCTTGTGATCTGAATTAGGCATTTTCTCCCCGGTTTCTTTTTCACTTAACTTATGGCAAAAACACCTTTTTTGTGGGGGGAGGAGGATGGTATATAGAAGAATACCTGTGCACATTCAGTGGGTTCTGGACCATGATTCAGAGCTAGAAAGCCTTTCCGCGGAGCTCTCCGGGACTTTGGAAGGACGTTACTCGCAGGCTGACGCTGCTTTCCTGGGCGACGTCACAGCCAGTGGCGTTGCATCGCCGTGGCTCGTCCGGCTGCGCTCCAGTCCAGCGCTGGTTTCGGGCCAGACGTAGATGAGGATATTTGCAGTTGCCTGTTGAACCAGTCAGACTGCCCCACCCACCCCCAACCCCCACCTCAGCTTGCATCTGCGTCTTCCTTTGGTACTTTTGGAGAGGGCAGCCAGAGAAGGGGTGAGCAAAAGTGGCCAGCTGACTCTGGACGCTGGGTAACCTTGCACTGATTAGGCCTGTCGGCTGTGGTCAGTTCCTTTCAGTATGGAACTGCTTGTTACTTCTGTGACCGTTGTTAACTTAGTTTTCTTTGGACAGTAATGGTACCTGTCTAGGTACAAAATAGATCCCTGCATCAACTGGACAATCTTCTGGTGCCTATACAGCAACACTTTCTCTTTTCGGTCACTCCGAGGGTCTGTCCAGGATCCCAGCCAGTACTGGGAAGTCAGATGTCCATCGGCCGGTGGGAGGCCTGGCCCGGGGTGGCGTCTGCTCCCGAGGCAGCAGGTGACTGTGCTGCAATACACGGACATCCTCTGCCCTTAGGCGACCCGCCCAGGGTCTGAGACGAGAAGCTGAGAATGCAGCACGGAGCGGTAGTTACTGGGCGCTATTAGAGTTTGTCGTCCGAGATGCCATAACCACTGGGACACAGAGAGGCCTTTCTTGTTTGCAAGGACGCTCATGAAGGGGTACGGCGGTTCCATCATACAGTGTGATTTAATAGTCTAAGAAGAAATAAAATTCTCCTCCCCTCCAAAAGGAGGGTGAAAGAAGTAAAGGATAGGGAGAGCGATAAAGGGGGCATTGAGAGCTGATGAGCGAGAACCCCAGAGAGCGTGCTGTCACCCAGCGGCCAGGCAGATGCGGTGCTGGCGGAGCCCAGTGTGGAAGGAAAGGTGGGAGGAGACTCCAAGGCGTACCTGGGGCTCCCGGGAAGGTGAGGGGCTCCCAGGTCAGAAGCGGGCTCCCCGCTCCTCCCAGTTGCCGCAGCATTTCCAAGGCTGTGCCTCTTATGTTATGTCTTAGTTGCGAAGCATCTCTAGTTATGAAAATTTCTGGGAGTCATGCAAGTGAGGGTTGTGGGGAAGACACGATTTTTATAGACTGTCAGTAAAAGAAAAAGGAAATAGACAGGATGCTGTGGATCTATAGCAACTCGGACCGGCGTGAGGATGGGCGTTCTGGGAGCTGGAGACATCCCTCCGTGCCACTCTGACTCGCACTGCCTCCCTCTGAGCACCTCAGCTTCCCTGTGAGTTGCTCCAGAAACTGCTGCAGTGAAGGGCCGCAGGCTCGGAGTCCGCTGCCCTCAGACCAGGGCCAGAGCTGTCCCCTGGTGGCTCTCGCCCGGCGCGTCCCTGCCGGGCCCCGTGTGTCCAGCAGGGCGGCAGCTGTCCGTCGGGGAGGGCTGCGCTGCAGAGGCCTGCACCCCACCCTGGGCACTGGCGGGTGGCAGCTGCTCGTGGCTCTCAGGTGCCGTCTGTGCTGGTTTCGGGGTCCCTGGGTGTGACACGTGTGGGGTGCATGTGGGGCCCCTGTTTTCACTTCATCTCTTCTAGAATGCGGACAGCCTGTCCCTGAACCCTCCCCAAGCCCTCAGAGAGGGACTACAGAGTCCCAGGGTGCTCTGCTGGTCTGCTGCCTGGCGGTGTCAGGTGGGAGAGAGACAGCGAGATGAGTGCGAGGGGGGCTGCGGGAGGGTGCAGTGGCACGGGCACCCTAGCTTCACTTGCTAGCTCTGGGCCTCATTTCCTTGTCTAGGAAAAGGGAGATCTTGGGGCTAAGAACTTGCTAGGTTTTCCCCCTTTTTCCTGAGCAGTTGGGAGCTGGTTCTGGGTAAGGAATGTTCTCGCCAAGCCTCCTTCTCGCCGAGCCACCACCCAACTCGCAGTGAAGCCGGATTAGTAGGCCCCCCGGGTTTGAAGCCAGGAAAGATGTCATCGCCCAGAATACAGTCCCCGGGGAGCCGCCCAGGGTCTCGGTGCCTTTTAGGGCCCCCTTCCAGAGCCGTCCGGACCATCGAGATCAGCCCAGCCCGCGGCGGCCGCCCCGCCACCCGCCTGCGCGCCCTTGAACCGGCTGAGCGACGATGGCTTAATGGTTGCCAGTGCAGAGCTGCTTCCCAGCTAGAGCCTTTGTCTTCCCAGAGAGCAGGGAGGGGTGAGATGCCAGTGCCCAAGCACCTGTGCCCGGTGCTCAGAGCTGGGTGCTTGATGGTGCTACGGACGGAAACACGCTCCCTCCAGGCTGCCACCGTGTGGCCCTCCGGCTCTTCGAGCACCAGTAGCCATGGCGACTGCTCTCTGTGGTCCAGAACGTAACCTGGGCAGGCACTTCAGCTAACAGCCGGTCTCTGGGGCATAGGGAGAAGGGCGTGTGTGAGAGCCCTCTGGGGCCAGAGGCGTCCAGGCCCCTTCTGGATGCAGACATCCCATGAGCTACACGCGCAGGACACTCCGGTTTCGGCAGCACTTACACAGTTGTCACCTGATTCTGACCAACACCCAGGAGATGGACAGAGAAGATGAAATTATCCCTGACTTCATGGCAGAAGCTGTGACTCAGAAAGGCTGAGTGGCTGAGCGCACGTCACACAGCCGGGAGAGGCAGTGGGCGGGGATCAGCGCCTCTGGCTCGCTGGCCACAGGCCCAGCGCCGCAGGGCTGCAGGGCTGCCCCCACCAGAGGAAGGCCAGTGCCCACCTCTGGTGCTCCCTGGCTCCAGGCTTCTTGCAGAGGGAAGCCAAAACGCTCGCTTTCTCTAGGGGATTTCCCGATCGTCTTCTGGGAAATGACTTGCAATGGGCCTGTTGGTGATTTCCTAATTGCTGGACTTGCCTATTGTGAGAGTGTCTGATGCTCATGACTGCTCCATCCGGACGTGGGTGCCTGCCACGGGCATAGGTTCGGGGCAGGGTTGGGGCATGGGAGGCGGGAGCTCGCCGTCTTCGGGGTCCACTCCGAGGAACTAGGGGCCAAAACGGCGACAGAGGGGCGGCTCTTCTAATAAAGATCTCCCCAGAACCAGCGCGGAGAGAAGCAAAGACCCAGCATCTGCCACATGAGTCACCTCCCGATGTATATATTTAGACCTGTGTTTTTCATACGTACGTTGCATTTAAATAAAGTGAAGTACACTCGAGGTTGTCATAGGAAACTGTGGGGAAACTGCAGACGGTCAGCTCCACTGAAGGATGTCGGTGTGGGCGGAACTGAACGGGCGCACCGTGCCCTGCGCGCCCACGCGAGAGGCCCCGGTCGGGCCAGCGCGCTCGCTGTGCTCTCCTGGGGCTCGCCACCCGCTTTGCGGGAGTCAGGCCCCCGAGGACCTCTTGGGCTGCCCCTCACCGCCACCTCTGGCGCCCCCTAGAGGCAGGGCCCTTAGAGGCAGGAAGGAGCCCCACCCTGCCGGCCTCCTGCCACTCGCAGATCCGGGCCTGCGCCCACGCGCCCCTCACGCCTGCCCACCGTGCCTGGGCTGTGCGCACAACCCGCTTCTGGGTCTGCGTTCTGCGTTTCACAGAGGCTCCGGCCCTCGGCCAGCAAAGAGAGCCGGGAGGAGCCTTGGACGCGCTGCCCGTGCTAGGGGCTGGCGCGCCCGCCTCTCCTGGCCCCTCGCCGCTGCTGGGCGCAGAGCGGAGTGTGGCCCTCCTGAGTCGCGCCTGCCGTGGCCCAGCGATAGGAGGCCCGGGCAGCTGGAGGAAGCCTCTTGAGTATTTTTATTTCATAACTGGAGAGCTAAAAAATGAAGCTTCGACTTTCTATCTCTCCCTATTTCTTTTCTCCACCCTCCACCCTCCCTTCTCTTCCCCTCCCCTCTCCTGCTCCCTCTCCAAATGACAGACAGGGGAGCTGGCACGTGTCTTCTGTTTGTGTTTCCTGGGTTCGGGGAACATATGTTGATTCTCTGGAATCGTGATGTTTCGGTGGCAGAGCACAATCCGATGGAGAGCGCGAAACGTGCATGTTTTTTCAGAGTATGGAAGGGGTTCTTGCTTGTGCCTATCCTTTGAAAAAAATTTAAAAATATTTGTTTTGATGTAACCCTGTTCTCGCTGCATCATTGTCTCATAAAATCCCAAAGTAGAAGCCACGATTGGAGGGGTCTTTAGCGCCCCACTAGCCTCACCTCAGTTTAGGTGAGTGTTCGTGTGCATGTTGTGGGCACACATTTTGCACACTTGCGTGATCCGTGTGCACCTGTGCACAGATGTACGTGCATGTGCACAATCATTTCTACTCAGAGATTAAGGTTCAGGATGAAAGAACCATATCAAGACCTTCATTACTTTAATTTTCCTGTTCATCAAACAGTAATTTAAAAAATAATTCCCCCTCCTTTCATCCTTGCTCATCAGCCTCCAATTGACGACAGGCTCCGGGACCTGCTGCGTGGCTTTGGTGGCCCTCCTGGCACTGGGTCTGTTGGGTTAGGACGTTCTTTACAGTGGGAAATGTTTCTGGAAACAACTTTCAAGCATCACTTTACGAAGAAATGCACCGCAGTACATTGTTACGCCGATGAGACCCTCCATCTCTTACCCAAAGTTTTCAGAAGAGTTTGCGAGCTCTTGCTAAATCACACCTGAGCTAGCTCTTAGCAAACGCCAGTTGGACCTGGTGTATCTGGAGTGCGTGGCAGGATTGCAGGCCCTCCCAAGTGTGGACAGCCGTGCAGGGCGGCGCTCGGCTGCTGGTCAGCCATCCCTGCAGCCTCCTGCTTGGCCCCGACGTGCTGGGTTCTCTTGTCTTCAGGCCCTCTGAGCTTGGTTTTCTCTTGAAAGCTTTATCTGGACCTTAGGTGAAGGTGGCTCTTACTTGATCCATCACAGACTGATGTGTCTCTGCCAGTACCACCCCGTCTTCCCCAGGTGACGCCCAGCTAAGCTAGGTGTGGCTCCCAGGGCCAAGCGCCCTCAGCTCAGGGCTCTCTGACCTGCCCTGCTGTGGTGTCTCTCTCCTGGAGTAGTAGGAGTGTCTTAATTACAGCTGTATAGCTGCTATTTTTATCCGTTTGGGAATATTTGGATGCAAGGCTGGAAAACATGTTATTAAATTGCTGCTAATGCCCTGGTTCTTTGTTATGTAACACTTGTCTTGCTGGAGCATGGACGGATGTTCACTCGGAAGCCATCTTAGAGGGAGCCAAGAGGCGAGTCAGGGTTTTAGTTGGGCGCTTGTGGACATTGGGAACACGGGGACTTAGGTTACCTGGAGAGCCAGGGTTTCCTGGCTCAGATATGGCCAGCTGGAGCCAGGCCCAGGAGCGGACGGGAGGTGAGGCCAGCTGCCGGAAGGACTCCCCCCCCACCCCCCCACCCCGCACCCAGGGCCGCAGTCCTCTGTCTGCCCTCGCCCTTTCTGCTCCCCTCGTCTCTGCTTGCTGATGGCTGGCTTTCTCAGTCTGGCTTCGTGTCTTCGTCCTTTAAATTGTGTTTGAGGTAGAACACTGGTTACAACACTGCATGTGTTCTGGCCCCGACAGGTGTGTTGCAACACCCCTCTCTGCAAAGAGAGCTCCGGAGTTCCTCCTTGGGTATAATCTGGACCTTGCTCCCTCCCTCCCCGCCTCATGGAGTCCTTTCTCGCCCTTCATGCTATGGCTACGTGGCTTTTCTTTTAGCATCTCACCTCCCTCCCTTGGGAGGGGCGGCTGGCCCGCTACTCTTCCGCTCAGTGCCCCTCACTGAGACAGGGAGCGATGGCGCCACAGTTTCATCTTTGATAAAATCTTATAGCAGGATCTTCACTATCGTATCTTGGTATTTCTTTATTAACTCGCTTATTGTTGCTTTATTATAATACATGCTCATTACAGGTAATTGTGGTTAGGACAGAGCTCTAGAAAGTATAGCTCTAACAATAGAAAAATTATGTACAAGACCAGCTCTAATAGTCAAGTGTCTCTGACTTCTTCCCTGGGGGGGGGGGCTTCCTCCCCCAATGTCATCCCCAGGGGCAAATGTACCTGTTATTAGCACTATAGCCTCTTTCCTGCAGCCCAAGGCAACACCAGGGGCACCTACCAATTTAATAAATAGTGATGAAAGAAGTTGAAATCAATTTCATTCATTTGATTTTTGTAGTTTTTATTTTGAGACTATAAACTTGCTGACTTAAGCCGGTTACTGAACACCCGGTCTTTTCGAGAGGGTTAAGCGGTGTGGTGCTGTGTGTGTGATTATGGGAGAATGTATAGCACTGATGTTCTTCACATACTAGAGGGGAAAGGGGAACTTCAAAAACAAATTCTAGAGGGCAGAAGTCAGGTAGTTCTCCAATGTGTCTGTGAGAAGGCCACTCTTTAGTTATTAACCCCTCGCTGGCTTGTATCCTAGCAACAAGATTACAGAAATGAAGTAGCCCTGACAAAGGTGTGGGATTTGCCCCAAGCTTGCCTGTGGGGATCAGGGCAGGAATCCTTGCTGAATAGCACAGGGAGCTGGGGTCCTTGGAAGGGCCCCGGGCTTGGTTCAATGTTCTACTATGACTTTCTTGAAATCCTGGAAAATGTTTTATCCAGGACATTTGCATTTGCATTTTGCATTGGGCCCCAAAGTTATGTAGCTGCACCTCATTGGGGGTAGAGCATTAAAAATGAGTTGAATGCCCACCCCACTTCTAGTCCACTGCCCCATAGAGAAGAAAAAATCCATTCCAATTGCTCTCCCTTCTGCAGGAGGCAGCAGCTGTGGCCTTAAGAGACTGGCACGCAGGGGAAGCGGACAGCTCCTGGAAGGCTGGCCTGACAGGGCTGGGAAGGTCAGAGCGTCGCACCCCACCTGCCCTGACAAAGGCTCTGCAGACACCGGCTCTCAGGGGCAGTTTCTGTTCTCCCTGTTTAGTTGCAAACCAGCCAGTGCTCGCTGCCCTTGGCGATGGGACTATGAAGGCTTGGCTTCTTCCTCTCCTGCTGAGCCCTACCTTTCTGGTACCAGCAGAAGCCCACTTTCGAAGATCTTGCTTCTGACATAGTCCAGAGGGGCGCTCCACTGCTGGGAGCTGCGGTCTCCCTGCCTCTGGGAGCCTGCAAGTCTCTCGCTGAGAAACCAGGCAGGGGTCTCTGGGGTAGCCCAAGTACACCTTTAGCTCAGATTCTGCGCTTTCCAAGGGGGCCCTGGGGATGACTCTACATCCCCCATCCCAGTGTTCTTACCTTGAATGAAGAAATAAATGATTTTGTTGAGTTTGATTTTAGTCCATGATGGAAACATTTTTATTTCTCAAAAAGTTGTATTATAGAATTGAATGTGCTATTTAAAATTATACCTATGCTGTTAATAAACACACCCCGGATAACATGACGTTCTCTGGTCTCTATTTCCAAAGTGCCAGCTTGCCACCTGTCTGTGACCACTGCCTCAAGCTGAAGAACAGACAAGGAAATGTAAGGTTTAGAAACCTAGAACAATTTTTCTGTTGAATTTAATAAAAAAAAATCGGAGCCTTGTATTTTGCCCCTTCATACACGGTGTTTTTATAGTGTTCCATAGCGTTGTCAAAAGCACTAGTCTGCCACAGACGGCCACCTGCGACCAGCAAACTGGTTCGGAGCCGGAGAAGCTGTCCAGGCGGAAGGCGGCGGCACAGCCTTTCCGCGAGACCTGCTCGGTCTGCGCCGCGGCGTCTGCGAGTGCGTGTGAACGAGCGTGAGCGTGTAAGGCTGGCTTTCTCCCCTCAAGAACCTGTGGCTGCAGGCAGCCAGGGCTACCTCTGCCGGGGCCGCGGCCGCGGGGCCCCCCTGAGCGCCCTGTGGGCCCAGCAGAGAGCGCTGCGTCAGCCCTGAGGCCATCAGTCCGAGTGGTTCGAATGGCCAAGAAGGGGTGTGCCGTGGAACACGCTGGAAGCGGTGCAGAGCCTGCGCCTCCTCTGACAGCCAAGGGCCCAGACTGCGCCCACCTGGAGCGCTCCGAGAACGTGGCAGCGTGCTTGGGCACGTGCGCTCACGTGTGCCCATCAGCACCCAGCCGTCACCTGCACGCTGCAGGCGGCACCCGCTCACGTGTCCCTATTAACCACGTGCCCCGACCAACCTCCCCTGCCCTGCCCATCATCACATGGCCCTACACGTGTCCCGTGCCCCCGCCATTACCAGGCAGTCCTGCACGTGACCCCAGCACTGCCCATCACCACGTGCGCCTGCACGTGCCCCACCACCTGCCCCAGCACCTGGATGCCCTCTCAGGTGGCCCCATCACCATCTCCCCCGCCTCCCTCAGGGAGCGGGTCTGGACTGGAGGTTACCGATCGTTTGGATTCAGGAGTTTAAATTAGCTAATTCTGCGCGTTTGTTTTTGTTGTTGTTCTGGCAACTGTCAATCTCTGAACTAGATTTTAAAAGTAGGGAAATAGAAGGGCTAGCGATTCCCTTCCCTCTGCCTGCTTTTGACCCAACTTAATCCCTGGTAAATCTCAATATCCAGTGAGAAGTGACAGGCTACTTCAGAACGAGGGCGATCCAGGGACGTGCGGTTGGGCGGCTGGCGCTGACGTGTGGCTGCCGCCTTCTCCAGTCGCAGGCTCCGCTCGTTGTATGGTCTTAAGCTTCTAGACCCCTTCAATTATGTATAGCCAGTTGGCCAGAACTTAGTATATTCGTCCTGTGGAACAAAGATGAACGAACTCAGGAAATAATACTTGGTTTCTGCCGGTGTCCATCGGCCTGCAGCCCTGTGGCCATGTTGGCATCTGGCGTGATGTGCTGGGCCTCAGCGCCAGCTGCCGGGGGGAGGCACTGCCTGGTCAGAGGGGCCGTGACAGCCCGAGTGGCCCAGAGTGGTGGGAGGAAAGCCCCACCCGTGGGACACAAGGTGATGACTGCCTTAGTGCTGTGGAGGGCGACGTGGCTGGCGAACACCAGAGAAGTCAGCCAATTACCAAGAGACTTGGGGGGTTGAGTATTGAGGGGCTGGGAATGTGTTCTGAGAAAGCTGAACAAATGTTTTGGTGACCCTGACCTGTATATTTAGAGAAATAGACATTTCCCAGAAAGAGAAAAAAAGCAAGCAAGGACATTTCAGATCCCATCAAAGAATTTGTGCAAAGCCCTAGAGGCTTTAAAAACAGATAAGCAGGCAAAGGGGGTCACCAAGACAAGTGGGAAGTTAAGACGTGGGCGGAGCGCCTGCACCTGTCAGCAGCTGCGTCTGGATGTCACTGCTTCGTTTCTCCAGCCAGGAGCCCAGACTCCTGTGCAAGCGCACAGGGAGTGCACCGTTGCATGGAGGCCGCAGCTGGCAGCAGGGCGAGGTGGATGCAGCAGCCTGGAGAGTCGTGCGTGGGACGTGCCGAGGGGCTGGCAGATACTGAGCCACAGTGCGAGATCCGCTGGCCCTGCATTTCTAGAGACGCACAAGGCAAATCCAAGCATCTGCTGATGTCACAACCCAGTGTGTGTGTGTATGTGTGTGTGTGTGTTGGTGGAGGCCTCTCACTGGTAAACTCGGAATTTCTGACCCAGAACTCTCAGCAGATGTCACACAGCAGGAAAGGCAAACGGCTCACAGGCCAGGAAACCAGGATGGCGGATAAACAGGCACAGATGGGTTTGGTGCTGGTCTCATCCCACCGGTGACCGGCACGTGGCCAGACCGCCTTGGTGGTTATGGCTGCACGACGCCCTCAGCAGTGACTCCCAGAACTCTTTGAAGAAATGGAGGTTTATTGTCTACGTGACCTAGAAAAAAACGATACTGTGACCTTATATTATGGTCACAAGGAGGGAGGAGCAGGGAGGGAGTCAGAGAGCTTCAGGGTTCACTCTTTGTTGGCGAATTAAAAAATAAGGGCTGGAACTTACAACTGAGGGAGAGAAAGAAAAAGAAAAGACACCCACCAGTGACGCCAAAGGAGCTGTTACAGAGACAGCGGGAGGGGTGGGTGGGGTGGGTGGTGCGGCTGGCATTGAGGCTGGTCGGGCCGGCCCCCTCGTAGTGGCCGAGGCCACCTTCAGCGTTTACACAACAGATACTCAAACCCACTGATCGTCAGAGAAATGCAAATTTAAACATGGAATAGCTACCATTTCACGTCCTTGAGGTTGGCAGAAATAAAACTATACACAATGCCAAGTGTTGGCGATACTATGGAGAAACGGATAGTCTCTCACTTTCCTGGTGAGAGTATTAATTGTCAAATCTATCTGGAAAGCCATTTTATAATATCTAATTTTATTTATATATTTATGCGCACAAGAGCTGGGGCACAGGCCAGAGTCGAGGGAGGTGAGAGGATTTACCAGAGACAGAGTGGGGAGTGGAACAGGCAGACTGACTGAAACACACTGCTGAGGGGAGCAGCAGGCGAGGCAGGAGAGGTCTGCTGCGCCATGCGGGTCCCCTCCCTGGCCGGGTATCCAACTTGCGCTGCAGTAGCTGCGGATGCTTCACAGTGTGGTGCTCAACCCGCTGTGCCACCGGGAGGCCCCCTAATTATGTTTTGAAATGCACTTACCCAGGGATCCAGCAGCTCCACCTTTGAGTAATGAGCTCACATGCTTAAGGCTCCGTGTGCAAAGAGAATGATTGCAGGGCCAGCAGAAAGAAAAAATTAGAAACAAGCCCCATTGTGCTTTATTAGGAGAATAGACTAGTTATGGTATATTCACGCAGTATTACACGATACTTAAGGTGAATGAGCTAGCTTTACAGCTATAACCTGGATGAAATTTACAAACACAACACAGGGTGAAAAACAGTAAGTTGTAGAACATTATCTACTCTGTCATTCATGTAAATTTTAAAATGCACATCAGCGTGAAGTCTATATTCACGGACATACACACGGATGATAAAAGTGTAAGTTCCTGGATGGAAAAATGCAAAACAGTCGGGAATGATGACTAGAAATGGGACTGGGATGGAGCATCAAGAGGACCTTGGCTGAGGGTGTCACGTTTCCTGTCTCTAAAAGACAGACGGCTCTCGCAGATCAGGGCAGTGTTAGAGCCAGCGCTGTGGTACGCGCCCTTTGTAATGTCCAAAACCGTCCCGTGGTGAAATCCACGAACAGCTCGGAGAGATCGGGACTCAGCCCCAGACCCCTGCCATAAACGGGTATCGCGGAACGCCAGCCACGTGCACTTTTTGGCTGACCGGTGCATATAAGTTACGCTTGTGCCCCACTGCCGTCTGTGAGGTGTGTGAGAGCATGATGTCTAAGTGACCGCTGGGCCTGCCTCAACTAAATGTGGCCAGGGCACTCAAGGGAGCATGTACTCTTGGAAAATCGGTGCTGACCACCTGCTCCAAGCAGGGCTGCCGCTGGCTTTCGCTTTGTTTTTATAAACAGTGCAATAAAGTGAAGCTCGTGTGGAGGGTGCCTGTAGTTCGTGAGACAGCGCCCTCCCTGCACACCGTGCTCTGAGTGGCACGTGGCCCTGTCCCTGGCAGGTTGCTGCTGAGCTCTGGCCTGCTCTCTGTGGGTGTCGGCCCCTCCCGAGGACCACAGGAATCTGGGGATCCCAGAGGCTGCGTGACGTCTAGCCTTGTGCTCCGGAAGGCTAAGTTCTCCCACGGCCGTCCGGGCAGACGGAGCGTCGTCACAGGAGGCTTGTTCCTACGTGTCCAGCGGTCTCCTGAGTGGACACTTCTCCACGGGGGCACCCCTCAGTGCCCGCCCCTGGGGTGAAGCCTGCACGGACCCGTTTTGCAGAAAGTTTTCTGAGTTTCCCTGAAAACCACACTTCCCTGGTAGGAGATGCCTCTGAACTTGCAGGTAGCTGGAGAGGAATTATTTCAAGGGCCTTCATTTGATTTTGCTATTTCAGGCCATCAGAGATTGTTTAACACCCGAAATAGCTTGACTAGAACAGCTGCTAAAACAGCGACTTGTGTGGGGAACGAGGAAAGGTTCAGTGTTTTGACAGCCATTTCAGAGGATGAGTAATAAGACTTCTAAGAAAATCCTGATGGTGGCTCTCTCTTTCTTTTTCACGGCTCCAGGCCGAGTGGCGTCTGCTGGTGTTCTGTGGGGACGGGGCTGCGGGAGCTGTGTCTCCTTCTCCCCAATTCTTGAGCCCTTGCCTCAGGAGCGTGTAGGCAGCTCGGTGATAACTCACTGCGTAGGTTTTTAAAAAATACCTAATAGTCCCTTCGTCAAAGGTGTCGGGGCGAGTGCCCCAGCGACAGGCAGCCCCTTATCGGGACCAACCAGACGTGCCGTCTCGGGGCCGGCACCAGCGGGGTCCTTCAGGCCCAGGTGCCGGCTGCTGCAGAGTGTGCTTTTACCGTGCACAGATGCCCGTGGTCAAGTCACGTCTGCCCTACGCACAGCGGGAGACTGGTGACTGGAACGACATTAACAACGCGCGGTGATGGAAGCTGCGTGAGCGCCATCTCCCGCGGCGTCTCTCTGCATGTAGCATTTTGGAATGTGGTTGGTGGCAGCCAACGGGAGCCTTGGAAAGTGCGACCGTGGGTGACAGGACGTTACGTACAAAGTCGACTAGGCTGTTGGGGTTGGGGAAACTGAGGCTGGGTCTGGGAGCAGAGCCGGGAGTGAAGGTTCCAGGGCACAGCCAGCCTTGCCCAGCGCTCCTCTTTCACCGCCCGTGTTCTGGACGCAGCCTCGACCGTGGCCAGGCCGCGTGCCTTAGGCCGCTGTGTGGCTACTCAGGTTAAGGTGAGCTTCTTAGATGGGAAAGTGGACAAAATAACACACCTGGTGTCTAACGGAGACCGCAGTGTAGACGTGCAAAGTTGCCTACTTATTCTTGTTTGAAGTAGCCGTTTAGACATACCACCGTGTCCGGGGGCGGAGCTAGGGGCTTTGTTGACTTTCCTGTATTTTTGAAACCCGCAAACTGTCGTTGAGCCCGTGCGGTGGCCCTTGGGAGTGTTTGGGACCAGCCGGTCCGTCCTCCCGTCTGGGGGGGCTTTGTAGTGTGTGCAGTGGGAGGGGGTGGGCAGCAGCGGGGGTGGGCAGCGCAGGGCGTGCTCTGGCTCCTGGACCAGCGCGCGGAGACTGACCGCCTGTGCCGCTCCGTCCCCAGGGCTCCTGGTGGGCACCCTCGATGTCGTGTTGGACTCCAGCGCCCGCGTGGCCCCCTACCGGATCCTGTACCAGACGCCGGACTCCCTGGCCTACTGGACCGTCGCCTGCGGTGAGTGCGCCGGCGTCTGGGGACTCGGGGAAACGTGCGGGTCAGCTCTTTTCCGACACAAGGAGAGGACCGTTTTGTAGGGTACGCTCAGTCACTTTTAGGGTATTTTAGGGTGACCACAGCCGGCGTGACAGATGAACCCCAAACCCCAATGGCTTAGCACAACGAAGGGCTCCCTCTCGGTGGGGTGCTGTTCGGTCCTGTGGCCCCTCCATCGGCACGGCTTTGAAAGAGTTTTATTTTTGTTTTCACATGCAGTTTTAAAAAAAATTAATAGACTTTATATTTTAGAAAAGTTTTAGATTCATAAAAGCTAAACTGAGAGTTCGGAGAGCGCATATAGGCTTCTATACACATATTGTTAACATCTTGCTACAGAAGATTTGTTCAATTAAATGAAACACTCTTATAAATAAAGTCATGGTTGGGCCTCCCTAGTGGCACAGCGGGTTAAGCAATGCACTATGAAGCAAACTGCAGCCACTGCAGCACGAGTTCGGTCCCTGCTGCCGGCCGGGGAGGGACCCACGTGGTGCAGCAGACCTCTCCTGCCTCGCCCGCTGCTCCCCTCAGCAGTGTGTTGCAGTTAATCTGCCTGTTCTGTCCCCCACTCTGTCTCTGGTGGATCTTCTCATCCCCCCATGTCTCTGGCCTATACCCCAGCTCTTGTATGTATAAATAAATAAATCTTCTAAAAAAATAAAGTCCATAGTTTATTTAGATTTCCTTAGTTTTGGCCTCATGTCCTATTTTCTATTCCACAACCAGCTCTGTGTTGTAAATACTGTACTATATTTAGTCGTCTTAACAGGCTCCTCTTGAGTGAGGAAGTTAGGAAATGGGCATTCAGTGAGGGTCAGGGCGCTCCAAGCCCACTTAGCAATCTAAATGAGGAACGACCAGTGGGAGTCAGGGTGCCCCCAGCCCGGTGAAAGCGGAGCGGTCGGAACTGCAGCTCAGCGAACAACGCCCCACCTGAGGGCCGAGCTTGCTGCAGGGAAACGGGCCAGGTAACCAGGAGACTCAGCGGGCCTCAGTAACCTAGGAGCCCCCACGGCGCCACAGTCAGCCAGACACAGCGGCAAGACTCGAGGAGACAGTGGAACCCCCACTCTGGCCACTGCGCCCTGGCAAACACCGGCGTCTGGTCCCCTGCGCAGCTACCGGCGGGCCCTCTCTGCCCAGAGAGCTTTCCCGTCCTCCTCTGCTGTCAATAACTTAGTGCTGCCCCACCTTGCTCTGGTCTCGATGTTGAAATCTTTCCTCCCGAGACAAGAACCAGAGCCCTTTGGCGTCTGGCTCCCAGACGCCAAGCTGAGGACGATTCTCAGACTGTCCTTGTTCCGGAAGGTCCCAGCGGGGTGGGTGCGGCTCTGTTGGGATGGCGTCTGTGTTTTCTCATGGTATGCTCGGGGATGCTGTTCGTGAAGAGGTCGTGGAGCTAACATGTAGTTTGCATCCCCTCCCACCAGCAGGGACGCACGCTGTCAGCGCCGTTTATATGACAGTGCTCCCCGAACCCCCTTCAGTTGTGACGCCAGGTGTCTCCGCCGTCGCGTTTTGCCGTTCTTCCTCTGTCCACCTGTCCTCTTTGGAAGGAGGTCACTGCACAGCCCACATCTATTTATTTTTTAAAAAGATTTTAGTTATTTATGCATGCAACAAACTGGGGTGCAGGCCAGAGGCGAGGGGCGAGAGGAGTCACCAGAGACAGAGTGGGGAGCAGGACAGGCAGATCAACCGAAATCCACTGCTGAGGGGAGCCGCGGGCGACAGCCCACGTTTAAGGAGTGGGGAGTCTGAGTGTTTTCGATTGCTTGTATCACGATGGAATCATGAATATTTATTTTATGCGTTAGGGGGAGTCCATTACAAGTTTATTTGTTTTGTTACTCAAATCCCTCCAGCTTTGGCCACTGGGAGTTCTTTCAGTCGCCTTTATTAAGTTTTTAAATTGATCTCTGCTGCGGAGGAAGTGTGTGAGACACAGACGCAGGTCCTGTCTCTGCTCTGGAGAGCCAGCAAGCACCCGAGAGCACAAGCGAGCACCCCAGGGCCACGGCTGCAGGCGCCACTCAGCCCGGGCTCTTGGCCGGCTGCTGCCGGCTGGGGAAGGTGCCTGGTGCGGAAACGGACTGGAGGCTGTGGTGCCCAGCAGCGCTCGCTTGAGGGCTTGGCAGCATGTGGAATTCTAACATTGTGGTTGTGGCCCCTTAAAGCTGCCCTGATTAAGACCCACGGCCGGCCGGGAAAATACGGACTGTGTCGGCCATTCGTGCTCTGCCCGCCAACCTTCCCCCACCGCCTGGTCTCCCCTCTCCTCGGTCTGTTTCTGGGGCTTCGCTCTTCCACAAAGCCGCGTCCTTTGAGTGCCCCAGTGGGACACTGGAGTCACAGGCTGGACCGCTCCTGATGACTTGCCGCCCACACCGACAGCCGCTGGGCGCTCTGGGCGGGCTGCCCGCGCCATTTACCGCACAGGCTGTGTGTTCACTTTCCCCTAAGTACAGAGTTCACAGCTTCGGCATCTCGTCGTAAGAAACCAGAATGGTTTTAGCTTTTGTGTGTATCGATTACCCAGAGAGACAGCTCCAGAGTCTCCGCCTAGAAGACTCCGCAGAAGTGACGACCACGTGAAAGTCCCACTCACCCATTCGTTATTCTCGCTGATCGATTTCCCCATTTAAAACCCAAATTGCTGGCTCCCTTTCATGAGAAGACTTTAAGAGCGGAAGCTGCTACCTTAACAAGATTTCTTTGATATGCTGACCTTTCATTTTGAAATTTTAATGCTTTACTTTTTTTTATAAACTACACAGTTGCTATTTGGTGGGACAATATGCTGAAAGCTTTTTCATTTGCCTGACCATCATCATGCATTGTGGCTGGAGGAGCAGCTTCGGCAGAACATTGGATGGGCTGAAGTCATCGCCCTGGGAACTCAAGGAGGCAAGACTGTGTCTGCCCGAGCCCCGAGAGGCTTCGGTGCCTGCAGGTCAGAGCCACAGAACATTGGTCCGTGTCTTCAGGAGACCACTTTGTGCAGGGAGCGCTGGCCTTCGCGGTGAATCCTGGTCATGCCGTTGGCCTTGGACTTGGGTCAGGTGAAGACAGCAGGCGGGGTCCTCGGAGCTGGTCTCACTCCCCACAGAAGAATCACCTGGACCTTGGCAGTACGAACCCTATAGGAGGAGGAGCAGGAAACAGCACGTTACCTGACGGAACATGATCCCATGTGCTTTATTATCCTGCAGTATAGTCCAGATTGGTGTGAAGAAACTCGTGGTTCACATTCCTTGGCATCGAGAACTTTAGTTAGGAAGGGATGTCTCTTTTCATGGGTGCCCAAGACGAAGCCGCCGTCTCCTGTGGACGTGCCGCTGTGACATCAGCGCTAGCTACTGAAGGGTGGATCTGTGCAATCGCAAAGTCATTCTTTAATTCTGTACCTGACCATATGTGTATATGAGATGCGTGTGTGATGCACGGTACATACGGTACACAGGGGACTTACATTAAATAAACAATAACAAAAGCTCTTTCTGCAAGATCCCAGTCCAAGGAAAAGGGGAAGGGAACTTAATACTTTCCTGCCACACCCTGACACCCCTGTCACGTCCTGTGGCCTGGGCAGCGTTGTGCTGCTCACAGGACGGGGCTGCCTAAATCCGAGGTGGCCGGCGAGGTAGCTTACTGGGCTTATGCAAACCGAGTGTAGGGACTTCACTACACTGCGGATGACCTCAGCCCACTAGAGGGGCAGCTGGGCTGGGGCGCGTCGGGCCCTGTTCCCAGCCAGAGCCCATTTCATGTCTCAGTTATAACTGGAGTGAGTGAGGATGATTATGGGAGGCGGTTACAGCGGCTCTGTGGCCACCACTCTCCTATTGTTGCAGCTTAACAACTGTAAGCCAGCACCCTCCCTGGGCGCCCCCTGCGCTAGGCGGGCAGTGCTGGGCGAGGAGAGTGGATGACCAGCACTGCTGCTTCCTCCTGAAAAGCGTCTAAGGTTTCTTGGACTCCCCTGAGCAGACATCAGCCTAACACGGCGCTCACTTGGGTTCCACGTCCTCGCAGATGTCTCCTCTGGGAAGAGAAAATATTAAGGGCAGAGCTGGGTGGAGCTATAGCGCCTTTAAAGGCACTGACTATTAATGATGCAAGCCTGTTTTTTTTAAGTGCCTTTTAATGCTGACATTTACTGGTATCGGGTTTGCATTCAAACAGGTGGTTCCAGAAAAGAAATCACCGAACACTGGGAATGGCTCGAGCAGAATCTACTGCAGACGCTCTCCATCTTTGAGAATGAAAACGATATCACCACATTTGTGAGAGGGAAAATACAGGTTTGGGTGCTTTGTTTTTAAAAACACTTTACTTTCAAATGCAGGCATACCTCACTTTATTGCAGTCATAAATAGTGCTTATATATATGTATACATATATATATGACTCTCCGCCAAAGAGATGACTTGCCAAGGCACAAATGATTGTTGCATTTCCTCGCAATAATGGATTTTCAAATTAAGGTGTACACATTGAAACATGACGCTATTGCATCCTGAATAAGCTCTGGTATTGTGTAAACATAACTTCTACAGGCACTGGAAACCAAAAAATTCTTGTGATTTTCTTTATTGCTGTACTCACTTTATTGTGACATCTAGAACCAAACCCATAATATCTCTGAGGTTTGCCTGTAATTTAAATTTTACAGAAGAACTGAAAATAAGCAGGTAGTTCTCACACATAAGGCTCACATGTAAACGCTGCTGTGTATTTGTTTTCTTATGTAATCTCTCCGGGACAACCCTCCATGTTGTGGTTTTTAACTTAAATACTTGTGTTTGTATTTTAGGTAAAACTTTTTTGAAATAACTTTTAGACTTACTGAAGAACTATAAAGATAGAGCAAGGGATTGGCCTAGACACTACACTCCGCTTCCCTGGTGTCTTATCAAACCAGGCGCGTCTGGGTGGGGAAAGACTTGAAGCCTCCTTCCTGGCAGAACCACCAGGGTCAGCGGCCTTCTCACAGTCTTGCTTCAAGTGATATTATTTTGGGGTAGTGGGTACAAAGAACTACAGGAAGGATATGAAGTTTGTAAGTGACAATAGGTAGGAGAGAAAATAGAACAAGAACTAATTATATCAAGTAGCCATTCTTCTCATTTTCCTTACACCAGAATGTCAGATTTAATCCCCTGAAACCAATTATGAGGAAGGAATTGCAACTGTGAGAGTGAAAGAAAGTCATTCATGTGCAAACGAATGGTTTAAAAATTCACAGATTATCTGATAACAAAGGGCACCAACAGGTTTGTTTTGAAATCTAATTATCTTTCATAAATTAAAAATAATAATTAATAAGATGTAATAATTAATAAGAGCAAGCATAATCCAAGTACCATAGGTAACATTTTACTTTTGACCTAAATTTATAATAAGAATTTTATCATATTGTAGCCTCACCGTACACATATCGTCTTTTTCCCTTGATGAGTATGAACTATATTGTTACATGTTGTTTTAACAACCAAATATTATCCCATAAGTGACCTTACTATTCCTTATTCTCTTTCTAGAAGTTTAATCAGCCTCTAGATTAGTGGGGGGAGTTAGGGGATACAAACAAACAATACAGTGAACACTTTTTTTCATATAACTTTCCCTATAGGCTTTTTCCCCTTTGATGTGGATTTTAAAATCTTTATTGATAATTAAGCAGTTTACACATATGTAATGGACCTTATCGTCAATATATTAGAATCTGTGTGATTACACCATTGCTTAATTTTGGCATTCTAATTGTTTGGATGTTTTTTTCAAATTTAGTAAGTCAAAACTAGTGCCACTGCTTTAGTTTTCTGTCTTTGATTGATGATGAGGTTGAAAGTTTTTTCATGTTTGTTCAGTTAATTTTGCTGTTTTTATGAATGACCTTTTTTGTATTTAAACTTGTTAGACATACTGCATATTTGGTCCACAGTTAAGTGGACCTGTTGCCTAGAGCCTGGGGGGATCTATTTTATACTGTGTAGAACTCATAGGAAGGCAGTATTCCACCCTGTGTTCCATCATCCCATCCTCCTGGCCCAAAACCACAGCCAACGCAGAAGCAGTCTGTGTGCCAGACCCTCTATACAGGTGAGAGGTCGGGAGGGGCCCTGCAGCGGACCAGTTCCCTTCCTGTCCACAGCAGTCACAGGGCTGGTCTGTTGTATTGGCCCCAGAAGCGTCTCTCAGTTCTACATTCATGAATCCTCTTATATTTAAAAACATTTTCTTTTAAATGAACATGCTAGAAATGCGGCAGTTAATAGATATTTAGCACAATCTGAACTTACTGCTTTTTCACTCAAAACATCAGTTGTTCCATGCCACGCCCTTGCCTGGCTGCAGGGGAAGCCCTGTGACAGCTGAGGAAGAGCAGAGGCAGCCCTCTCCCAGGCCTCAGGCTCGCCGAGGTGGCTGGTAGGGTTGCTCAGGGTGCTCCTGATTAGTGGTTCTTGTTGAGACATCCATTCTTTCATTTTTCCTTCCATTCTTGTCTCCTTTTTGATCCCTCTCTCGTCGCCTGCTCACTTATGATGTCCACCTGCTGGGAAGGGTGTATCTCATTCCTCTTCCTTCTGAACTGGCTCCTTCTCCTTCCTCATGCCCTCCTTCTTGTCCTCACGCTGCCTCCTGCTTGAAGTTTCCCAGTAAGCACCCTCCCAAAGCCTGCTCACCCCTAAGATAACCTGCGTCCAAATGCGTGTGCCTGGCTTCCATGAAAGTCAACATCTCTGTTCTCCCAGCAGAGCAGTATCAGAAGTAATTAGAGGAGACGAGCTCATCTTAGACCCCGTGGAGGGAATGGCTCCCACTCCGGGGTCAGCCATGCCCCCTCTGGTATGAGCAGGAGTCAGCACCTCGGCACTTCATTTCCCAGGGGTTGCTAACTCTTAAATAATTTTAGATTTAGAAACCTGCAACTCTAAGGACATAAAAAAGACTAAAATATGACCCCTTAGCATGCCTGCTAATTTGGAAAGACAGCATATACTCATTTAATTATCTTTTATTGGATATCATTTAGGTACTCCATACTGGTGATTAAAAATATTCAAGACACTCCTCTATATTTGGAACTCATATTTAGTGGTAGATGGTCATATAAAAAATATTTTCAGCCCACACATAATTTAAAAGAACATAGAGGTGGAATGATTCTGATTTAGGATTGGTTCAAGATCGGCTTCCAGAGTATGTGAAGCCAAACCTGGGAGGGTTGATCTGGGCAGATGGGGATGGGATTTTACGGCATGAGATAGAGATTTGACCTTCCCCTCATGCACTGATGGCCTGTGGACGTTTTTAAGGTGGGGATGTATAATCACATCCCTGTCCAGAAAGTGGCTGTACAAAATACAAGGGGAAACCCTTGATGGGAGGGAGGCCCGCCGGAAAGCTATGGCAGCGGTTCCTGGAGTGCGGAGGGGCCGGAGGGCGTCTCCGTTAGAAGAAGGGGCTGCTGGCTGGGGCGGAACTGCCAGCGGGAGTCGGGCTGGATATAGTACAGGCAGAGGAAAGGTGGTGGTGTTGGTTGGATCCAAACTGTGCTGGGGCCTCAGCAGGAACCGCCATCTTGCAGGAAGTGGCCCAGACCCAGTAAGCGGGAGAGGTGAGGCCCCGTGGTGCGTGTCCAGGCCTTTTAGAAACCACGGCGGTGCCGCTTGCCACAGACACGCGATGCTACACGGAAGGTGGCGGCGTCCGCACCAAGGGCACCGGCGCTGTTCAAAAAGGAACGCGGCACACGCGTTACCATGGCAGCGCCGGGAGCCGCCATACTGTTTCCCAGCGTGCACATGGCATTGTCGTCAACAAACGAGGCCGAGAGAGTCAGCGTTCGAACTGAGCATACCAAGCGCTCTTAAAGCCAAGACAGACTCCTGAATGTGTGAAAGGAAATAATCAGAAATAAAGGAGGCCAAAGAGAAAGGTTCCGTTTCCACTGAAGCGTCAGCCTGCCCCGCCCCTCCCCCAGAGCGGCTGTGAGAACCCACCAAGAAGAGCCTGAGCTGCTGCACCCCATTCCCTACTGCGTTCACGCAGGATAGGTGTGACAAGAAAAATAAAAGACCTCTGGGCTATAAAAAATATGCAGTCTAGAATTTTAGACTTTACTCTGGTGGCAGTAGGAACCACTCAAGTTTGTAGTTGTGAAAGTTTTAGGAAGATAAATGTGTAGGGGGCATGCAGGAGGCACAAGAAGCCGAAGAGCCCTAAGACAGGGATATTAGTTGTGAGGCAGTTGGGACTCCACCCCTGGGGTACAGAGGGACCCCAGAGCCAGGGATTGCAGACGTGCAGAAACTGGGGAGATGAACCCTACCTAGCTCTGGTGCTCCCGGGTTCATGCTTCCCCAGGGCTGCCTTGAGGCCAGAGAACAGGGCAATGAAGTGAGAGTGACTTGCTGGTTCTAAAGTTCGAGGTGAAATCCAAGGGGCATTTTCTGTTGAGAGGCAGACAGCACATCTTTGAGGAACACCATGTCATCGCTGTTGTTTTGCTACAAGCTTGAGGAGAAAAAAGGGTCCACTTAATAGTTCAAGTTTCCAGGAAACTACCCACATGTTGGGGGGAACTTACTATACTTACAAGCCAGTGCTGAGGGAATTACAGAGGGACCAGATTACCGTGAACTGGCCTCTCCGGCTACCACGTGACTGAACAGCAGTCACCTGCTGAGCAAATACTTCGTTTACTGACCAACTGACCAAAAGTCGTGTGCCTGATGCAACGTCAGCTCTCGTCTCCACCCATTTTCTGTTCAGTGGGCTGCTCCTTCCTTTCTCTGTGTTCCCTGGTATTCATGACCCTGCGGCGGTGGGCCTATGGCCAGTGGCAGTCAGGGTCTTGGTCTGCTTTGCCTCTCCAGCCCTGTCCATTCAGGATGAATTTTTGTTCATGTTGGAGAACAGCTGCAGTTGACCTGAGAGCAACTACTATGAGCACGACCCAGGGAAAGGAGAAGCAGCCAAATTGTGACATCTCCTCATTTGTGAGAGAGAACTATGAGTTTCATTCTAAATGAACGAAATAAATGATTATCACCAATAAAAATAATAGAATCCCTATTGTCAGTTTAAAATCTTCTAGAATGCAAATGCTACTTGGTATTAGATTAGAACTTGGGGGTTGCCTTTGAAAATAAATTTTTTTTTAATACTGAGCCTTAGACGTATTTTTTTCCCCTTTCCACTGAATACGAAGTACAAAAGAAAGTTGCCTGTTCATGTTAAGAACATTGTGTACCTCATGTTTTATCTCTGTACAGGGCATCATAGCAGAGTACAACAAAATCAACGACGTGAAGGAAGATGATGACACAGAGAAGTTCAAAGAAGCGATTGTGAAATTCCACAGGCTGTTTGGGATGCCCGAGGAAGAGAAACTGGTCAACTACTACTCCTGCAGCTACTGGAAGGGCAAGGTCCCCCGTCAGGGCTGGATGTACCTCAGTATTAACCACCTTTGCTTTTACTCCTTCCTTATGGGAAGGGAAGGTAAGTGGTCTGGAATTTCAGAAGGAAGCTTTGCAAAGTCTATGAAATTTGTCCTAAACTCATACATCATATTAAAATACCAAGAATAAATCTGTAGTTCTGTGGTTTATTATTTTTTGTAAGATTTATTATTTTTATTTTTTTATGCATACAAGAGCTGAGGTCTAGGCCAGAGGTGCAGGGGGTGAGAGGACTCACCAGAGACAGAGTGAGGAGCAGAACAGGCCAACTGACTGAAATACACTGCTGAGGGGAGCAGCGGGTGAGACAGGAGAGGTTTGCTGTGCCATGTGGGTCCCCTCCCTGGCCGGGGCTCGAACTCGTGCTGCAGTGGCTGCCGATAGCTTGATAGCACTGATATTAACCCTGAGCCACCAGGAAGACCCTCTAACTGTGTTTAAACTATTGAACCAAGTGAATTCATTAATGTTTAATATTTGTCAGAAAACATGGTCAATTAATAAAGATTCACCAAAGGAATCTTTAGCTTAGTAAGCGTGCACTTAAGTCCATAATACTATGAAGAGAGGATGTGGTGGTCTGAATTAGAATCTTAAAACTAGCACACAAAACAATAACAAATACGGGCCCACAGACTCAGTGGGTCCACAAGGCTGCAGGCGGGGCGGTTGGGACTTCCTGGACAGGCCTTGACCGAGCCTTGTTCCCTGTGCAGCCAAGCTGGTGATCCGGTGGGTGGACATCACGCAGCTGGAGAAGAACGCCACGCTGCTGCTGCCGGACGTGATCAAAGTGAGTACCAGGTCCAGCGAGCACTTCTTCTCCGTGTTTCTCAACATCAACGAGACCTTCAAGCTGATGGAGCAGCTGGCCAACATAGCCATGAGACAGCTGCTGGACAACGAGGGCTTCGAGCAGGACCGGTCACTGCCCAAGCTGAAGCGGAAATCGCCGAAGAAAGTGTCCGCCCTGAAACGGTAGGTGGCCAGGCTTGGGCCCGGCAGACGTGGGCACAGGAAAGCCTCGCTCGTGAGACGTGACTTCTCTGAGCAGCTGCAGGGCGCGCACACGGTTCTGGGGCTGGCGCGGGGCTGGCGCTGACGCCGTGGCGACGAGAGGGTGGGCGCGTCTGGCCGGCCCCACAGCCCGCCCCGCCTGGAGAGGGTCGCCTCTGCCCCGCAGGGACCTCGACGCCCGGGCCAAGAGTGAGCGGTACCGCGCGCTCTTCCGCCTGCCCAAGGACGAAAAGCTGGACGGCCACACAGACTGCACGCTCTGGACGCCGTTCAACAAAATGCACATTCTGGGCCAGATGTTTGTCTCCACGAATTACATCTGCTTCACCAGCAAGGAGGAGAACCTGTGCAGCCTCATCGTCCCGCTCCGTGAGGTGAGCATGGGGAAGGGGTCGGGCGCTTCGCCTGTCACTCCTCTGCGTGAATCGGGACGCTTTATGGCCCTTGGTGGCTTTGGGCCGCAGGTGCTCGTGACTCCTGGGCGGCGCCTGCCTCCTTCTCACTGGCGGCCTTGCCCTGAGTGGCCGTGGCTCTGCTCACAGCGTAACTTGGTGCTTAAGAGATTTTGTTATTCGTCGGGTACGGTGAGGCCAGGCGACCAGGAGCCGACAGCTTGTCACACCCTGGGAGGGGCTGCTCGGGGGGGCGCCAGGAGAGGCAGAAGGAACGGGAGAGGTGGGCGGGAGCCTTTCTGTGCTTTCCTTGGGCACAAGCAGGCCAGCGGGAGAGGGTTAGGGTTGACTGCTCGGATCATTTCAGAGCGCTCTGGGCAGAGGGGCTGCCCCTGGGCGCTGGGGCAGGTGAAGGAGGGTACAGGGGACGCTGTGGTCGTTGGTTTGCCGGGGAAGGCCTGCTCACGGTGGGGTCTCTCCCGTGTTCAGGAAGCTCTGCGGGCAGCAGGCCTGTCGGCGTCGACAGATATCAAAGCATCGAACACAGAAACTCAAACGCCTCACACCTGCTGCCAGCTGCAGCAGCTTGCTGCGGGGGCCCAGGGTGCGGGGCTCTGTCAGCCCCAGCCCAGCATGGGACCATGGACAGGCTGCTGGCCACAGGGCCAGGCTGCAGGCCTCCCCTCTCCCAGGCCTTCTAGTGTGCAGCTCAGGCTTTGCCATCTTGGGACTCGACCCTCGCGCCGGGGAGACCGAGGCGCGCCCCTGTGTCTGGGCGGAGGAGTCTCGTGGTCCTGGTGGGTCCGGGACTCCCAGCACCCTCCCTTGAGGTTGGGTGTGGGTGGGGCTCCAGGTTGGGTGCTGCACGAGACCTAGGGCTGGGCTGGTGGCTTGCAGTTGCCACCCGCATCCTTTCTAGAGGTTAAAGTGGTTAGAAATGTTGGGTTTCAGATGGACCACGCTAGATCCTCTGTAGTAACGGGTTCCAGTTTCCACCACGTGCTTTTCTTTAAAAAAAAATCTTTTACATAAGCAAATTTTGGTTTTCTCTTATTTCTTATGTTACAAATAATCTGTCACTATCACAGGATATTTTCGAAAGTACAGACACATAGAAATATAATGGAATTTGCTTCTAATCCCGCTACGTAAAGACATGTTTGCGGCACAGCCGTGCAGGTCCCAGGCTTTTCTGTTTGTTGCTGTGTTTAGGTCGTTTGTATGATTTAGCTACAAAGCGTAGGAGATTATAGTTTTTGCTTCTCTCCCTCACCAGTGATTGTACATTAAATCTTCCACATATTATTAAATATTCTTTTATAACTTTTCATGATTATATATTACTTGATTAGTTGTATTATACATGCACACATTTGTATGTACTTATAAGATATAAACATATATGGAGTTTATTCAGTTACCCATGGTTGGCTCTGTGCATGGTTTTAGTTTTCTCCCAGTCATATATATAATTTTCCTTAAATTATAAATTTGTAGACATTGAATTTGTGGATCAAAAAGAATATAAAATGTTAGGCAGTTAACAAGTGTAGTTTTTCTTCTTCTAGGATGAACTAACTGGTTTACAATACATTTTGAGGCCAGGGTATCTTGTTGGGATGAATTCTGGAAAGGATAATTCACCAGCACATACACTTGGCTCTGAAATGCACTTTGTAGCCTTTTCCAACCAATTTACCTTCTTTGCACAGGCTGTTACTAAACCGAATGTTGCTCTTTGAGTCCTCCCTGAATACAGTAGCAGAGTTGCCTGGACGGCTGGGAAGCCCACTCTGGGAGCAGCGTGCCCTGTGGGTGTGCCGGCGGCGGGGGGCAGAGGGGCCTCCTGCCGTCTGCTCTCCTGCCCCCCGTCTCCGGGCGGTGGTCAGCTGCTGCCCTCGGGAATACAAGAGCGAGACGCGGGTGAGGACGGGAAGGGCACGCTCAGCCCGTCTTAGGCTGGTTGGTCTCCCTAAGAGGCAGCAGGGCAGAAGTCGTGTTCCAGGGTAGATGGAGGAGGGAGGCGAGAGGAGTCACATGGAGAAACGAGGCGTGTTGTGGTTGGAGAAGGCGGCTTTAAGAAATACGCCCCTGAACCTGATGAATTGCTGAGGTATATTAATGGTGGAGCCTGAACCCCAACTAATGGAAGAAACAAAAACCTAATGTAATTTTTATTACCTTTAGGGAAGGCTAATGACACCGGGGTGCCCCCCCACACTCTGTCTGGCGGAGGGGGCTGTCCTTGCACAGGTGCCCTTGGGAGCTGAGTCAGGCTGAGGCTTGGCAGGGGTCACCGTGGGAGGGTTTCGTCCTTCCTGGAAGGGCCGGGGTTGTATAGACCAGGAGTTGTTACTTTACTTAATTATTAAAATCGAATGCAGTGCCACAGACCAGCATTACCTCAATAAAAGTAATAAAGAAAACAATGCACAGCCTTTGGGGGTTTGTCGTGTGTCTGCAGACACAGAGGTGAGCAAGGGGGGCGCACACGGAGGCGGGCAGGCACCACCACATGTGCCTTTACACGGTCACGCTCTCCACCGTCATTGCTGCGCTTGCACATGTTGCTCTGGACATAGTCACAGAACGCTGGTCCCAATAAAATAAAATGAGCTGAAGCATTGACTGAAGGCTGTCAACATATTCCGCAAGGAGACTCCCGGTAGACGAGACGGATGCTCAGTGTTTATGCAGAACCAGGTGTAGATCCAAAGGTATCACAGAGGCTGCGAAACTGGAGAGATTGAATTAGATTCCTCATTAGACAGAGATTCAAGAAGCCTTTTTTTTCCCCTAAGCACAGTTTACCTTATAAATGTTCCATATTCACCCCCAAGCTTTCACTAAACACCGAGTTGGTGACGAAAGCTGTCTCACCACAGGAATATATGGCGGGGGCGGGGGGACAGCACAAAGCCAAGGGCACAGCACCCAGCTCCAGCTCCCCTGTCACAGGAAGGGAGCCGGGAGCCTGAGAGCAACTGCGGATTGCACGCGGGAGGCTCTTGTTTCTGTCTTCACCGCCAGTGGTGGGATAAAGGATGGGGGACCACCCGCTGGGCATCCTGCTCGAACATGTCCACAGGCCAGCTGTGTTTCAGGCAGTGACCTCAACCCTCGGCATCTGTCATTTAGTGCCAGGTGACCAAAAGCATCAGAAAAAATGCGTTGTGAAGAACGAGTTTGTATCGGTCTGTGGCTTTAAAAAAAAAAATGTATAGACAATCTCTGCATGGAAAGGTACCAAAGCATTAGCACTGTGCATTCCAGTGTGGCTAAATTATGGGAAGTTGTAATGTCTCACATGCAATGGGGAAGCTCTTTTAATGTCACACACACACACACCCCTGGCAGCCAGGGCACATCCAACTCAGCTGTTTTCACCTCGTCTATTCACGAATTGCGCCTTTAAAACTTTAAAGTGGTTGGAGGGAAAGGGAGCAAGCAAGGGTGAGACGGGAAGGGTCAGTGGTGTTTTGAAAACCTATCCTGAAGCTCGGTGAAGGGAACCAGCCTCCGGTGCTTTCTGTCTTTCGTGGGTGATGTTGCAGTGAGAAGACCTCACTTATGGCTCCATGAAATTTTAATGAAAATCGAAGGATTCCTCTCCAGCCACGTCTCTCTGTCTGGGCTCTGTGGCATGTTGGGTGGGGCTTGTTGAAGACCGGCGTGGGGGCTGCCCGATGCAGTGTCCCTGGCCTTTACCTACCAGATGCAGGGGCCCCTCCACCAAGCACCCCTTGACGCCCACAAACGTCTCAAGGGGGTAAAACATCTCCAAAGTTAGAACTAACGATTGGGAAAGGCCAGCGAGACCTTGCCAACTCCTGGTACTAGTCTGACATGTTACAAGCTGTTCTGTTTTATGGGAGCAGAATGCGAGAGCTGCAAGAGCTCGGAGCAGCCCCAGGGCCACCTGGGAAGTCAGGCTCTCGGTTTGCCGCTCCCTGCAGGTGACAATTGTGGAGAAGGCCGACAGCTCAAGCGTGCTGCCCAGCCCCCTGTCCATCAGCACCAGGAACAAGATGACCTTCCTCTTTGCCAACCTGAAGGACAGAGACTTTCTGGTGCAGAGGATCTCAGATTTCCTGCAGCAGACAACCTCCAGAATCTACTCGGACAGAGAGCTGGCGGGAAGCTACAACAGCTCGGACGACGAGGTCTGTGGAGGGCCTGGGCGCTGAGCTTCGCGGCCCCTGCTCAGGGTTCCCTGTGGTTCCTTTTGTCTGATCTTTGAGCTAAGCCATCTACCGCGATGCCCTGAGTGACAGCTCATTTAAATCTCAGGGAGCTTGCCTCTGGGGCCAGCTGGGTCATCTGGCCTGCCCTTTACATTTCACAGTTGAAGAAATTAAGCAGAGTTAAGTGTCCTGAGCTGTGACCAGGGAGTCTGGTCCTTACGGTGATATGACGGGGAGTGGTACGAGGGCCACCCAATGAAGTCTCATGCCTGACGTACCAGTGCTGACGAAGGACCTGCAGGCTGTCCCCGGAGCAAATATCCCGGGAAACTGGAGACAGAATGCTCGTGACAGCTCCAGCGATAGCGCCAGTTCCTGGCCGCTAAAACACGCTGCAGTTGGTGAGCTCTCTGTCCCGTCACCTGCTGCCAGCCCGTGTGGGCATTCCTGCAGGCCGACGGCTAGCGAGGAGGCGAAGGAGGTGGTCCCTTAAGCAGCTGATTCAGCCTCGATGCGCTTGGAAGGGCACTCCTCAGAAAAACAAGTGTCTGCAAAATGCATCTAAAACACAGAGACACTTGCTTTGAGCTCTGGGGCTCTGGGGCCGGGTCCTGGGCTCGGCGGACCCCGCAGGACACACCTGAGGCCACGTCCCCGCACCGGCGGGCCGTCGCCCGCTCACGCCGCCTGCCCTCTGCCTGCAGGTGTACTCCCGGCCCAGCAGCCTCGTGTCCTCCAGCCCCCAGAGGAGCACGGGCTCCGAGGCGGAAGGGGAGCGCCCCTTCAACCTGAACGGCGACAGCGTCCCCACGGCCACGCAGACGCTGATGACCATGTACCGGCGGCGGTCCCCCGAGGAGTTCAACCCGAAACTGGTGGGTGCCCCCTGCCCGCGAGGCGGGGTTCACTGTCCTCCCGGGTCCTCTCCAGAACGCGGCCGCCGTCCCGGGGTTTGCGCTGCTGCTCCCGAGCGTCTCGCGATCCTCGCGCTGCTGTGCGTGCGTGCATGGGCCCACGCGGCAGACAACGCTTGATGCGACACGTGACGGCGCTGGGGCTCTTCGCAAAGCGGGGTTTCGTTCTCTCTTCCAGGCCAAAGAGTTTTTGAAAGAGCAAGCCTGGAAGATGCACTTTGCCGAGTACGGGCAAGGGGTGTGCATGTACCGCACGGAGAAGACCCGGGAGCTGGTGCTGAAGGGCATCCCCGAGAGCATGCGCGGGGAGCTCTGGCTGCTGCTCTCAGGTATGGCGGGGTGACCGCCCCGGCGCCCCCAGACCCGCACCCCAGCCGCGCTAAGGCGCCGCTCCCGGCCAGTGTTGCTGGGCAGGTTCACGCGGCTCTCGGGTTGCTGCCTCTCTGATGGACTGTGGAGGTCCCGGGACAGCGTCTGGGCTCGGCCCTCTCCTAGGAGCTTTCTCATAGCTGCTCACGCTGGAGCCGGAGAGCAGGAGCCCACGGCTGGCCTCCCGCTGTGCTTGCAAAGCGCCCATCCTCTCTGGGGCGCCTCTGTTGTCTCTCGAGCGCCCCTCGGGTGGGAGGGTGCGAAGAGCCCCGGCGGAGGGGGGGCGGGGGGATGACACACGTTGGGGCTGCCCGGAGCAAGGGCGGGGCTCCCTTTTGCGTTGTTTGTTGAAGTCACGTGGGTTTTTAGCGCCGTGTGGGCGTCAGGTGCGCACCGTGTGCATCAGCCCCTGTAAAGTCGCCTGCGTTTGCCACCCAAAGTCGGGCTTTCCTCGTGCAGTTGACCCACGTACAGTCCCCTTCTCCTCTCCCCTTTGGCGGCCATTACTTCTCCTTGAAATGTGAGGGGTTTTGTTTCATTTGCTCACTCGTTGTCTTCGTCTTCGCACACGTGAGTGAGCCGTGCGGGTTTGTCTTCCTCCGGCTGACTTGCTCCGGCTGTCATCGTCTCCAGGGCCGCCACCTTGTAGCAGATGGCAGCGTCTCACCCCGTTGAGTCATAGCTGAGGGGCGTCCCCGTGCGTGTATGCCGCACCTTCTTATGCACTCAGCTGCTGGTGGGCACTTTTGGGTCGTGTCCGGCTCTTGGCTGCTATAAATACTGCTGCAGTGGCTATGGGGAGCAATTGTCTCTTCAGGTGGATGCTTTTTATTTTTTTTTAAGATGTATTTATTTATGCATTTAGAGCTGGGGTACAGGCCAGAGGTGTGGGGGGGTGAGAGGACTCACCAGAGACAGAGCGGGGAGCAGAACAGGCAGATCCACTGAAACACACGCTGAGGGGAGCAGCAAGCGTGGCAGGAGAGGTCCGCCATGCCATGCGGGTCCCCTACCTGGCCGGGGATTGAACCCCCCCCAGGCTGTGCCGCGGATGCTTCACAGCGTGGTGCTCAACCCGCTGGGCCACCAGGGAGGCCCCAAGTGGATGCTTTTAATATTCGTCAGAGAGATGCCAGGGATGCTTCTGTCTTACGGTGCTCCTGGCCCTAATGTGTTGAGGACTCGCCACCCTGTCTCGCCACGGTGACCGCAACACTTACCCCCCGAGCCGTGTGCCGGGCCTCCTCCTGCCCTCATGAAAAGTCATCTGTTGTATCTGTCGGGTATCTCCCAGGCGCCATCAATGAGAAGGCCACACACCCCGGGTACTACGAGGACCTCGTGGAGAAGTCCATGGGGAAGTACAACCTCGCCACTGAGGAGATTGAGAGGGATTTACACCGCTCCCTCCCGGAACACCCAGCCTTCCAGAATGAGATGGGCATCGCGGCTCTGAGGAGAGTCTTGACCGCTTATGCCTTTCGAAATCCCAACATAGGGTATTGTCAGGTAATGTCATGGGTGTTAATGCCTTGAACAGTTCTTTTCTTAGCCAGTAAATAATGAGAAAAAGGCTTTGCGGTTAGCCTAGCTCTTGCTGCACCAGCAGAGTGGCCAGTGACTCTGTGCGGCCGGCCTGACTTGCAGGATGCGTAACGGCGTTCCTGCTTGAAAACGTGCTCAGCAGCATGCCACGCTAAACGCCAGTAGGGCCCTGGGCTGTGGCAGCCAACAGCACCTGCCGGTCTTACGATGGCCGTGGGCAGCAAAGTCTCTCGGCTGAGAACCACCACGCTGCCGGGGGGGCCAGGAGATGAGGTGCCTTCCTGAGCCCGCCCCGTGCAGCTGGGGCCTTAAAGCCACTTCTGTCACTCTGGCCACCCTCAGCCCTCCCTGGGTACTAGAGAGCAGGCCTGAGCTCTGGCCCGTAGCTCGGATTCTAGCTGCTCCAGTGCGTGCCCTTTGCATCCTCCTAAGCGATAAGATCCTGGGGACTGGAGCTCTTATATGCTATGGTTATATTTTTATATGCATCAAAGTAAGTACTTAATTCACTATAAAAAGTGCTTGCAATACACACCAACCAAAGGGTCTCTTGTAGCCAGTGGTACTTATACTACGGTTTAGTGCGTTAACGTGGCCTTAGGCTATAGACACATATTCAGAGAGGTCTGCCTCACTGTCCGTCTAAAAGCTGAAGCAGACGTAACTCCTCTACACACACGCACACGCACACAGGCACAGGCGCCACATGTGAATACACACACGCCCATACACAGTATAGGTCCCCATACCACACCTTTTTTATCTGTCTGTTAGCACCTCATTAAATATACCCCCAAACTGATAAGTTAACCTTTACCTCTGCATCTTATCTCTCGGGCACCAGCATTTTAAAGCTTATGAACCAGGGTGCCCCCCCAGTTCGTAGTCCAGAACCTATTACAAACAGACCATCGAAGCTTACTGTGACGGGACCGCTGAGCACCCTGTGACCGCTAGCGTCTACCAGAAGCAGCAGGGCATCCTCGGCGGGGCTCCAGTAATGACTTCACTTGGGAAAATGCTAAGTCAGCCGTCTGAGGAGCCTATTAGAACAAAATTCTTGCTTGACATTTACATCGTAGAAGTCCGAAGAACAGTTACCGGTTTCTACAAGATCAAAGGAAGTCCAGGAGCTAGTTGGCTTCTGCTATGATAGAACTAGCAGTTGTCTTTTGATCTTCATCTTTTTAATTAGAGGACTGTAAAGTAGTTGAGCCTTGAGTGGTTAGCAGCTGATATTATCCTTTAATAAAGTAGTTACTTTAGAAGTTCAGCCCCTGTTCCTTATCACCCCATCCTTATCCAGAGGAAATAATGGTGCAGGCTCCATCTTTGAAAGGCTTCTTTGTTCTCTGAATGAGCCTCAAGTCACAGGTACTTGATCAGAGAAACCATAATGGAGGTTTACTTCATTTACTTCCCGAGTTAAGGATTAAAAACATCTAGATTTGGGCAGGTTAAAAGCTTTGCCAAACAGCCTGTGGGCAAAGTGGTTGAGTTCAGTTCTTGGAGGATACCAGCCTTCCAGAAGAGTCTTAACAGTTACAGACTCAGAAGGAAGAGGTTTTACATCTTTAAAACATAAACAAAACTCAGAAGAATTTGTGGGTTTGGCTTGCAACACCCTTACGTCTTTTCCGGCCTTCTGCAGAAGTTTGCTGACCCCGTGAGAATAATTCAGCCATTTTGTTTTAGGTGAAGAAAATTGCTTATAGGTTAAACTTACATGGGGCCATCCTCTTTCCTTTTCTAGGCCATGAATATTGTCACGTCAGTGCTGCTGCTTTATGCCAAGGAGGAGGAGGCTTTCTGGCTGCTGGTGGCACTGTGTGAGCGCATGCTTCCCGACTACTACAACACCAGAGTCGTGGGTAGGTGGGGTGCAGCTCCCACGTTGGCCCACACCTCGCTGGGGACACACTCCCTGATACCAGCTGACACACCATTCCCAGTCACCAATGGAGCTCTGGACTGTTACGTTTGTCCAAAATGGGGAAGCGTAGTGTTGACCGAGATAAAAGCCTGAAGGATCTTAGATAAAGAGTTTATTAGATGCTCCAAGTGAAGATTCAGCAGATTTTACTCTGTGCCAACTATTCCAATAAACAGAATCTGAGTTCAGTTTTCATAGCTAGGACTCAGTAGTCACTGATCTCAAAAAATGTAATTATGCCAGGGGTGGGGGAAGGGAGGGGTTCTGCTTTTCATCAGTAGGTTTACAACTTTCAGTTTCCAAAGTTACCTGAAGATGTGTTGGTGCCACCCGTTCCCAAAGAAAGGCAGATGCCAGCACCTGATCGTGTCCCTGGTTTCTAGAGAAGGCAAAGGCCCGGTACCCACCGTCTAGAGCTTCTTTGTTGGTTTCTTGGTCTTTCGTGGGGGTTGAAAGGCTGATTTGCCCTCAAGGGGCAGAGTTTTGCTTGACTGCTTCACAGAACAAGGCCTGGCCTGTTCTGAGCTGAAGTCTATACAGACAGTCTGGCTCTCCAGCCGGCTAGACTGGGGGGCGGGGGGCCCAGAACCCCAGGTCCCTGTAGACGTTCTGGGAACAGCGTGTTTACAGAGGTTCTGAATAAAGAACATACACAGAGGAGCCCCGTGGGGTTGAAGAGGGTGCTCCGGTGTCACTGCTGCAGAGGTGATTGTAGAGAGCTGGACGTGGGCCCTGTCACGCCAGGCCGCGGCACGCTCACTGACCATAAGCCCGGAGAGAAAGCACAAGTGTCCAAAAAAGGGCTGTGTGGCCTACACATCAGCGACCTGCTCCAAAGCTGGGTTTCTGAGGTACTTCCCGGTACTGCGTCTTCAGTCTCACTCTGGCGGTATTTAAACAAATCAATGCCGTTTCTCCTTAGAAGCCCCTAGATGTTAAATCAGGTCACTGTTTTAGCAGGACAAGCTTTCCCTTGCCAGTGTAGTGCAGACGTGTGCATTCTGCCTTCCTCTCATGTTCCATTTATTTCTAAACCTTTGGACACTAACTGCGTTCACTGGCGATATTCTCCAGAAATCTCAGTAAGGTGATCACACGGGTACAACCGACATGCTTGTAAGTCCACAAAGCGATCATTTTTTAAAAACTGCACGCGGAGACCATGTAGGCAGAAGATGATTTTTTAGAACAAGGGTTCGCCAGAAGAGGCGCTGCTGAGACTCTCCGTGCGCACTGGCGGCCTTGTCTGGGCCGGCTGTGGACCGGGAGTGGCGGGGCGGGCGGGGCGGCCCGGCTGACGCCCTCCTGTGCCGCAGGTGCGCTGGTGGACCAGGGCGTCTTCGAGGAGCTGGCGCGAGACTGCGTCCCGCAGCTGTACGACTGCATGCAGGACCTGGGCGTCATCTCCACCATCTCCCTGTCCTGGTTCCTCACCCTGTTCCTCAGCGTGATGCCCTTCGAGAGCGCGGTCGTGGTCGTCGACTGCTTCTTCTACGAGGGAATCAAAGTGATCTTCCAGCTGGCTCTGGCCGTGCTGGACGCCAACGTGGACAAGCTGTTGAACTGCAAGGACGACGGCGAGGCCATGACCGTCCTGGGAAGGTGGGGTGCAGCCTCACCCTGCTGGCGTTTCGGGCCGCCTGGGGGCCCCCGCCGCCTGCCCCGGGCGGGGCTCCTGAGTCCCGTGGGCTGATGTGATGACCACCCCTCCTCTCGAGCTGGAGCATTGATTTTCACCCGCCCTCTCTTTAGCGGTTAAAGGATTTTCATTCCTATCCGGAGGCGATTCTTGTCTTTGGCTGAAAAGCACCGCGTCTGCGGATCTGGGCGGGGAGCTGTCGGGCGGCTCTGGGGCCGCCCAGTGACGCGCGGTCCGTGCCCTGGCCTGCAGGTATCTGGACAGCGTGACCAACAAGGACAGCACGCTGCCGCCCATCCCCCACCTGCACTCCCTGCTCAGCGACGACGGGGAGCCCTACCCCGAGGTGGACATCTTCAGGCTCATCCGGACCTCCTACGAGGTAGGTGCTGCCGGCTGCGGGGGGCGCCCGGTGAGGGTGCGGGCAGCCGGCCGCGTCCACGCGCACCAGGCCGGCCCGCGGGCGCCTGCTTCCCTTGCCTTCCGGGGTGCTGGCCGAGACGAGCAGCTCGGCTCCGGAGCTGGACACTCGGTGAGGCTGCAGGCCGGCGCCGAGGCAGAGACTAAGGGCAGCTGTTGGCTGGACACTGGAAAGCGGGTTGTTGCCACACTGCGGTTTTCTAATCGCCGCGCAGCACCGGCAGGCACTGCACCGTCAGCAGTTTGGGTGATTGTTTCCCCACCAGCGCGCTCGCTGTTGGAGGCAGCAGTGACTTCCCCAAGGGCAGCCCCTGAAACCTCCGTTGTTTAGAGAATTCAGGACCGAAGTCACCCCGGCCCGAGCCTGAGCTTGGCAGCCGCAGCCACCACCAGCCGGGCAGGACTCGGCCGCACCCATGGGGGGCGAGGAGGACGAGACCAGACCAAGACTGCTGCGCGCCTGCGTCCCGTCTGGCTGACCCGGCGGTGGCCCCAGCTGCCCAGCGGTCCTGGTGCTGGGCGCCGCGGCGGTCTCCTCCCGGCTGGGAAGAGGCCCCTTTCCGAGGCCCCTGCTGCAGCTCACCAGCCACGCCGCTGGCTGTGCGGGTGTCTCTGCTCTGCGCGGCTGCAGGCTCATGCGTGAGCTCCCGGGGCTCCCCGGCGCCTCGGTGGGCCTGAGGGCCTCGGTCCTGCCATCTCTTTTCTCCCCTCCTGGCCAGCTGCTTGGTGGTTCTCCTTCTGCCTGTGCATTAAAATTGCTTTAAAAATTTTTTAAAGCTTATTTCTAAAGGTTTTTTAAGCCTTTAGAAGAAGAAATTCCCAGGCTCCATTCCAAGCCAATTAAATCAGCCTCTGGCATGAGGCCCAAGAACAAATATTTTTGTGACATCCCCAGGTGATCCCGGGCCCATGAGTGCTCAGAGTCGCTGCCCTAGATGCAGAAGGGGGTCGGCATCTGAGACGCCCCGGCGGCCGCTGGGCTGAGGCGGCGCCAGCGTTCTAGAGCAGGCAGTTTCCTTCCGTGCTTCGAGATAATTAGCCAGGAAAGCAGGAAGCAGGGAAAGGCTGAAAGCGCATTTAGCTCTGGGTTGGTCACGACGGGCTCTGCACCGGTCAGGTGTGCCTGCCGAGTAGGAACGACATCTGTATTCACAGCTGCTCCCGGGAAGGTTTTGTGCCTTGTAATTGCTCTCGAGTCCCCGCTGGACGGGGCGGTTTCCCCGTGTGGGGCTCCTGTGAGGCTGCGCGGTGCTGCAGCCACGCAGACATGCAGGTCCGGCCCCAGTCAAGCTCCTGGCCCCGGGTGGCCCGGGATGGCCCCCGGGTGATGCTCCCCCGGGGTGGTGTCCTCAACGCGGGGCGCTGCAGCAATTCCCTCTCATCAGGTGCCTCCCCCATGTGGGGAGGGTGCTGGGGGCTCTGCCACAAGGGAGACGTTCCCCCAAATTAGGGTGAAAATGTCAACAGAGACAGGTGAACTCGTTGTTGCCTGAAAGTGAGAGGCTCTAACCAAGATCTAGTGACGCGGCAGCGCCGGGCTCCTCTGGGGCAGTGGAGACAGGAGGGCGGGAGGACACATGCAGTGAGGTCCGTCGGTCCAGGAGAGCCTGCGGGTGGCCCGTTTCAGAACCACCATTTAATTGCAAGCTTCCCCGCAGCCCGTGGAAACGGCGGACTTTCCTTCAACGCATTATTTCAGCTGCTGCGCGGTGTGGAAGGGCCGCGTTGAGGGCGTCTCCTTGTAAAGAGATGCCGCGGTTATGTCGGGAGGGAAGACCCAAGAGAGGCAGAAACAGCACTTGCTCGCTCGTTCAGAAAGTCTCTAAGCTGTGGCAAGTGTCTGTCCCGGGCCAGGCATCACACTGTGCCCTGCAGATGCAGCCAGCACGCAACGTGATTGTTTGTCTCTTTAACGTCTAAATGTTTTCAAGCGCAGGACAAGTCAGAAAGATACTACAGCGTTTCTGTTAACCCATCACCCGGTCCCAACAATTAACAAGGTTTTGCTGATCTCTCTTTCATCTACCTTTTTCTTCTGACATATTTTATTTCACTTAGAAATCCTTTCTTCTTGCATCTCTGAACGGAAAGGCACTGGGGCATGATAGTTTTTGCTAATCTATAGCTTTGATTTCCTGATTGAATTCCCCAAATGTTGACTCAGCCCTCAAAGCCCAAAATGCAGACGTGCGCTCTGCAGGCAGTCAGAGATAGCGCAGGCGCCGCAGGGTGGGACTCCCGGCGGGCTGTCAGACCCCCTTTCAGCACTGCCGCTGCACACTTGGGCGAGTCGGCGATTCTCAGAAGCTGCGGCTGCCATTGCCTCATCCTGAAACGCCAGAGCAGCGCCTGTCGCCTGGTCACTGCAGCCAGCGGAGTGCCCTGCAAGCTCGGGCTGAGCGCTTAACGTGAGTCAGCAGGTCCTCAGCTCTGCCGAGCGGCTCCGCCCCGTAGGAAGTAAGCGTGATGATAAGCAAAAACCAAAGGGAAGGTCACGATGAAGTCAAGAAAGAAGGAAGCAGCAGGCGGAAGGGTGGCTGGGGGCTGCTCTGCCCACCCCCCCCCCCATGCTCTGAAGGTTCAGCTGCCATCGTGACAGATAAGACACAGGGGGTGCATCCGGACACGCGGGGTCTGAGCGAGACTCACTCTCCAGGCAGAAGGGCGCCGGGCTCAGGCCCACGTGACATGTGAGGGGCGCCCGGTCCCCTCTGTCACTGCCCACCCAGCGAGTCTCTGGAGCGCTAATGCCGTCAGCTTGTTCACCGGCTCGAACTTCACGAAAGTGGAGCGGTGCAGGGCGCACGCTCCCGTTCTGGTTTATTTCTCTTGGCGTTGTGACCGTGAGATTTCTCCAAATTCTTGTGTGACAAGGTCACCATCACCCACTCTGCTGTGCAGGAGCATTTGAGTGGGTTCTTGCTCTTGGTTCGGGGTGTCACTCTGGGTATCCCTGCATATGTCTGTGGTTAAAAATACACACACTTTTCTTTGGGGCATAACTTTAGGAGAGGAATATCTGGGTAATAGGCATATATCTGTTTAAATTTACTAGCTACTGCCAGACAGATTTTCTGGCTGACCAGTAGATATTTTGAGCAGCCTATGAGAGCCTGGTTGTACTGTACCCTTGCCAACACTTGACCCTGTCCACCAACTCTTCCTTTATCCTTAAGTGAACTTCCCATTGCATCATTGCTTTTATAGGTTAAGGCTCATGCTTTAAGCAGAATTTCTTAGTTTTCCTCTTGCATCACCAAGAGATGTAAACTTTTTCATATGCTTGTTGTGCCTTCAGACTGGAAGGTTCATTTGTCTTTCCAAATTCAGCTGAATAAACATTCAGGCAACACTAGGCATGGTTCCAGGCCTGCCATTCGGAGACACACAGCAAGGGTTCGTGGCCAGGACAGAGGCTATGGAGGCAGAGACCAGGGCGGGGAGCCTCACGCCAGTGTTCCCCCAACCTCCCCATCTAATCGTTAGGCTTTGATATTTACTTTCTAGAAAATTCCTCCACTAATGCACTCTTTTTCCATACTCAAATGGCCTTTAAAGCCTTAGATAACGTGTCTTCTCCTGATCAGCTATCGATGAGGGAGGTTCATTTATGACTTTGAATGTAGTTCAACCACCAGCAAACAAGAGCATTTCCCGTTACTTACAGCTGTTACGTGGCTTTAACGGACAGTTCCTGTGCGAACAAAGGCGATGCTAGGACGCCTGCTGCTGTGACGGGAAGCTCCTCGTGTCCGGGCTGTGTCTCTGTCAGTCCTGCAGACACATCCCTGGGGGCCATAGCGGACCTCTCACAAATGCCCATGCTGCTCCTTTCCAGAAATTTGGAACTATCCGGGCAGACCTGATCGAGCAGATGCGCTTCAAGCAGAGACTGAAGGTGATCCAGACCCTGGAGGACACCACGAAACGCAACGTGGTGAGTCCCGAGGAGCAGACCAGCCACCCTCCTCCTCCTCCCGCCTGTCCCAGCTCCCATGGCACAGACCGAAGATTTAAGACAAGAAGATCAGGAACTTTCCTGCTAGGGCACCTGTGCGTTTGTGAACCATCGTGTTTGTCTCCCGTAGGTGCGAACCATTGTGACAGAGACTTCCTTTTCCATCGACGAGCTGGAAGAACTCTATGCTCTTTTCAAGGTGAGGTATGAAGTGGATTTGTGTAGATTCAGGAGAGTGAATTCAGGTTAATAACCCAATTTTTTGTTTTTGTTTGGTCGTTAAGGGATTGCATCTACCTCAGCACACATAACGGGAAGATGGGGTTGAGGGCACAGAAGTGGAGTGCTTAATATGAAAAATAAACATTCTGACTCACTGAAGTCGATGTTCTAGCTCTCTTCGACTCCATATAGTAGTTTTAGCTGTTTTCTTGAAAAATGTCACTTTATAATACCCATGGGAATGATGTCAATCAAGTTGAAATTCTGCCTAAAATTCTGGCAGATTGTAATTGCCTATATTAAGTTGTAACACGGCCTTAAAAAGAGAGCTATAGTTAGAATCAGAAGAAAGCTGTTCAAATGTCTAAAGAAAAACCTAATTGGTTATATTTCTGTAATTTCCACTTCATAATTCCACCTATACCGATCTTGATCCTAAATGAGAAATATCATGTTAGTAAACAAAACATTGTAGGTTCCTTTTCTCCTAGAGAAAAATATTTTTGTCATAATTATCATTATCAGCATCACAGGTAAGTGTGTAATTGATCGCAAAAGAGCTGTACAGGATGCTTTTTATGCCTTATCCAGCTCCCTGACTGGGTAGTTTTTTGCACATAATACCTTTTACTGCCAGAACTAAACAAAACGTGCCTGTCCAGAGGAGTGGAAAGTAGCACAGGAACAAGCATACAGCGTGAGCTTGATGAAGTGAAAATAAAGCCCGTCTTATGCCCTCGCCTTTCTCCTCCCCTGCCATCCGGAGCCAGCTGCCTGGGGCGGGGCCGAGCCACCTTCTAGACCACCCCGTCACCTGCAGCCTGTGGTCTTCCCAGCCTGGGCTCCTAGCGGAGCCCCTGTGGCCTCATGAACTAAGGCTGCATGTCTCCGAGGGCAGAAACGGGCGGCTTTGTTGGACCCAGATCTTTATCCTACTTACCATGCTGTTTCCTGCTAATCATTTTTCTAGAGCTGTTTGCAGGTGTGTGAAATAGCAAGGTCAGTCAGGTGTAGCTTGGATACTGTCATGGCTGCGATAAGGGTTATGTGACTTTGGCCACTGGGAGGAGGGGCTTCTGGGACACTAAATGGGGATAAGGGAGCTGCGTCGACTACCTGCCTGGTGCCTTGAGTGTGAGCCGGGTGACCTGGGCTCTTCCGCCCTCACCCAGGAAGCAAGGTCACCCCTTTCCAATCAGCGTTCTATTGATTTCTTTTAATTAAAAACAGCTGTGTATCTTTATAGGAATTGTTTCTTAAAATGCATTTGAATCCAAGTGTGTGTGTGTGTGAGAGAGAGAGAGAGAGAGAGAGAGAGAGAGAGAGAGAGAGAGAGAGAGAGAGAGAGGATGTGTGGATGTGTGTGGGCGTAAGGGAAAAAACATGGGGACACGGGCAGGTTGTTCCCCCTCTTCACCTGCCCCAGTAACTGAACGGGGTCTTCATGGTGGGCGTCAGCTGCAGGGCTGTGGGGGTGCACACAGGCGTGGGGTCCTGTCACTCGCTGCAGCCATCTGTCCTGGGAAGTGTGTCCTCAGGGGCTTTGTCGGTGTGTCGCGTGTGCCCCCCTGCACCTCCGCGGTAACCCCGTGCACGGCCGGACCCCTCCGTGGGGGAGGTCTGCGGAGCGGAAGCTCACACCCGCGCCTCTGCCCTCAGGCCGAGCACCTGACCAGCTGCTACTGGGGCGGGAGCAGCAACGCGCTGGACCGGCACGACCCCAGCCTGCCCTACCTGGAGCAGTACCGCATCGACTTCGACCAGTTCAAGGGCATGTTCGCCCTGCTCTTCCCCTGGGCCTGCGGCGCCCACTCGGACGTGCTGGCCTCCCGCCTGTTCCAGCTGTTGGACGAAAACGGAGACTCTCTCATCAATTTCCGGGAGTTCGTCTCGGGGCTGAGTAAGGACAGGCTGGTGCTGCGGGGGTGTGAGGGGAGCTGGGCAGCAGCAGCCCCACCCGCCCACCTCCCTCGCTGGCCGGGAGCTGCACTCGGGCTCGAGTGCTTCCCGGGCAGAGGCACATGTAACGTTTGCAAACGGCTTGAGAATGTGACTTGCGTGACTGGGCCTTTGTCTGATTAGGCCTTCCCCTCTGCAGTAGACGGTTCTCAGCACCAGTTAAAAGCACATTTTATAAAAACATTTCATAATGTTTAAATGAAGGGCAGAAACAAACTCACATTTCTTGGGTCTAGATGAAAGTTCTTTCTCTGCAAAGTGCCAGCAGAAAGGACCATCCGTCATGAAGCGGAGCACACACCGAACCCACGCCTCACCCCACATTTTACACCCACACCCGTACTCACATCCACATCTCACAAGTCACACTCACAGGAGAATAAAGAGGGGGAAAAGGATTTATTCCGCATATAGAAAGTGACAGAAATAAATAAACTTGGTTCTCTCCACTCCAAGAAAGAACGTACTCTTCCAGATAGTCAAGAGAAGAAAGTGAGGCGAGAGAGCGAAGACGTTGGGAGGAGCACGTGAGCTGCTTAGAGCACAGCTGAGTTCCTGAGCAAGGAACCGGCATCAGCCAGGTCCCCGGGGCACTCCCGCGCTGGTCCGGGCCTTGGGCATGGCTCTGAGTTGTGTGGCCCGAGCAGGAGACCAGAGATGTTCTGATCAAGTTTTACAAACTGAAACGCGCATTTTGGAATATTGGGTTCTGTGATTTGGTTCTGTAATTTTAAGGTCAGTCCCAGGAAGAGCCCTCTGGGATTTGGTGCACAGGTGACCGTGCAGGTTAGAAAGGAGGCCTTGCCGGCAGAAGCCACGGGGGCGCTAGCTCCTCTTCCAGCCACGTTGCTCAGGGCAGCGTCTCCAAACACGCCCAGATGCTGGGGAGCAGCGGGTCACTGACAGGTGACTGTAGTGAGTGTAAGGTGCCCATGTGATGGGGGACAGTGCCCCCAGCCCCAGCCGCGTCTCACCTGGGGGCTCCCTAGTACCCGGGGCCTGGGATTTACCCTCTGACTGGTCCGCCGTCTGACAGCTGTATCACCAGACAGACCGAGCGCGCTCACCTGAAGTTCCGGCCCAGGGCCTACCTCGGGGCCAGTGGCTGTCACCACAGTGGCTCTCAGCCGTCTGCAGTGTCTCGGTGGCGTTTGTGAGGGAGGCTTTTCGTGAGGGGGTGCTGCACACAGGATACGTTCACGCTGGTGCTTACCTGGTTTCTAGGTGCTGCCTGCCATGGGGACCTCACAGAGAAGCTCAAACTCCTGTACAAAATGCACGTCCTGCCTGGTAAGTGAGCCGCGAAGGTATCGTGTGTGCCAGAAACGCCTTCCTTTGGCGTGACCTGTGTGCCTCTGTCTGATCTACAAAACCCTTCACTGGGCACGAAGAGCAAGACTGTTCTCGTCGTTCCTGAGCGGGCACTCGCCCGGCTCTGTGGTGAGCAGCCGGGCAGCTGTGAGTTGTGGGCTGGAAAAGGCAGGTCTGCAGGAGAAACCCTAAGTAGCACTGGCAGCTGGAGGGGTGCAAGGGCTGAAGGTGGGGAGGGTGTAGGACACTGAGCTTCTGAGTCTGGGGGGACAGTTTTACCAGCAACAGAAGCAAGTGGGGAAGACGGTCAGGTTTGAAGTTCGGTTTTAAACAAAGTTGACCTCCCAGCTGGGGTAGAGCTAACAATGTATTTGATGGGTGGACAGACAGATTTGGGAATAATCTTCAAAGCATACAGTTTTCTAAAATTTGCCTCATCGTTCCACAGAATTTAGAAATATCCCCAAAAAGGAGGTTGTGAATAACACTCTGGTGTGTGTGTAGGGGAAGGCGCATTACACAGGAAAGTGAAGTTGGAAAAGGGGTGAATCCGTAAGGAGGGTTTGCAGGAGGCACGCACAGCCCAAGGGCGCCCCCACCTGCCTGAGAGACCACAGCTGCTGCTCCTCGCCTCCCGTCTGGGCCCTGGCCACGTGGGGTGACCTTCCCTCCTCTCTCTAGAGCCATCTTCTGACCAAGATGAGCCAGACTCTGCCTTTGAAGCAACTCAGTACTTCTTTGAAGACATTACCCCAGAATGCACGCATGGTACGTCTCTCCTCACACTCCACACTCACGTTGGTGCTCACCTGGCGGAGAATCCGCCGTGTGTGTCAAGGTCAAGGTGAAAATACATCAGCATTGGGGCAAGCCCTGTGACATCTTCCCTTAAGTTCCGAACCGCACCCTGAGCCCACTCGTGGAAAAGAATTCTGGGGGCGTCCTTTACCTGGAGATAGGGTTGTCAAATAAAGTAGGGATAACCGGTAAAACTTGTTTCAGAAATAATATCTTTGCATAAGTATATCCCATGTGAGATTTGGGACACATGCATAGTTTTAAAAAAGTTACTTGTTTATCTCGAACTCAAATTTAACTCGGTGTGCTGGGGTCTTGGCTTCAGCGTGTTTTGTTTTATTGGGCAACTTTACACAGCGTCAGCTTTTCTGCTACCAGGGCTAAGTCTCTGGGAATGTCATACAACAGTTTGCTTTTTCTTCTGGATATTTCTGGCAGTGGTTGGGCTGGACAGCAGGAGCAAGCATGGGGCAGACGACGGCTTTGTCACCGTCAGCCTGAAGACGGACAGAGGTACGGCTTTGCTGCTCCGTCTGTCTGCTTCCCTGCTGGCTCCATGCTTGTTCTTTGTCCTCTGGACACTTAATTCTCGACATTTGGGTTTTAGGGAAGAGGACGAATTCCCAAGAGAATCGCAATTATCTGAGACTCTGGACTCCAGAAAATAAATCAAAATCAAAGAATGCGAAGGATTTGCCCAAATTGAACCAGGTAAGAGCTGAATAGTCCAGTTCCTTCATTTCAAGCCTTGAAGGTCTGTTTGCAGTCATAGATAAATAGTAGCTCACAAAGAATAATAACTTACCTGCTTGGATCTATTTTGTGCATATTTTTGTGCATCAAAAATGTGCTTAATTTTAATGAATCGGTGTCCTCAAAGAAAACATGAGTCTTGAATTACTCCATTTGAGGAGTACACACATCTCCTCATCATTACATGATTGGAGTCTGAAAGATAGTCAGTCACGATGTTTTGAGATCACGATGCTGCTCAGCTATATAGACGCCTGACATAGTATTCCCCTTAAAAAGCTGAAATGTGACGAGGAGAAGAAACGCATAATGCCAGGAGGATGCACTGCCCAGTCTCCTGACAAGAACAGCTATGCCGGCTGGGTGGGGGGGCGGAAGGCATCCTCTGTCCGGCCACCAGCACCGTGTCTTGCGAGAGGGGATTCGAGCTGAGCTTGGAGAATGGCAGTGCGTGCCAGCGCGTGGAGAGAGGACAGGGGTGAGGCTGGGGTTGACTGAGATGTCCCAAGAAAGGATAAAGCTGTGAATGACGGCACAGTCTTGATTTGAAGGGATGGGTACACAAAAATTTCAATCTTTCTACTTTTAGGCTGTCTGAAAATTTTCAAATTAAAAGAATGGATGCCTCAATAAGAGACTCAAAATAATCACATCAGTCCGGCCTACATGTAGGGATCTTTTAGGAACCCCAATATTTGGTTTATAACAAATTAACATTGCAGTATAACATTATATGTCACAGGTGCTCATTGAGAATCAACATAAAGTTCAATTAAAAATTCACCACATCATTATTCGCTTTTTCCCAGTTTACCACCCCCACTCTCCCAGCCTCCGGTTCTGGTCGTCAGTAATTGTTCAGTAGCCCGAACGTTCATTTTCGTTTCATTTAGTTCACCTCTTTGTTTTCTGTGTGGCACCTCGGGTTAAAACGATACGGTGTTTTCTCTCTCTGGCTTCTGACACCAAACATGATCCCTCCAGGCCCGTCCATATTGCTGAAAATGTTAGGGTTTCATCCTTTTCGTGGCTGAGTCATATTCCGTTGTGTACATGCATCTTCCTTATCCACTCATCTACCCATGAGCACTTAGTTGTCTCCAGTTCTTGGCTCCTGTTAATAGTGCTGTGATGGAAACGGAGGCGCATATAGCTTCAGATTAGTGTTTTTGTATTTTTTGGTTAAATATCCAGAAGTGGGGTAACGGATCTTCTGGAATTTTTACTTCTAATTTATTGAGGAATCGGTACAGCTTTGCGCCCTTCCACCAACAGCAGACAAGGGTTCCCTTCAGTGGGTAATATCGCGGGGCGTTAAAGTCAGCTCCTCCCACCTTTGTGCTCCCCAGCCAAGGTCACATTCTTTGTGCTCTCAGGGGCAGTTCATCGAACTGTGCAAGACCATGTATAACATGTTCAGCGAGGACCCCAACGAGCAAGAGCTGTACCATGCCACCGCCGCGGTGACCAGCCTCCTGCTGGAGATCGGGGAAGTGGGCAAGCTCTTCGCCCCACAGACCGCCAAGGAGAGCGGTGGCCCGTCCTGCCACCAGGCCCTCCCGGGAGTGCTCTTCCCCAAGAAGGGGCCGGGCCAGCCCTATGCGGTGGAGCCGGTGGAGCCCCTGGCGGCCGGCCTGGTGGGCGAGGGTGAGGAGCCCTCCCTGGGGGGACAGATGGAGGACATTAAGCTGGAGGACTCCTCGCCCCGGGACAACGGCGCCTGCTCCTCCATGCTCATCTCCGACGACGACACCAAGGACGACAGCTCCATGTCCTCCTACTCGGTGCTGAGCGCCGGCTCCCACGAGGAGGACAAGCTGCAGTGCGAGGACATCGGGGAGGACACGGTCCTGGTGCGCAGCGGCCAGGGCACCGCGGCGCTGCCCCGCAGCACCAGCCTGGACCGGGACTGGGCCATCACCTTCGAGCAGTTCCTGGCGTCCCTCCTGACCGAGCCCGCCCTGGTCAAGTACTTCGACAAGCCGGTGTGCATGATGGCGCGCGTCACCAGCGCGAAGAACATCCGGATGATGGGCAAGCCCGTGGCCTCCACCAGCGACTACGAGATCTCGGCCCTGTCCGCCCTGTCGGGCTGAGCGGCCTGGGGCGAGGGGCGGGGCCTTTTTTATGTTCTGGGGGGAGGGGTGGGCTTTCTTTTAAAGGAAATATTTATTAGTATCCGGCTTGAAGCCCAGTGTTTTCATAATATAACACAAAGAAACATTTAAACACCTCCACGTAGGTACAGGACGCTCTCGCTGGGGGCACGCGACCTCCAGAATACAGTTTATTCCGCGACTCCAAAAGCAGCTGACTCCGTCCATGATGTGTGTGTTCTAACTTCTAAAGCCTGCCCTCGAGCTTATTCGTGGTTTAAAAGGAAACTAGTGCTGGTGAAGGCCTCAGCCTGGCGGGTGGGGGCTTCTTCAGGAAATTCAAGCTGTCGGGAAACACGTGCCACAAGCCCATGAGCGCTCCGAAGTGGGAGAGATCTCCTGGAGTGACGCCTGTGCCATTTCAAGGAGCATCAAAAATATTTTTTAAGATTTGGAAAATATTTCATAAATTCCTCTATTCAGAAGTCACCGGACAGATGTTCCCCTTCAAGGGGAGAACGGTCAGAGTCCTAAGCAATCTGAAAGTGGGGTGATTTTATGTGATGCCAGGACCACACTTCTATCCACCAATTCGGACAAAGGCCAGACCCATTTTGCATTAAAAATTGTTTTGATGATTTCTATCAGCTATAAGAATTCAGTGGAAACCATGTTCTATCACAATCTCAGCGTGGCAGCAAATGTGATAAGGAGGCTCGGGATTTTTTTTTTTTTTTGAAAGAGTGAAAGTATTGATGCTTCTGATAAGGATTTTCAGCTTCTTGTTACTGCAAAAAAAAAACAAAACAAAACAATAAACTTTACCATTTCCATACTCTGTAGAGTCACGAAATCTTACCATGTATTACACATCTGAACATCTTTCCAGTTAAATCAATGTAGAGATTGTGTAAACTGAAAAAAAAAAAAAAAAAGCCTGCAAGATAACTGGGTGTTTTAAGCAAACCTGTCACTTTATAAGAAAGAATAGTCTGCTGTCTCTGCTTCCCAACTGGATGTGGAGTGGAAACTAAACTAGCGCACCTGCACTTTGAATTCTTGCTTTTTAAAAAAATTTCTATTTTCATTTTGTCTTCTACAGATGTGGGCAGTTTTGTTTTTGTTTTGTTTTGTTGTCCTTTTCTTGAACTCATAATCATGGTCATGTTTTCTTTGCTTTTTCAGAATATTCCTTTTAATACATCCCTTTATTTTTTATCCATCGTGTCCTTATTTTAGCTGTTGCTCCTGGTGGGTTTTTTTTTTTAATTTTGTTTACAGAATGATTTTAAGCTGTCAAATGAAGTAGTGTTAACCTCAAATAGGATAAATGTGAACCAATAAAATACATCAGATACTCAGATGTGACTTTTAGCTCAGTGTTTGAGTTCCTGCCTAAGGCAATATATTATCCTTTTGACAACTTTACAGGGGAAATTACATTCGACAACCATTTAAGTAAACACAGTTCTATGGGCAAATATTTTGAGATGAGAAATGGAATAGGTAGTGATGTGTGCGTGAATGTGTATATTGACAATAAGGAAGAGACTTCATCACTTACCTAATTATCTTCTTTCCATAGTCATGGAAGCTCAGACATCCTTCTGCTTAATTCTTACTGGTGCATGTGGTGCTATGTATATATTTAACCGAGTAACCATTTACTCAACTGGACTTTAAGATTGTTACATATTATTCCAGCGTTTTTTTCTCTTTTTTTAAAGATTTATTTATTTTTGCATACAAGAGCTGGGGTACAGGCCAGAGTTGGGGAGGTGAGAGAATTCACCAGAGACAGAGTGGGGAGCAGAACAGGCAAATGGACTGAAACACATTGCCGAGGGGAGCAGCGGGCGAGGCAGGAGAGGTCTGCTGCGCCCTGTGGGTCCCCTCCCTGGCCGGCGGCAGGGCTCGAACTCGTGCTGCAGTGGCTGCGGTCTGCTTTCACAGTGTGGTGCCCAACCCGCTGCACCACCAGGGAGGCCCCCAGCGTGTTTTTTCTATCTTTATAGTTAATGAAAAATGACTCAAGAAATAGCTGTGAAATCTGACACCCATCCAGTCTACCTAACCAAAACCAAGATGGGTTTAGGAGGGACTAAGCATATGTTTAAATTCATAGCCCCAGAAAAGCAGGAGGAGCCAGAACCTTCCATTAGCGGGGAGAGGGGGCCTTACAGCGTCAGGCTGCAGGCACAGTCTGTGCCGTGGAAACACGGTCCTTACTGGCTCGCGGTCTCGGCCCCTCACCACACAGCTGTGTCGCCGCTTACTGCAGGTCCCGGCGCTCGGCTTCTGCAGTCTGCCCGCAGAGGACCTGAACCTTCCAGCTGGTTGTTCAGCTCAGCTGGCGAGAAAACAGACTTATCAACTGGCTCTTCCTCTGCGTTTTCGGAGCACTCTCTTGGAAAAGATTCACGTCCCGCCTGGGTTCCAAAGGCTGTGTGACGCCTTCCAGGGCCTCTCTGTAGGTTTTCCTCTTTGATTCCAGTCGATGGTGATTTTCTCTCTTGTCTGAGTAGCCACGTTCAGCCTAGCTCTGTGATGACCGTCTCCACGCATCGGTCCTCACGGAAGGTGGTGACGGCTTCCTGGAGACTGCAGCTTGAAGCAAAACAGCGAAGGAAGCAGGTCCACGAAGAGCGTTCGCTCAGCCCAGCCGGGCTACTGTTCTCCCCGTCGGTGGTGAAAGCAGTGACGTTAAAGAAACGACGTCATCCAGGACCGGGGTGACGTCACGCATCATAGCTGGTGCACTAGACGCCCTGCAGCCCGTGTGCGGGAGCTGACCTCGGCGCTTTCGCTCGGGAGACGCGAGAGAAATCCACCCGGACGGGAAGAGGGGCCACGTGGAGCCTGGATGCCGGGAGGTGGCTGTGCCAGGGAAACCACGAGTCCAACCACACGCCCCACAGCGTGACGCGGCGTGAGCAGGAGGGGCGTGGGCGAGGGCTTCGTGGGCGAGGGCTTCGTGGGCGTGCCACGCGGACCACAGGCACTGCGGAGACTCGCGCGTCCTCTCCCTCGGCGACGGACACAGGGCCTGGGAGGCCGGGGCTCCCCCACGTGCTGTGGCCACAGCCCTCTGCCCTGTCCCCTAAGTGCTGCCCAGACCCCGGGTCTCAGCCGTGGCCCGGCCTCTAACGGGCGTGTTCCGCGGGGCCTAAACGCAGAGCCGTCGGGGCGCGGGGTGACAGTGATGCGCATGCGCGCTGGGCTGTCGGCCCGGCACCCTCGTTCGTGTTCCCCACCCCCACTGACGCCCCCACACTGTTTACAGCGCCGACTGCTGGACTGCAGAGAATAGCAGTAGACGCGGTGACTACGTAGCGTTTCACATTGTAAAGTGACGCTCTCACATGCTATGTAGGGCCCCGTGCCTTTTGTTCACAGTGTTCTGGACTGTCTAGTTATTTCAAAGGAAAGCACAGGGCTCCAGACCAAGGGATGGTGTCGGTGGCGCAGAGGCCAAAAGGAGGCTCGGCCTTCCTTACTGGGCTGCACACCCGCACCCGACCCGCAGCTGGCGCAGACGGCTGAGCGCAGGCGTCACGCTACCACCTGCCCCCACTGTTCATGGCGAGGGCCCGACTCTGAGGCCCTCAGTCCTGCGCCGGTTATCCCCAGGGCCAAGACTCAGCTGCACTGACGCCACCTTCCTAGGACGGGGCTGGAGATAGTCTTCTGAGTCCTAAAATCAGTCTAGTGAATTCATTTATTTCATGAATATTGACCGCCTACTGTGTGCCGTTTTAGGCATTAAGAGGACCCAGCGAATGCACCAATGCAGATCAAATACCCCGGCCCATAGGGCTGTCTGTACTGATAAGGGAGACAGACTGGAACCATATGAGTGACATGAGCAAAGAAAAGGAAGGGGAGGGGCCTTGCAAGAGCTGGGGGTGGGGTAGAGAAAAGAGGGAGGGGGTGGTGGGAAGGGAAATGGTGACTGTCAGGGCCAGCAACACTTCACGCTTAAAAAGAAACAGGGCCTCCCTGGAGGCTCAAGGGGCTGAGCGCCGCACGGGGGGCTTCCACAGCCACCACAACGCCGCTTGGATCCCGGCCAGGGAGGGGACCCACAGGGCGCCAGGGAGGGGACCCACAGGGCGCAGCAGACCGCGCCTGCCTCGCCCGCTGCTCCCCTCAGCGGTGTGTCTCAATCCATCTGCCTGTTCTGCTCCCCGCTCTCTCTCACTCCCGCAACTCTGGCCTTTGCCCCAGCTCTTGTGTGCATAAATAAATAATTTTTTTAAAAAAAGAAACAAATAAAATGAACAAAAACCGAAACAGCCCATGGGGCTGTGAGAGCACTCTGCATGACACTGGTTCACCAGCCTGAGTCTGAATCCGCTGCTGTCTGGCACTGCTTCTGCAGAGGTCTGCTCATGCCACACCCAGGGCCAGTCTCTGGTCTTGAATTACCCTCCGGCTACGACAGGTCCGCCCTGGCACGACCCTGGGCGCCAATGTCTCCCAGGTTCCTTGCTCTGCTCTAAGGAAATCCTCCACCCCTTTGCTGGGCTGCCTTCCTTTGCCACGGATCTCTTTTGAGTTTGCCTTCTGTCGGTGTCTCGTTTTCTCCCGTAGGGTGTGATTTTCATGAGATCAAATCTTTCTCTTTTCACATGCGGCTCCTGGTTCTTAAGTGTCTGGTTCTTAAGTGCCATTCGCTATGGCAACGATGAAAGACCCAAATGAGAGCGAACAGGTGGTTACTAAGGCCCCTTCCCATTAAGCCCAGAGATGTTGCCCGCCCTGGGGGGGGGGGGGGGGCTAGNCCGCCCGGGGGGGGGGGGGGGGGCTAGAGACTTTGGCCAGCACTCGATGCTGCACACACCTTTAGTTCTCTGCTGAGAAAGTTGCTGCGGTAGCTTTTAAATGAGAGGAGCGTTTTTAAGAGAGAGTCTCAGCAGCCGCCTTGAATTGGTCTGAGCAGAGCTCAGGCCAAGAGTACGCTGGTCCAGCACTTCTGCATCCCGCACAACCTAGTTAGTGTCTGTCTCTCTGTGCCCCGCCAGGGGGCAGTGCCAGCCTGAGGCCCAGCCCCTGGGACTCACTAGAGGCCCACATTCAAGACGGTCCTGCCAAAGTTTTGCTCCTCGGTCAAACCCAAAGAGTAAGTTTCTTCTTCATACTCAAGACAGGGAGGGCAGAAAGGAACGGGAGAGCCCTGAGGTCGATGTAACCGGAACGCTGTGTCAGGGACAGGGGGACACAGGCAGCAGCTGTGTGCTGGGGCCACGCTCAGCAGACCGGGGTTTTTGGAGTAACACATCGGAGCCGCATGGTGGAAGGGAGGAGGGATGAAGGAAGGTGGGTGGTGCCCTTCACACACGTGTGGCCCGACACTGGGTAGTTCCACGGTTCTGCCTCCAATGTCCTTTCCTCTGAGGCCCTGCCCTCGGGCGCCTTCCCTTGGACCCTGCTGAGACAGATGGTCTCTGGGGGCACACGCCATCCATCATATGCTAGCACATCAGGTGCGGCCGGGGCACAGGTGACCCCAGGGGCCCTGCCCCGACGGGCCAGCTCAGGACACAGTGGGCGGAGGCCAGTTTTCCTGTTCTCACAGTCACGTCCAAAGGCCTGATCTAGGCAGAGTCCCCTTCACCTCAGAAAATTCTCCACCATGGCTACGGCCCCTGTCCTGCCCTGCGAGGCGGCCACTTTTAAATTCCTTTAAAAGTGCTCTTTTAAATTCTCTAATTGAAATACAGGTGCTCTTTTAAATTCTCTAAAAATACAAGAGGTCCGCGTGAAGAGACCTCAACAAAGATCAAAATGACCCAACTAAGTGAGCCCCTCTTAGAAGGAAGTGAAGTACCAGAGCCGCATCCTCTCTGGGGCCTTGCTGCTCCCTGCAGGCTCCTCGGGGGAGCTCACAGCTTGCAAGTGACTTCTGGGGAGTCCCCACGTGCTGAGGCCCTCGGGGAGATGTGAGGAGCACGGCAAGGGGTCCAGCCACCTCCTCCCTGTGTGTTCTTGCCCCACCCTAGAATGTGCGGGGCGGCTGTGCTTGGCTCAACAATCTTCCTCAAAAAGGAACCACAACCATTTGTCCGTTCATAGGAAATCGATTTATAAAGGAAACATGAGTCCAGATGCACTAGCAGGTGAGGGGAAGGCTGTAGACCGGACCCCAACTCCGCCAGCGCTGCCCACCACTGATGTCCAGTAAATGATGCTGGCGTCCGAGCAGACCCCCGCTTGGCCTACTGTCAGCTTGTGACAAGGGGCACTGGACTTCCAGCCCGACACCCAGGGCAGGCCTTGCCGATGGGCTGTGCCTGGTAACCCACATCCCAACCCAACTGGTGCGTGAGGTGTGGGGACTCCGAGAGGTTCCCTGCCCCGGGAACCACATTGCCCACTGCAGCGGGACCTGCCAGCCCAGTGCAGGTGGCGTGTGAGCTCTGGAGCCCACGGCCCTCATGCTCATGCCTTCGACAGGAGACACCCAGGGCCTAGAGGACTGCACTCCCATCTGAGCACTGGGTGTTTATTTCCCGGAAACCAGAGCAACGCCCTCTGCTAGGGGGAGCACATGGGTTTGGGCCGTGCATTTGTGGCCTCGCCCTGAGCTCTGCTCGTGCCGGCCAGGCCTGCCTCTCTGTCCTCGGGGATGGAGACCCTCTTGCTGCTGGGCTTCTGCAGCCGCCCCTTGACAAGTGCTGGCACCGCCAGGGGCCTGCCTTCCAGGCATCCTGCAGCCAGAGCCCGGGGGTGGTGTGGACCCGGCCAGCCCACGCTCTGCTGGGCCGTCAGGTGGGAGCGGTGGCCGAGTTCTGTTCTGCCCACCTGTGGCAAACCCGTAGTCACAGCATGATGTTTTAACACGTAGAAGCTCTCACAAGCCCCTCCAAGCTCCCCAGTCTCCAGCGGAGACGCACTGTGCTGAGGCGGCAGAGAATGGGCGTCTCCCTGTCAGTGGCGTCATAATGTCTGAAGGGAACGACTCTGACCTTTCAAGGGCAGCAGTGGTGCTGCTTATTCAGCAAGTCCAAGTGGAAATCCCAAAAGGATTTTTGCGCCACAGTTGCCACACCACTTGCCAGCTGAGTGCCAACACCGCCCACTTTCCGTTCTCCCTGCTGAGATGCAGAACACGCACAGAGCCCGCTGCCCCAGGGACACAGGTGCAGCCAGGGGCCCGAAGGACCAGGGTCACCGGCCAGTGCCCTGGTCCAGTCAGGTCAGCTGGTCCAGGGGCCAGGCAGGTGCCTTCCAGGGACCTGGAGAAGAGCTGGACCTTTAGGGGTTCCGGAGGGAGGACTGAGCGCCCCCACCCCGCACCTGCTTCCTCTTCCTCGCTGCCCCATGCCCCAGCAGGCCCTGGCCACCCACCCCTGCTCGTCTTCTCCGGCCTCCCTGCCCTGCTTTCCCTTCAGAGTCTGGACGTAAGATTTGTATTTGACAGCAGTGGGAACAGCAACTGTAGCTTCCATCGTCTGCCCACACTGTATCAGCAGCTTAGGACAAAGTGTTCTTCTCGGTTTTTGTGACAACTAGGCACTTACTTATTATTTCCACTCTGAAAGCAAGAGAGATACCTGCGGAGACCTAGGAGCGAGCAACCAGTAAAGCCAGACTCAGTTAAGCCTTTCGGCAGCTGCTGCGCAACACAGCTGGGCACACACCCTCCCCCACTCAGCTTCTGCCCTGGGGTCCTTGGGGTTTGCCCGGCCTGGGGGTGAAGGAAACAACAGTTTAGTGTTTTCTTGTTTTCTCAAGTCTAAGCTTTTCTTTCCTTCCCATAAATGCCGTGGTGATGGAGGACACTACAGTCCGCAACAGGGTGGGGCCCTTATACTCGGGAATCTGGAGCACGTAGAACCCACGTGAGTTGAAGACTGACCTCGAAACCCCAGATTGCAGCCAACACCGAAGCTGGAGGAGAGGCAGGACAGACTCTCACGGCCTCGGGACCCCCGCCCAGAGCCGCAAAGCCGTCTCAGCGTGAGCTTCACGTTGCTGTTCCCTGCTGAAGCCCCCACCCCTGCTGGAGGGAGCATAGGCCATAAACCTCCTGACCCGCCGCCCTGTGGGCTCAAGCCCACGCTGGTGTCGCCCATCATGGCCCAGAAGTGCCAGTGAGCTTGGATCTAGCCAGACTCACCCAGCCGTTCCTTGGCGCCCTGTCTTGCTGCGCCGGCCACTTGCCAGGTTTGGCCTCGCTCCCCACAGCCCCTGCCTGCTTCCCCGGCCTGGGCCTCCCTACCTGCTCCTCTGGGCTTAGCTCCACTGCACCTCGTGGGGGTCAGGAACTCTTCCTCTTGACCCCCAGCCACCTGGGTGTGTTCCTCACATCGTACGAAGCTGCTGTGCAGTCACAAAGCTGCTCATCCCCTCAGACCTCGGCACGGGCACGCAGTAGGCATTCAGTAAGTGCACACACAGTCAGGTTTTCATTCCACAGACAATTGTTCCGAGCATATTAGACCGGCTGCCTGATGCATCGGACCCTGGGAAATGCTCCAATGGAGTGAGCCAAGGACCTGGCAGAGAGGTCACCTCAGAAGGACAAACACCAGGACCGGGAGGGGAGCATGATGCGAAGGACAGCTTGCAACAGGCAGAAAACCAGGCAGTACGTGTGTTTGCAAATAACCCTTTTCACACACAAGCAGAAGGGGAAAGAGCTTTTATGGGATTTTAGGCCCACAAATACGTGTGGACACTTCAGTGTTCAGATGCCCCAGATGTTCCCTCTCTGCCCTTTCCCTTCAAGACAAGCACCCTGGGATGTGGGAGATGCTGAATTCCCTTGGGGCAGGTGGGGGGGCTCCCCCTTTTTGCACCCTGACCATTTTGCTCCCCACACTCAAACAACACAGCGAGGACAGCCGAACGCAGGCCTTCCTGCTCTCTACCTTGCCGAGTTCCCTCGTGCTGCGGCCACACCCTGGCGCAGCCCCCACAGGGCGACAGTGTCCGCTCACAGCCCAGCCTCCAGGGTCCTGGCTCAGCCTGACGCCTCCTGGAGAGGCGCCTGAAGCCCCACCGCAGCCCTCACCAGAACACCGCGAGGAAACCTCAGCCAGCCTTTGCCCCTTCCCCTCGCGTCTTTGTCACCCTCGCCCTGGGCCGCAATCCTTGACCTTTAGCCAAGTGCCGGCTCTGCCAGGCCGCACGCCTGCCTGCCCTGCAGTGTCCATCTGTCTGGGAGATTGGCGAGGCGTGTGTGGATGGGAGGGTGCTGGAACCGGCCGTGACCTCTGGCCTGACACCGCGCCCTCGTCCTCAGCGGAGCAGGGGCCACAGCTCCCGTGAGCAGGGCCCAGAGACGGAGCCTCGGCGCAGTGTCCCTGCGTCACCCTCGCCGCTCCTGGCTGCCCTCAGGAGCCGGACCTGGGATCCTGTCCTGCCCGCCCCACGCCAGGCTGCGTCCCAGGTCACCCAGTGCGGGCGCCGGGACTAGAGCCTGAAGGACCTTTCACCTCTTTCAAGGCTCCGGTGCCCCACACTCTGCAACGTGTGGACCTTTACTACAGCGCTTGAGTGCCTCACAGCGCCACCATAATCATTACTGTCCCCGTTTTGTGGACAAGAAAACAGAAGTGTAAAGAGATAAAAGAAGTTGCCTGAGTTCACAGAGAGAGCAAGTGGAAGATTAAACCCAGGGCCCGCTGACAAAAACAAACCTGATGTTCTGAATGCAGCGTGTCCCAAGGAAGGAAGCCTGCAGCTGCGCGCGAGTTCAGCACCCTGAGCAGCTCTGCGTTCTGTCTCCAGGCACCTGATCAAACATTTTTCATGCTCATGTAAAATCTGTCTGTCATAGCCTCTGCCCTTCAGCGCTAACTCCCCTGAACAGCGTAGAATAAACTCACTGCCACGCGTGAGCCCCCGGCGAGGGCGGCCACCAAGTGCTGGACTCCAAATCGCTTCTTCCTCTTCAGGCTCTGGTTCCTGTGGGGGCTTCGGTCCCTATAAGTCGCGCTCTCCAAGACCCGTATATCACCCTCCTTCCCTCTGTCAGCACTTCATGCTGAGATTGACATCCAGTAGGCTGATTTCTAAAGGACATTTTATTCTTTTAAGTTCCCTAGAATGTACCCACACCAAGTAATTTGTAAACAAGTGACTGTAAAATTTTTGATATGATTTATAAAAAGAACATGCATATTCCTAGTGGTTATACATCTTCAAAGGAAAGTACCCTGTCACAAATATATTGGCAGAGAGAGACACTGGATGAATTCACTCATCTATGGTAGATAAAGAACAAGTGCACAAGCAAACTAAACAAGACAAAGTCTTAGACTGGAAGAACTAAATTGTGGTTACCAGAAGGGAAGGGGGCGTGTAAATCAGGTAAAAGGGGCCAGGTGTGTGAGGGGATGGGAACTTTGGTGGTGAACCTGAGGCAGTTTGTACAGATGCTGATTTGTAAGTCTGTGCATCTCAAACCTAAAGAGTGTTACAAACTGATGTCATTTCAATTAAAAAAAAACAGAGTTAATAAGTACAATGGAAAGGCCGTTGGGCATCATGTAGTGACTGAGAGTTTGAGGGTCCTGTCCTAAATGTTCCACTCAGTGGCTGTGTGGCCTAGGAGCAGTTACTTAACTCCTCTGTGCCTCTGAGCTCTCTGGTACGCAAAGTAAGAAAACCAAAGTCTATTCCACAGAGGGCTGAAACGAGGCCTCACGGTGCTAAGCTTTGTAAACGCTTAGAGCAGAGTCTGGCACTTTCAAATGCCCTACACGTGTTTGTTAAACGCTGGAGATGGGTCCATCTGTCCCAGGCTGAGGATCCTACACCGGGTTGGGCACGAGGGGAGGGAGGTCTGCTTACGAAGAACGACCTGACCGCACAGGAAGCGTCATGAGTAAGGTGTCTGAGCTTCGGGGTTATTATCCACACTCAGCTGGCTAGTAGGTTTCTAGGAAAGAATTTCAACCAGGGGCTGCTGTCCCCTTCACGAGGTCCACGCCACCTGCACCCGAACAGACACAGAGCACTTTCTCCTCACAGAGCACTTGGCCATGTCTTCCCCTTTGGGCTGGGCCAGCCTGGAGAGACCCCCCTTGGCCAATGGCTTTCCTTCTGCCTCTATGAGTTCGTTCCAGTTGACACCAATGGGCCGCTGGCCTCCCCGGTCTTCAGGCCAAGCGAGACGTGCACACGGAGCCCCGCAGAGGCGGCACGGCCCCTAAACCGCCATCACACACACTGAACCATACGCGCATCGCTCCACGTGGGACTTTCTCATATTTCGGCTAAGTGTCTAAGGGACCATATCCTGAAGTGTAGTCACGCTCGATGCAGACAAACCATTTTCCAAAAGAAGAGTGCCAGTTCACACCATCAATACAGCCGTGCCGTCCAGGCAATCGGTTTTCAACAGCCAAAATTTATAATTACAGCACTCATAACCTGTTTATATTTATAGTGATGCACTTATAATGTATATGTACACATTAAAATAACTATAATGCTGGTTGGGACCACATAGTGATTTATTAGGTGAAAGGTGATCGTTAGTGATATTAACTATGTCCCTTCTGTTCTTTTGCTATTTACCTTCCTTCTTTTTTGGCTATATCTTAAAGGTTTATTTATCACTTACACATCATAAAACTGCAAAAATAGAGAAACTTTAAAATTATCTTAATTTGTTATAAACTAGAAGCACAGAAAATGCTCTAAACCTTTTGTTATTGTCATGACTCAAAGTTTGCTTATCTCAGTGACCTTCTTCTCTACCTGCCAGCTGCACCTTGTGTTTAGCTACATGACCTTTCCTCCCTGGGTCAGCAGGGAGGGGTGGGGAGAGCAGAGCCCCGCTGCTCTGGTCAGCTAGCAGGAGGACGCTGCTCCACACCCCAGCTGGCCACAGTCACAGCACTCGCTTGGCAAAGAGGAAAACTGGGCTGGCACGCCCAGAGGCGGCCGCTTCCTGGCTGCGTCAGTGGCGTCCACTGCCCTTGCTCGCAGTGCCCTGATCTTTACCTCTTCGTGCCAGAAGAGCAGAGATCAGGCCCTCTGGGGATGTCACCCTCTCCCCTACTGCTCTCTCCAACCTGCGGCAAACTTTCTCCTACTTGCCAGCTCCTCTGAAGGGTGAGGTAACCTGCTCCCTGGGATCCACGGTCAAGTTCGGAATCCTGAACTCCCGTGACCTCTCAGAGGCTCCAGACCAGACGTCTGATTCCTGCTTCTTTTCTGATGCTCAGCAGCTGCCTCGAGGCATCTCTGGGGCTCTGTCCCCACTGCGCCAAGCCCCCTCAGTCTCCAGCCAGTGTGTGGACCGCTGCCAGGTGCGCCTCCCGGAGGGTCTTCTTCCTCCTGGTGCACATCACTGCCCTCTCTCCTCCATGGGCTCCTTCTCCCGCCCTGGGCAGCCTGCTTTGGACTCAACCCTTCTGGTTTTCTAGCAGACCCTCCCCTTATTTCCTCCCCTTCCAGTCTCTTTCCTTGTCCCCTCTCAGCCCCGCCCCGCCCCTTGGTCCTAATGTAAACACTGCCTCCTGGAAACAATAAAGCTTTCTGTAATCCTGCTTCTTCCACAGCTGCCACTTTTCCAAGTCCAAATCCCCAAACTCTACCCTTTTCGCGGTATGATTCCTGCCTGCACTTTGCCCGCAAAGGGGCCAAGAGGCGGTGGGCCTGGTGCTCCAGCCCTCCAGGCCAGCTTAAAGCAACTGCCCTTCATCGCACCTCACAATTTATGGGTCATGACCAGGGAGGGAGGCTGGGTGATGATTTTCTCCCCCTGATGTGGACCAAAACGGATCAGATCTCCAGGAGACGCCCGGGGCTCTCTCAGTTCTTTGTCTCACCGGAGACAATTCCACACTGAGACCAGAGCTAGGGAGCAGAGCTCGAGACTTGCTGATGAGTAAGAGGAAGGACGGGCTCTCTGGGCTGAGAGGGGTACCAAGTGGGTGGCCGCTGAGGGGGCTAGAAGCAGGGGTTCAATTGGGTATCGTGGGCCAGGAGTGGGGGTTCAGCGGTTGGGTGTCTCGGTGCTGTCTCTGGCTGACCTGTGGGGCGCGGGGTCTCCTAGGTCATTGAGGCCCATTGAGTCTCCCAGGTTGCCTGGCCTGTCTTCCTGGACAGCTCCAGTCCACTGCTTCAACATCGTGTTATTGTGTTGCTCTTCTGGACATTCCAGGTTTTTTTTTAAAGATTTATTTATTTATGCACACAAGAGCTGGGGTACAGGCCAGAGTCCAGGGCGGTGAGAGGATTCACCAGAGACAGAGTGGGGAGCAGAACAGGCAGACTGACCGAAACACACTGCTGAGGGCAGCAGCAGGCGAGGCAGGAGAGATCTGCTGCGCCATGTGGGTCCCCCCCTGGCCGGCGGCAGGGACAGAACTCGTGCTGCAGTGGTTGCGGTTTACTCCATAGTGCGTTACTTAACCCGCTGCGCCACCAGAGAGGCCCTGGACATTCCAGTTTTAATTGGGCTGGGGGTGCCCTGGCTTCGACTAATTGTTTCTCAGTCAGATTGTTGAATGGACTTGGGGCACCTGGGCATGGGGCACCCTGTTCCTAATTGACGGCCCGTACCCTTTTCTAACTTCCTCGTGTGGAGTCACTCGATGGTGCTCACTGGCGAGCGGGCTTGTGTGAGGAGTCCAGGGTGGCTGCCCCTTGTCCACGCGCTGCTGGGAGGCTTGTCATGTCCGCCAGGAGCCCTCCAGAGCGACAGCTCAGAGAAGGTGCGTCTCTGGCACTGTGGCCCGGGGTGGGGTGGGGCGTGGGAGGGATCGGCTCACAGGAAAGGTTCACGGGAGTACCGAGAACTAGTGCCCGCTCTGCCCCCTGGTCACATCCCACCACACGTTCTTGCCCTGGCCCCGGGCCTCAGCCCCACAGTCCCCTCACTCCACCAGAGCTGCTCTCTGAAGAAGACCAGCGAGGCCAGAGCCAGCCCGGTAGCTCTCCTCAGGTTTTGTCCTCTTCTGATGTTTCCTCTGGTGTCTCCTTCACAGCTTAGTCTCGGGGATCCTCTCTGGGCTCGGGTCAGTGTTGAGAGCGCAGCCCCGACATGGGTTAGGTCACTGTCCCAAAGGTCTCTGGCTGCTCAGGGTAAAACAGGAGCTGTCTGCTCCCTTCTTTGCTTCTCCTGTTTCTTGAGCATTCCCTCCAAACTTTTCAGAAAGAATGTTTATGGCCCCCAGAAGAACAAAATGAAGACCCAAAATCCATCTTTAAGCAGGACGGAGGCAGGGAAAGCACCTCCTCCCAGGAAGCCCTGTCACCTGTGGGCTGTGCTGCAGGTGGGGTCCAGGCAGCTGGGTAGCCAGTAGCCCAGAGGAGGGGGTGGGTGAGGGTCGGGGGCCCAAGGCCTACAGTGCTCCAGGGCGCTCCCTGAGAAAGGGATCAAAGATGCGAGTGCTAGCTCACTCCACAGGAACAGAGCTCTGGCAGCAGAACTTTCTGGCACAGCAAATCCCCACGCTTGCTGGTCTCTGGGTTCTTGGAGGCTGAGACGCTGGCTAACCCAGACAGGGAGAGCAGGGCTCAGTGATGAGGGAAGGAGCTAACTTGGGGACCTGCTGTATGGCCTCTAGCTCATTTGAAAAGGTCCCCCCACCCCCGCCCCATACGCACAAAAATGGTCTAATGAAACACTTTATTTCTTTTAAAAGTTCAGTCTGCTCTTGGTTCCTGCCTGGACATTTTCCATCTGGACTTGGTTGAAAGGAGACAGGAGAAGTTAAAGGGGAGCAAAGGAAGTGGCAGGCTGCAGGGTTCCCGCGGAGTCGAAAATTAAGAGCGCCCCAGTTTTCCTCAGAGAGCTCCAGCCAGGTAGGGCCCGAGAACCGGCTTCTTTCAGGGACCCCAGTGAAGAGGGACACCAGCCCGAGGAGGTGGGGTGGGACGGGAGGGGAGCAAGAGATGACTCCCTGTCACCTGGAGCTCAGCTTGGGGACCACCAGTTGCACCGCGGCTTTGGGGAGTGCAGGGCAGCTCTGGATGCCGGCACTGCACAAGGGATGCCGGTGGGCGGGACCGCCCGGAGACCCGCCCCCCCTGGAACTCAGCCCAAGTGGCCGGCAACTTAAGTGACCCGCGGGGCAGGGCGCAAGGCAGGGCACACGGTGCTCCTAGCCTGGCTCAGGACATCTCCAGGGGCCACGGTGTGAGCAAGGACATCCCTCACCTGCGCTCCCCGCAGCCCACTTCCTCAGACCACTGCGGTGCTCCCCAAAACTGGGGTGGAGAGGCAAAACCTCGAAAAGGCAGGAACTTCACCTTGGGGCGGGGCCCTTGCGCTCTGAGTGAAGATGGTCGCCTCCTCCCCCTCGGACCAGCCGGCCCCCACCATGCTTGTCAAGATCGTCTCCGCAGGGCTGGCCGCCTGCACAGCAGACGTGATCACCTTCCCGCTGGACACCGCCAAAGTCCGGCTGCAGGTAGAGTGGAAGAGGGGGCACAGAGGGGCCCCTGCAGTGCGCGCCCCTGACTCCGCAGTCCTGGCTTTGGTCTAACTGCCAGTACCAGTGGGGCCCAGGGTCTCAAGGCAGGATGGAAGGGGGAAGGGGTGAACGGAAAGTTGGGGGGAGGTAGTTTTTGGAGAGAAACTGAAGAGCCACAGGGGTCACAGAGAATGGCTTGACAGTGGCTCCTGCGAACTCCCCAAACGTTAGGGTGCAGGAGGTGTCCTAGGAGCTCAGGCCATGGGCCTCACCCACGTTCACAAGCAGGTGCTGTCTTCCTTCCTGACTGACAGGAACACCTTCCCAGCCTGCTGCCTTAGCTAGAGCTTCTCCGCACTCAGGGGGAGGCGGGTGGGGGTGTGCAGACTGTGTTGTAGTGTCCCGCTCTCCGCCCAGGCACAGAGAGCTGAGGGCTCACAGGTGCAGACAGACCCGCGCTGGGGTGGCTCAGACACAGATATGGGCCTACAGGGGCAGGGGATTTCTCTCTGACAGACAAGCCGTCTGTACCGGAGATGCTTAGCGAACCCGAACAGCACATTGCGGGGTGTTACAGATATCACTGCACTGGCTCCTCCGTGCAGCTGGGTGGTAGACACATGATGGGTGTGGAGAAGAGGCTGCCGAGAAGGAAAAGGAATGGGACACGGGAACACGCAGGACAAGTCTTGCCTGAAGGTTCTCCACAGAGAATACCCCCAGCCTGTGCCATATCCCTGGGCCCCCTACTTGGCCCTCGCTCCCTCTCCCCTGTTCTTTCTCATTTCCAGATTCAAGGCGAAACCCCGAGCTCTAGCGGCATCCGGTATAAAGGTGTGCTGGGCACCATCAGCACTCTCGTCAGGACGGAGGGGCCCAAGAAGCTGTACAGCGGGCTGCCCGCCGGCATCCAGAGGCAGATCAGCTTCGCCTCCCTGCGGATCGGCCTCTACGACTCGGTGCAGGACTTCTTCAGCGCGGGCTCCGACGGTAGGCAGGCCTGGTGCGGGCTGGGCCATAGCCGCGCTCTGTGCAGGTGGCGTCACGCCAAGTCAGTCATGGAGGAGGTGCCGTGGCCAGCACCGAGCCAGAGGCACAGGCGTCTCTGGGCGTGGGGGGCGGAAAGGTGCTGGTGGGTGACTGGGCTGTCACACACGGTGTTAGAGTAATTCCAGCCAGACCTGTGGGGGGTAGGGGTCCAGCTTCCTTCCGTGTAGTTCTTCTTGAATGGGCAGTTTCCAGGAGCCTGTAAGTGAGGACTTACAGGTAAGTGAGGGCTTCCGGTAGTAACGATGGGAGCGCTTGGGTTTCCTCAGCGACACCTCAGCAGAGCGGCGCCAGGCTGCAGAGGGCCCAGGGCAGTGAAGACAGAGGCCATCCCCCTCAGGGGCCCGAGGAAAGGGTGACTGGAGCGGGGCAGGTGCGCACCCGGGGACGTGCGGAGGGAAGGCAGCCAGGCTCCTGGGCTCGGAAGAGGGTTGTCTCAGCTCTTGGCTGAGCCCAAAGTGAAGCGGGGAAATCCCAGCGGTAGTGAGAAGGGTCGATGCTGGAGCTGTGGGCTCCCGGCCTGCAAACCAGCTAAGTGCCAGCGATGGGGCTCACCCACCACTGGTTCTAGGAAGCAGGTGTTATCCGACTGGACTAGGACACAGAATGAGAAAGCCCTTGGTGAGCGAATGTTTTCTGGGCCGGCGTGGGGCTCCAAGGCCCGGCATAGTTTTATTAAATGGTATCGTCTTGAGTAATGTAAGCTAATTTTTCCAAATTTCAAGTGAAAAGTCACTTTCTTGGCGGCCTTCTTCTCGTCCCCTTTGTAGCCTGTGGGAGCCCGAACCCATCGAGCGCCTGCACTGGGCCATCTGTCTGCTGGGCTTGTCCTGGGCCCGTGCCCGGCCAGCAGTGCTGCCTTCGAGGGCAGGAGGCCAAGCCCTGCTGGCTGCTGGCGCCGGCCTGCCCGGGAGCTGCTTGTTGACGGCTGCTTCCCCTCTCTGCGTAGGCCCTCCCAGTCTGGGAAGCAAGATCTCAGCAGGCCTGACGACGGGCGGCGTGGCCGTGTTCATCGGGCAGCCCACGGAGGTGGCGAAGGTCAGGATGCAGGCCCAGAGCCACCTGCACGGCCTCAAACCCCGCTACACCGGCACCTACAATGCGTACAGAGTCGTGGCCACCACGGAAGGCTTCCTGGGGCTTTGGAAAGGTAGCTAAGGCCAGGGTGGTTCAGGCGCGCACCGCCAGGGAGCACCTCGTCACTGAGCGCAGCGGGTGACACGTTCTTGTCGTCCAGGGACCAGTCTCAACCTGACAAGAAACGTGATCATCAACTGCACAGAGATGGTGGTGTACGACCTGATGAAGGGGGCCCTCGTGAAGAACCAGGTGCTCGCAGGTAACGTCTCCGGGATGTGGCTGACGGGTCACGTCACAGCTACAGTTTCATCCTGGGGCGTCTCCAGTCCGGTTCCACCGAAGCCCTCAATTCTACTTTCCCTTTTCAAAAAATCAAGAAATTTTGAATACTAGCTATCATTTTCAGGAAGTAGAGAATGACCCACATCCTCAGTTTTGGAAGTTTTGCTGCAACAAGAAGTTATTTTTTTGCAAAAGAGCAAAGTGCAATTGTACGAGGAGGCTCGTGCTGCTCACACCTGACACCATTTACAGGGCCCTGTTACCAGCGAGTTCACGGAACAGCAGAATGCAGCAGGCTTCCCCCAGCTGTAGCTCCCCAGCTTGCGAGCTGGTTACACAAGGGGTGCCTGTCCCAGAGGCCCCTCCAATTCATATTCGCTCAGGTTCTGGAGACACTGAAATTCTCCTGTTAGATCCCAGATACCTGGCTTTACGCCGTACCTAAGGGCATGCAGAAAAAGCACAGGTTGTCTCCCTGGCGCTTACAATCCATGATGCAGCTAGCTCCCTGCTGCCTTTTCCTGGTATAATCCAAATGTCCTTACTGTAGTTTATTATTTTTAAGACATGCATGTAGCCCTCCTGGGACCCACAGATTCACCAGGCTCTGCTAGACCCCCGGAAGCTAGAAGCCTGGGGCTGACCTGTTCCTCTGCTGCCTTTCAGATGACGTCCCCTGCCACGTCATGTCGGCGCTCGTTGCCGGGTTTTGCACAACCGCGCTGGCTTCTCCGGTGGACGTGGTGAAGACCAGGTTCATCAATTCTCCCCCGGGACAATACCCACACGTGCACAACTGCGCGCTGGCCATGCTCCATAAGGAGGGGCTGTCGGCTTTTTTCAAAGGGTATGACCGACCTTCCGTGTCTGGGATGTTGAGTGCTGGGATCTGGGGCTTGGGATGCTGGACTTGCCAAGCAGTCCACCTCTCTGACAGCCTTGGTGCATGCAGTGTAGTGTCTGCCTGTGTATCACAGCTTTGAGAGTAGCAACAACTAAGTGACATGACGTGATGTGACGTGTCTACGTGTGTTTCTAGGTTCGTGCCTTCCTTCTTGCGGCTGGGCTCCTGGACTGTCATCATGTTCGTGTGCTTCGAGCAGCTGAAACGGGAGCTGATGAAGTCCAGGCAGACCGTGGACTGTGCCACATAACCATGCAACGCCCAGAGCCATCGCCAGCTCCATAGTGAATGCTAAAAATGCCTGTCCACTTTACTTCACCCTAAAAAGATAAATGAGTTCCGTAGGAATAGTCTGGGAATTTTTTTTGTAAAGAAAAATTAATCGCTATTTGTGTTATTCTCCTTCTTTGAAGGAGAGGAAAGCAAAAACACTCAGTACGTCTCCTGGCAAGTGTTAAGGTCCAGATGAGTTATTGTGTTCGATGGACCATTTTTTGGTTTTTTTTTTTTTTTCCGGATGGAGTATGGAATTTGATGATAGAATATGAAGAACTTTAATGTATTTTCATTATAATTCAAAGTGATGGAAAAGTGGGTGAAATGCATTTTTATAAATATAAACATGAAGGTACCATAATAGTAGTTTTCATTTTTTAACCCAGTTGTCAGTTACTAAACCCAATAAATACCTTTACGCTGGGCTTGTTGCTCCTCTCTCTGAAGAGCTGATTGTCCAGGAGCGACAGGCGGTCTTCAGAATCAATAGGCATAAACTTACTCTAAATGCTCTCAGTACAGATTTAAAACTTTTAGTCTTTATAGACACCTGTAACAACTTCTAGCCTGAGATACTATATTCATTTAGACATTACTGGAATCATGGTATCTCTGAGAATTACAGATTTTTGAACTAAGAGTCGTTTGATTAGCCAGAGGAGATTCTTAATGAGGGAAAAATGAATCTTCAGCAACTTAGGTGATACAAACTTTATTTAACATGTCATGAAGTTAACCGTCCACTTTTGGAGAACGGCAAAATGGGGCAGGAGGTTTGAAGCCTTTGTGGGGTAAATAACAAGGAAGACACAGAAACTAACCAGCTGGCCACAGCCGACATTTGGGTGACACCCTTGGCCTTCCCAGTGACCAAATGTTCTGCATTTCCGGACCACGCAGCGCCATCAGAGGGACAGGTCTTTATCTGAGCTTCAGTGTGCTGGTGTGGCACCCTGGGTAGGAGCGACTCCACCTTGGGCCTGCAAAGCTGCCTCGACAGCCCAGCCGGCCCATGTGGTGCAGTTCCATGTTCATCGGCGCCCCGCTCCACTTACTGTCGTTTTCTCCCATTAGATTTCATGAGGACCCCTCAGGCTTATTTCCCTGGCTGTCCCCAGTGAAGCAGCGGGGGGCCTTAGGGATCTGCTCTCACCTCAGGGCATGCTGGCCTGACTCCCCTTGTCTCGCCATCACCTGTACTTGCAGGGTCTCTTCTGGCCTCCAGAGCCCTCTTGGCCCACCGGTGCACAGCACGCTAGCAGAGCCGGGAAACAGCTCACCCCCGGAGCAGGCCTTGCCAAAGACTGATGGGAGTCAGGGTGTAAATATGTACACGGCCCTCGGGCAGAATCCTTGGAAGGTGCTAAATCCTTATACATGGACTGTTCTGCTTAATACAGCAGTGATACAAAAACAAATCTATGACACACTGCAAAACTAGGAAAAAAAGGTACAGTGCAGTAGGAATTACTCCTGCTCTTTACAGGACTGGGAGTGAGGTGGTATCTTTTTTGTTCTCATAACCAAGTATTGAGTAACATACTAAACAGATAATCAGTAAAGGAGTTAAAAAGTGGGGGAAAAAAACCCTATATTTTGATTTACTTTATAGGAACATGATTTAAAAATTACAAAAGAAAAGCATGGTTTCATGACATGCATGATTTAAATGAAGGGTGGGAAAAGTATTAACACAAAGCTTATGACAATTTCAACATGGATTTTATTTGCTCACAACATTCTGAACAAAATGACATCACATTTCAACAATTTATTTTACATAAGGACTCAACTGCTACATCCAAAGTAGACAGAAATCTATTTTTTTAGATTGCCAACCAGGGCTTTCCCTAACTATCCTACCTCCACCCCACAAAAGCTATTGCTTCTTTTTTTTTAATACCTTATTGAATAGACACAGGATCGCCCTGGAAGAGCAATGTCATACTTGCATCTGACCTGCATTACTGAAGCCAGGGAGAAAGCCCTCTTGTGATTTCTCCTAGACTTTGAACAGTTTGATCAATCTTTGCTAAAAAAAACTGCTTGTATAGAGATTCATAAATAAGAAAATGGAAATTCATCCTCCCCAGACCTGTTCATTGAGAACTTACGTGTAACGTTCATCCTGAGAAAATCGCTACTGGTCCCTATTCATTAATTCTAGGACAGTAAACACCACTGCCCTCCACGCCACGCCTCTTCTCCTTCACACCACGGGCATGCGTCCCTGTTCTGGCAAGGGCACCCCGTCTCATCCTCAAGTAAGGCTTCTTCTTTGAGCAAATTTTTTACCAAGTTCTATTTCACTCAATGCAGAGGGGAGAAACAGCTCATTGACAATTATGAATGCTGGAATAAAAATGAATATACATATTCACATAGAAAAGTACATAGACACCCAAGTATCTCTAAAAGTAGGGAAAAAATCAGAATGAACATTTTCAAGAAAAAGATTCTAAACAGTAAATGGTGCCAGTAAGATACTGCTCTTTTTATCGACTACATCACCGTATGTAGACACAAACAGAGGTTGGTCTGGGTTTGCTGACATCCCCTGATTTTCCCCATTTCTTTAAGGATTGTCTTTTGGAACATATTTGAACTACAACCATTACACAGCGACTTTTTGACTATTCTCGTCACGGCACACGGTCTTCAATCTGGCACATACAAATATTCATTCAAATAATGAATAATTCCTTTTGATGCTAAAACAATTTTCCTGCTACTTCAATTCTATCACTACTTTGGTATTTTATTATTACAGACATGTAAGATTTTAAATATGTATTTTAAAGACTACATAGAGTTCTAATATATATCAAAAGCAAGGGAAAGCAGGAAGTCAGGCACATTTTTTTTTCTGACATGTCACCAGCACACGTCAGCTGCAGGCTAACAATTTGTGACACTTAGCTTGGCTTCCCTCCCTGAAAGTCTCATTGGTGACTCTCAGACCCCAGTGCTCTATAATACACAAAACGGTTACTGATTATTTGAAGCAAAATCAGAACAATGTATTGTCCAGAGATTGATTCAACAGCATATTATTGAACAAACTTTCTTATGACTTTTTTTAACATTACTAAAAATATTTTTTTCTCTTTAATGGGAAAAATTGCATAGAACAGTTCCCCCATATTTGAATTATTCTCTTATTAAGTTTACACCAGTTCAAGATCACAAGATTAAAACATAAAGGTAAGTATTTTCAGGATGAAAATGAAAAGATGAACAGAACTGCTTTCCATATAAAAGTGAAGACTGAATAATGTGAGCTTTCATGGCTAACACCCACTGCTTTTCAGGATTTTGCTACATCTCATACAACTCTAGCAAGATGATGACAAAGCATTAAGACCATTTAGAAAACCAACCTAAGATACTCCCAAGTTTGAGAAGTCCTCTAGAAGAAACCAGTTTTTAAGTTCTTATACTGAAAAGTTGAATCACCATGATTATAATTAAAAAAATACAATTTTAAAAAGTTTTATCTTGTTGAGAAAGTAGTGACTGTAGCACTACATTTAATGTATGTGCTGTACAACACTGTGTGTGTTACTTCCCAACTGGATACCCTACTCTTGCCTTTGACAAGTTTGAAGAGGTCTGTCTACAGACAAAAACAAATACTTGAAAGTCTCAGGTCCTGACATCACTGAAGAGCCAGTATATGTACCTGACGTATACATATTAGAATATGTACTGAATCTTGAGTTTCAGATCAAATCATGCCCTTAACAGGTCGTTCTTTGTATTATTGAAAGTGAACTTAATAATCAGACGAACCTATCTTTAAACTTAGTATTGTTCGAAGTACCTATGTCAAAAACACAAAGGAGGAACTATTCAGAATCTCATCACAACACAACCCTTGACAGCACCTGCTGTCCTCCTGAGAATTTAGGAGAATAAAGCTACGACATGCATAGTCCTCATCCCCCAGCTACTTTAGAATCCCACAGACTGTTAACTCAAAAAAAATACTCATAAAATCCATCCATCACCTAGAAACAGCTTGGAGTCAAAGCAAAGAGCAGTAAACGTTAACAGTAAGTCAAATAAACCAATGGCGTTTAACTCAGATTTTTAAAAAGCTCTATATAAAGACAGCTTTATCAAAAGAGCAACTGTCCTTTGAATACAAGCAAGATTTTCTTAGTAGGTACATCTCATTTCAAATACACACAGGCAGAGAGGAGACCTCACAAAAGGCCCTCAGGACAAGCAGTAAGGGTCTTTTATACAACTGAGAGAAGTAAATACTGAAGATGAAAATTGTCTTTAGGCTTTAAAATAATGTTGTGATATGGTAATGTGTGGTGCTGAAAAACCAAACGTGTCACCTGTACTGCCTTGTTACCTATTATGCCAAATAATCAGAGAAGCTGAAAAGGAGTCCTGGTTCTTCATCTGCTCAGGTATTACCTATGACCTAGTCTCAGGAGCCACATGTGACAGAGGTGCAAACTAAGAGAAGCGGGAAGAACTATCCTGTCAGTTAGCCAAGCACTATAATGAGACAAAGAAAAAGACAGAAACAGAACCTACAAACAAAAAACTCTTTAAAGAACTCTGAAAAGATACCAGCCTGATAGCCACAACACATAAAGACGAAACTGATTTTTACACGTTTTAATCAACCAATTTAAGACAATACCTGATTTTCATTTTACACCACATGGGCTAAGTCCCACGTTCCAAGCTGCAGTTCACGTGACTCTACAGAGGGTTCTTTGGAAGGACAAGGTACCTGTGGAGGACAGTGTATAAGCAAGTGTAAACATACACTGATTGTCCACTAGCTTTCTTAAATAGGATTTCTGAAATATTTTTGTAGGAAATTATATATAAGGAGTGTAATTGATCAGATAATTTCTATTACAACATATAAATTCTGTTATGTGTGCAAAATGTGGTAGAAATAGAAGATACTATGGGTGATTCATGTTTTTAAAGTAAGCGATACATTATAATCCAGTAAGAGTCCTTTAATTTTTTCATGAAACTTCTCTCGATATATGTTGAAATACATAATGCTTTCTGGCTTTTCTTCAAACCAAAACTTGTCAAATTCATAGACAAGATAACCTGCAGTTGGAGAAAAATAAAATATAAATATAGTCACAAGAGTAAAGTCGTATCCATACCATCTCATTTCAAAAAGACAAAACACTATCTAGAAAATCAGTATAAGTCAGAAATTATCTTAAGCTGGTATAGACCTGAAAAAAAATTTAAGAAATATTTTTGTATGCTCAAAATAAATAGCATCTCAATAAAATATTTAGTGTATACTTACTATATGTCTCAAAAATTTAAAAATTTCCCCTAAGAGGTAAATACTTTCAAAAGATACTTCAGGAATAGGAGAAAAGTTATTTCCAAAGACCTCTGAAACACAAACATGAAAATAACAAGAAAGACTCTGACAAGGATTAAGCACAGGAAAGCTGGCTTCACTTTGACTGTTGACAGTCAGCATTATTCCTACTTTTTTCAATGAATTGCCAGCACTCTTTTTTAAAAAATAAAAACTCTAAAACAGCTCAGCATTTTTGTTTACCAATATCTTCATTAGAAAGATAGTTAAAAGGCTCAGTGGGGATGGAAAAAGAAAAGCCACAGAAACCCAGGCAGCAGACACGAGAGGTAGTGAGCACAAAAAGATGGAGGTGCTTATGCAGAGACCTGGGCGACACCTTCCCCAAGGAGCTGTGGAGGCTGAGATTTGGCCGTTTTTCTCTAAGTAGTCCCCTATATCCCACCGACTGCAAATGCCATTCTAAGACACAGAAAGCTCAAGAAGAGTATGAAGCCATACTGCAACTGAATGCTCAGACATTCTGAGAACACCTTCGCAAGACAGCTTCACTTCATTTAACCTCCAGTCTCAGCAACAGTCACCACAAAGTGGCCGGAGCCACAGCAACACTGCCTGCTTTGGGAAAACGTCACTGAGCGCCTCCGCTAACACTAGCAGACCCAGCCACGACATAAGGGGACTGAAAAGTGTGTTTACATAAAACGCCCACCCAAGAAAAACAAGATAACCTTCAAAATTCCCTGACGTGGCATTCATTAACCAGGATTCCAAACTGAAATTTTTGACTGACTGGAAAATGGAAGCCTACAGCGAAGCTGCAGGAATCTTCAGTTCACACACACGTGAAGAAAAGGCCTTGCTGCATTTTTTAAACCAGTAAATACAGAAATACGAAAGCATTAGGCACTCTTGGGGACCCATCTCCCATGATTTTCCAAGGATCCTGAATAACAGAATGGCATACGTAAGTTATAGACTTACTAGAGTTATTAAATTATACACTGGTTTAAGAATTCTCTTCAGAAACATTTGGCTGCCCTCACTCTAACACTCACAGTAAAACTGATGGAAGTGTTCCAGTGTTGGTGCCCCAGGAACGAAGTTGTAGAGGTGAAACTTCAAAGCTTCACTCTTCAGCAAGCTATAGGCCATCTCTGTGAGATTGATTCCAACTATTGCATAAGAATACCTATGTCAGAAACATGAGCTGTTACACCAGCTGGCCAGAGAGCTCACAAAATAAATTTACAGTTATGCAAGCAATTAGTTTGATTAGTATGAATTAGAACTACTGTGATATTTTTTCTAAAATACTGATTTTATGAAAATCTACATATTAGGAAAAATAAATGAGAATGGATTTTTTAAAATTCGTTTTTAGAAGGTGGTTGATTTTCTAGATTTAATCTAAAAAATAAAAAGAAAGCTCTAATTACATCAATAGTAAATCTATACAAAAAATTTTTTTTGAATGATACACTGAGTAATCTGACATTTTCTTCTCCAACATCAGGATATTTATTTTTATATGTAATACTGTTATAATATTTTTTAAAGACCAAGTATCACTGGAATATAAAAATGAAAAAATGATAAAATTAATAATGTTGCCTCAATTTGTGTTTCACTCCACAACTTATAGTCACTTTTCATTTTCCCATATCAATGCTATTTGTTATACCTTTTTCCAAATCTACTTCTCAAAAAAGGAAAAATGTTTTATAAAGGTTTTTTCTTTTCTCCATTTTATAGATCAATTATAGTGATAAAAATATATTGAGACATACAAAACAGGCCATATATAGCTTTAAGGATTATGAAATAGCCTTTATAACATACTTGCTAGTTAAAATATCATTAAGTTCTTTCAATATTTTTTTACGTTAGGTCTTTATTTTAGGTTCACAGCAAAACTGAGTGGACCGAACAGAGATCGCCCAAACACACAGCATCCACCTTTGCCAACCTCCCAACACAGTGTATATTCCTCACAGGTAATGAAATGCACACTGACATGTTGTAGTGGCTCCAGGTTCACAGCTGACCTTACGAGGGTTCATTCTTGAAGCTGTATGCTCCATGGGTTTGTAAAATAAGCTCATTAAAAAAAATACTTTGGAAGACTTTCAGCTATACACCTTCCAACCAACTTGAATTTGAGAGCTTATGGTTTCTTTACTATATCCAGCTTACCCTAGCTTTGGATGATTTGAACGGGAAAGGATCTGATGGGCCTCACTCGTATAATTTTCACTGAAATACCTAAGAAAAGATTTAAGAAAAATAATGAAGTCAACACCTTTTTTAAATTAAAAATCACCAAAAGCAACATATAAAGCTACTATCAAGACGACAGTCCCAGTACTGCCACAAGCATTGAGAAACCACCCCAACTGCACCCCAAATCCCCAGTCCCATCTATGGCAGTTTGACAATCCCACATCACAGATGGTGAAGAGTACTTTCATTCTCGTCTCATCTGATGTAGTTCCCAAAATCCAATCAGAGACCCAAAACAAAGGCAAGCGGATAAAAAGAGTAAGAGTGTATATAATTCCTTAGTATCTGAGGACGATCAAGAAGAGTAGGAAAAGGGAAGATATTGGCCAGTAAAGAAATCATATATACACAAGTATATTTCCAATGTCTTGAGACTATTACCAGCATATCAGAAAATACTTTTTAGCACTGCAGGTATTAAAATTCAGATAGAACAACTAGTTCAATTTCTATCAGCATTTAACCTAATTGAAATTACACGAAATTTCATTTACAGAAGAAAAGAAAGTTTATTGCACTTACACAAGATTGATTAGTCCAAGTATGCCCATGCCTCTGAAGTCTGTTTTGGGATCATCACCCTGGAAACCAATGTCAGCCCACTGCTTGGAGATTCTAGCCTTCAACTTTTTCGTGGGCATTAGGAGATTCCAAAGCTGTACGAACAAGCTCTCATATTACCAATAATAGTGACGCTCTTAATTTACCACGACATTCCCTCCTATAGCTGATGTCACTTGTAAGCTGAGTGCTTTCAATTAAACAACTTTTATAGACAAATTGTAAGTACACCAGAGACTCTATTTAGGAACTTGTCAATTAGCCTTAGAAAACACAGCACACTTTTTCCAATTTAAAAGGCTGCTATAAAGAATAGGCTTTGAAAAGGGAACAAATGTGCAGAAACTTAAAATGAACTGTCTTTCTTTGCTAAGTTATCCACACCCAGCAGACGTATTTCCTTGAGAAGAGCAAGAGTAAGGTGCCTGGCTTTGTCTCAGGTGCTACTCACTCACGGAGGCTCTGTTTTAATGTGGGTGATTTGTCCCTAATCAGAAGGACAACAGGTCTGAGTTAGGAAAGGGATCATGAAGAGTAATACTGATAGTACTGCAACCCACAGGACTACATTTTTCCAAATTTTCAGTTATAAAAGAAAAAAGTAACAGGACTTGGTTTTAAGTAAATATATTCCTTCAGACTGAGGACTTAAGAAAAGCTATCAAATATTAGATAGCAACAAACTAATCAATGCAAAAGAAATTTTAAAATTGAATCATTGTTTAAACTTGACACCATAAGACATACACGAAGCAGATTTACAAAGGCTGATGAGAAAGCTGGTGAGCATTTGCAAACCAGAAATACTTGCATCACACACCCCCCCCCCCACCCTCCCCACCCTGCACTTCACCACCACTTCAGGCACAAGTCAGTCAAGGACTCCTAACAAAAGGAGAATCCTGTCACCTAAAAGAAAATGCTGAACCTCCGGCCTTAGGTGTCAGGACTCTGGGCCTGAAGCTAAATCCAACCCGTGGGCTCTAGGTGGTCTCTTCTGTTACTAGCATAGGCAGTACGTGCGCACTGGGCTTAACAAGGGCTGACCACACCAGCGAGAAGAGTCACATTTGAGAGTGCTGAGAAAAGTGCTTAACTTCTATGAGCGATTCATATAAAAAGTGTGTGGGGGAGGAGAGGGGAACCTGAAGCTTCTGGAGCCAAACTTTTTGGTTGACAAGATGTCCCTTTATAAGTTTATACCTTATCTCAATTAAAAGCAATATGTAAAATGTACCTGAATATATTGTTAATAATGCCTGTTAGAAAATTATGAAAACAGTCAATAAATATCTTTCATCAACATAATAAAACTCTCCAAAGGACAAAGAAATGGGAGGGCTGTAGTCCTTAGCCTCTAGAAATTGTTCAAGGACCTGACTGGCTCAAGCCTGATTTATTTCTCCAGTGCCCCATAGCTCTAAACACAGAAAAACACCTACCTTGAGAAGCAGCTCTTCATGCTGCAGGTTATCAGAATCATATGGCCTTTTCCTTACACTTTCCACATCCAAATAGAGCTGTTTATAACCAGTTATCTGCAGTAAGCATGCCTTCATGCAGATTTTAAAACTGAAAATGATAAAAACTATTATTAAAAACAATTTACCTTCTTATCACAATGACGTAGTCCCTTCCATTATTTGGGGTTCCTACAGCTAGTCAGAGAGCACATGCTCACTTTCAGTTTCATACAATAAACAATAAAGGCTTCCACAAGCACGAAATGTTATACAAAGTTCTCTGCAGATGGGGCAAGAATGGTAAACTTTACACCTGTGAGGATCTGTTCTCTTCATGTTTTCCTTGCAATTTCATACATTCACAAATCTTTATTGCCAGATATCATAAACAGGTTACCTCACTTCTCCCATGTACAACAGCCCTCTCTGAAGAAGTGTGCTCTTCACCTAAATCTAATAACCTCTTCATCTATTAATGACAGCAGTAACCATTAGTTCCCCAAGCTAGAACATTCCACATTCTGGCCTTTCAGTTGTCAGTATACAGAAGGTCCTTTCTATCTCGAAAAACATCCCTCAAAGCAGTTATCCAATGCCCCTTACCTGTTAATGGCTTTTCATCTCTTGCCAGAAAAACACAGTTCCTAACTTTTCTTTGTTTTTTGCTCTATTCCTTCTACCAATGACACAGGCCCAGGCTTGGACTCACCTACAGGAGCCACCAGGGCCTTCCTGGAGGGCAGAGGCGTTGCATTTGAAAGGATATAGTTACTGAAGCTAATGAACTCTGGGAGAGTAAAGGTAAGTTGTCTTAAAGGCAGATTACCGTCAACTGGCAAGATGCTGGCATGTAAAACCAAGAGATGCAGGCTTTGGTCCTGCTTCTAACACAACCTCTCTGCACCTCTAGCCCTCGCCCTGGGAAGTAAATGGGTTCAACAAGGTAGTTCCATGACCCCTTCAGCGATGATGCTTTCCGGCTGTGCGACCACCCACGTACCGGCCCCGTGTACGCACAACAGAAGAGACTGTGAGAGCAGCATACCTCGAGTCCTTCTCCGGGTTGATACTCTTTTCCTTCATTATATCTTCTACACACTTGTCCACACCCCCCTGAACAAGTGTTGAGTTCCGTAAAACCTATTTATGTGAAAGAAAACTGCATGTGAAAAATCCCTCGCAGCTGGAAGAGAAGAGCAAACTAGAGGTACATGGTCAGTTTTACACGGTTAAAAGGCAAAACAAAAATGCTGAACATTTTCACTAGAGCATGAATTAATTAGCTATTAGTTCTTAATTAATAAAAGGGAAGCAGCACGATGTATCAGATGAGGGTTTCCTTAAGAACCAGCTGATGAGTTCTTAGCAAATGAGCTACCACCATGGTGTGCTCATGAAGCAGAGACTTTTTCATATAATTAGAAAATTACAAAACAAAATGTGCACAAAGTCTTAATGCAGAAGCCAATGGTTTAAATGCAGAAGTCGCAAAGGAAACTCAAATAATCTTGTAATATTATCACTAGTGGCAGCCACTGGTAATGGACTAACATATATCCTTCTAGTCTTATCTGCGCATATAAGACATGCTTTTTTATTAGGAAGTCTCCACCCTTCACTTGGACTTAAGACTTGTACTTAACGTTAGCCAATGGGACATCTATGTGTTTGGGCCTTCACCAATGCACAATGCAAAGAACCTACTATTTTTCTAACCCGCATCCCAGAATGACACAACTGGAACTGACCTAAACTCGGCAAGAATGAAGAGGCACAAGATACATGAGCATGAAATTAATTAATATTTGCACGTTATTGTAATAACGTCATTTATGCTCCTGAGATTTTGTAATAATAGACAGCAAAGGCTGACTGACACATAGCGTGAGGAATGACCTTTTCTGATCAAACAGCCCCAATTATCCTAAACTGCCTACCTTCCTCTTAAGAATCTCTTAAGGACACAGTCTGAATAGTTCGCCCTCTAAAATCCTGCTTTTCTAAAACTATAAAGTTGAGGTAAAACAACTAAGCATAACCTCAGAACAGGACAAATTACACAAATACTTTCTTTGTGCACAAATAGCATATAGACAGACACACAGGCAGAGAGAAAATGCTACAGACTTATTTCTAAAGTGGGAAAATTTCATTCAATACTCTTTACTGTAAAGACTCTCCTAGTAAGACATTAAAAATAATTAATTGTAAAGTTGAAGCATCCTTTTAAAGAAAAAGTATCTCCAAGTTAAATTTCCTAGAATTGTCACCTTGATAGAATCCTACCTTATTCTTGGAGTATGTTAAGGAATTTTCTGAAATGGAAAAAAAAGTTATCATTCAGTAACAGACTTATAGATCTAGAAGGTAATTTCTACATGAACAACAAAACATTGAAAACTTTCTCCTACTTGTACAAAGAACTAGATGTGACTGCAAATCCTCAAGCCCACAGAACATTTTGGAGCCCAAGAGATGAGGCCAACCTAGTGTCCCCGGGGTTCTCTGTTTCCAGGTGGGTCCCCAAATGTCTACTAACCACTGCACATTCATGGCTGCCTCAGAATAGCTCAGGTCCCAGAAACTGGGTGCGACCACAGCGAAAGTGCTCTCTGCTACGTTTTCTTCATTTGTAGCCTGAGGGAACGTGCTCCTAGATTTGCGAAGCAAGCAACTCAATCATTCACAAGGAAGGGGCAAAAAAAGGATTTTGGATTATTTGGCGAAGCATCTTTTAACCAGGCTAAACAATTCTCCATTCATCTTTCCACTGAATGACAAGTGAAGTCCACTAAAGACATTTTCTGACAGATGTACTAATAGTCTCTCTTTTCTTGGCAATTTGAAAAACTTGTGAAAAATGCTTCTGCCATGAAATAAAACCTTAAATGGTCTTCCTCACACCAGACACCCTATCCAATATAGCGAGATTTCTTACCAAGAGGTGCTTAGTTCCTTTCAGAGGTGTCAAAAGGGCAAATCAAAAGAGCAGGCAATAACTGAGGTAGGTCACAAAATTGTGAGACGAGGGGAGTAATTAAATTTCCATCATCCAGCTGCCCTGAGGTTTACTCTCTCAGGTCTTTCTTCTTCCAGTGTTGCCTTGGATACCAGTTCCCACTCCCTAAACCTTACAGGGGTGGCTCGCTTTCTTGAGGCACACTCGAAACACCGAGGAACCAATTAATTCACGATTTTCCATTTAATCCCTTGAACACGTATGGCTCTGATCCCTCCTTCCTCCCTTGGCCAAAACGATCTCACCACACTTCTCACTTGTGCGTGTTCTAATTCAAAGCAATATTTTCTCCTAAGTATTGAGGATGAATGACTTTTCGAAGTACTAGGACAGCACTATTCAACAGGAATATCCTGTAGGCCAACATGTGACCATAGGTTTCTCTATATTGTTGAGGAAGTCCTATGGATATATTTTAACTCAATATCCAAACTATTATCATTTCAATATAAAATGAACATAGACAATTATAAATGCTATATTTCTACATGCTTTCTTCAGATATACTCTTTGAAATCATGTCTGTGTGTTATCTTTTCTACCTCACGAAATACATTTCAAGGGCCCAAGAGCCAAGCGGGGCTAGAGTACTAGGCAGTGTAAACTGAGTAAACCAATCTTTCCTAGGGAATATGTGGATTCCCCTTCATAAATTACCCAAAAGATTAAAAAGATTGATGAAGGATGCTGAATATAGAAATGGAAGGAGATTCAGCCACTCTTTTCCTCAATCTGAGTGAAAATTTCCAAGGGCTGATAGAAGTATAGAGATTTTTCTTTATTAATAGGTTGCAACCTAGTATTAATAGGATTTTAATATTAATATCCGGTTACATTAATTGTAACCTATTAATATTAGGTTGCAACTATTAATATACAACTGAAGGATTTCAGGAGCCAGAGAAGATAATTGTTTGCACAGACAGGAAACTGAAGGATAATCAGTTTCTTCTTCTATAAAAGCATACAGTTTCAGAGCTGGAAATATTCAATGTTACATTTCAGAAGATGAAATTGAGTTTAAGTAGCTTGATTATGATAGTAAGCACATCTGTCACTATGAGTATGGAGAAAAATTCATTCAAACTAAAATAGTAGTTTTTAATATTCTTTTCCAGTAACATTACCTATCCTGTGTGTCCTTTGTGCACCTACATAGGTGTCAAAAATCCGCTGCAATTCACACTTGCCAGTCATCTGTCGTAGGAGCCATTTCATCCAAAATCGGAAAAAGTGCCCATAGAAGAACTCCCATAAAGAAATAAACATTTTTTTTTTCCTGGAGAAGGAAATATATGATAGGTTTAATGACCTTAAATTGGATTTTAGAATGGAAAAATCAGTTTATCCAAGTTATCAAATCCCAACAGATGGCTGATTATCTACTATGTTACCCCTTCGTGCCTGTTCTGTGTTCAGGCAGCTAGGAAACAATGACAGGTGTGACAAAGTCCACTGGAATGGGAGGACAGCTGGTCAAATGGAACGTTTATCCTTTTTCAAAAAGTACCTGTAAAAATCAACACTACTTAGATGCAAGCTCTCAGTTCTCCGTTTTGATTTCTGATTCTTGAGAATTGGGGCTCAACAGTTCATGAACAAAAAGACCCCGATTAGGCAACAATTCCATCAAATATACCACGATGCAGGAATGTTTTTAAAAGAAGTCCTTAACCCCTATGGATAATTCCAGTTACATCTGTCGCATAGCTAGGTGATGCCAGCAGATAAAGACACTACACACGGTTTGCAAATTGAAGTCTATAAGGTGAGTTGGGATCTGATCACACCCTGGCGTCTTCTTGATTTTCCAATCAACATGTGAAGGGCGGAAGCACTAGCGGTAATTAACTATACACCTCGATCAAACGGAATCTTTATGTCCTCAGGAAAATATTCAGCTGCTACAAGAAGCGGCGCCGGGTGGGGGAGACCAGCGAGGAGTTACTTAAAAACCACCAGAAGAGCGCGCCTCCTCCCTGCCTCAAACTTCCCACAGGTGCATCCTCTCCAGGGTCTGGGGCTGTCAGACTGGAAATCCCGCAGGTCCGAGCCGCGACCGAGCGCAGCGAGACCGCCGGAAACTGTAACTTGGGGGCGAATCCACCTAGTCCGCCCGCGCGCTTGGAGACAAAAGCGGCCGAACTGCCCGGCGGCGGTAGCGCGCGGCTCGCGGCGCCCCGGACCTCCGGGAAGGCAGCGCCGAAGCCCCTTCCGGACGCGGCCGAGCCCCGCTCGAGCGGCCCGCGCGGGGTGACGGCGGCACAAAGCCCCGCCGGGCCGCGCGCCCCGAGGAGGCTCCGCCGCGCCCCGCGGGGCTCGCGCAGCCCGCGCGCCCTCGGCGCAGCCGCACCGACGCAGCGCGGGGCGAGAGGAAAAGAAACAGCAGCCACCTCACTGGAGCGGAAGAACTAGGGGGAGCCGGACTGCCTCGGTTTCCCCAACTGCAAACAGCCGGCAGCGGAAACGACGCGAGCGCGGAGGGCTCCCTGCAAGCACCGCGACCCGGAAGTCGGGGGCGGGGCCGCGGGAACACCCGCCCCGGGCCTCACCTCGGCCCCGCCCCAGGCCCTCTGACCTCTTCCGATTGGTCCGCGAGCCACCAATGGCTCGCGCTGCCAGGAGGTCAACCTGAACGAATCCAGGGACGCCCGCGGTTTCCCTGGCAACGACGACTGGAGACACGCCCCGCGCGCAGGCGTAGCTTCCGAGGCGAAGCGCCTGAGGCGCCTCTCACCTCAAACCTCAGGTTCTTTGCTCAGGTTGTGCAGGTGCCGCTCCGCCACCGCAAGCACTGTGATTTTGGTCATTTTCCTAGAGCCAGGGCTGTGAAAGCGGGTTCACCGGTGTTCATCTGCGTTCCGTGAAGTAACTGTCAGTAGCCCCACTTTATGGTTGAGGAGAAGGAGGTCCCCCTTCAGGGACTCCCCTGGCCAGGAGGCGGCAGAGGAGAGCCCCAGATGTTGAGAGAAGACTGAGCTTTGTCCTCCCTCTAGTAATTAACGCCCGACAGCCAGTTCGTCAAGCACGTATTCCTTAGCGGGTTGTTTTTATTGGGAAATAGTTTTTTAAAATCTCACCTCGAACAGCACATTCGTTCGTTCAATAATTATTTGTTGATTGCCTATTATGCACCAGGCAAAAGGGAGTCATACTCTGAAGGCAAATATTTGATAGGTCAGGAGATGGTAAAGTGTGGGGTACCAAGAGGCCGGTGGGAGGGAGAAAGTGGGGTCACTGCTTAATGAGTGGACCAAATGCTCTGGAACTAGATGGGAGCGATGGTTCCAGAATATACTAAGTACTACTGAATGGTACACGTTAAGTGCTTATCATACTAGGTATAATGTTATGTGTGTCTTACCACAGTAATAAAAAGAATGTGTCCCTCTTTTGAAAGTACAAAAGTGAGGAGTATTAGGCAGTAGCCCAGAGATGTTCCATCAGAGGAGGGAGTGTCTGAGTGGAGGTGACCGAAGGGGCCATGTCCAGAATGAAGGATGTGAACCTGAAGGAATCCGGAGAAAGCGCTCCTGGCGCTGGCATCACAAGTGCAAAGCCTGGAGTCATGGGCATACTTCATGTGCTGGAGGAACAGCAAGAAGGCCAATGCGACTGGAGGAGAAAGAACAAGGGGGAGAGCAAAATGTAAGTACGGAGAATGTCTTACATTGAAAACAACTTCCACCCACCCAGGCGCCTGCTGTGGAGCCACCAGGACTAGTTTCATGTTCAGACTTCCAGGAGTATTTCTTGTTTGTGTGTTTATGTACATTCCCTCCACCCCTGTTAACACAGATCGTAGCAGCAGGACACATTTAGCCACACTTCATCCAACATTAAAAAGGAAATACTAATTGTAAAATACTACGTAAAATGCTATTTTACTAAAGGTAAAGTATCTACAGTTGTAACACTGTAGCTTTGTGAAGGGCACATAGCGTCATCCCTGAGCACAGAAGCAGCCAAGTAGGTAATGAAGTCTGGATGCATACTAAATACTAACATCATAGCATCTTATGTCTTGAAGGAAACAGAAACCATCTCATTGGATATTCTATCGTATCCAAAAAGGTTCAGAAAGGGAAAGAACACAGACAATTTAGAAAATGAGGAAATAGAAATTAAGTTCTGTTTCAGGGACCTCTCTGTGATTTCACAAGACCTTCTTCACATAATAGAAAAGAGATAATCCTGGAATGCTTTTTGACACACTGTGTTGTGAGTAGGGAGTGCAGAGAGGAACTGTGCTTACCTCCATGCTGCCTGTTGACCTGCTCTAGCCACGTTCCCAAAGAAGAGACTGCTAACCCTCTTGGAGTGAGTTGAGCTGCGTTTATCGGAAGCAGGGTCATTGTGTGTGATGATGTCATGGGCATATGGCTGCCCGCTGTCTTTTCCACTAGTTCATTTGTCTGGAACTGGCAGATGTGAACAGTTCTGTCCCTCAGGGAAACCTCATCTCTCTTTCTCTTACTCTCTTTGGTTTCCTCCACGTGGCCAGCTAAATGGTGGTTAAGCTCTAAGATTGAAATCTGGCTTCAAGGCTTCAACCTTAGTCCCTGAACTTAACTGTATGCTTCTTCTTGACCTTAGGAGATGTGCCCACATGGAAAACAAAGGCTATAGTGAAATGGAGTTTGGGTGCATTTTGAGCAGTGCTGGGAGGTCTCTTGCATTCTCAACAGTGCAAGGCAGTGTTGAGTACAGAAACCCCTGAATAGGAAGAGTTGTTTGGTGTGATTGTTAATCAACAGATGGTTGCAGTGTTCAGCATTTGATCCTCAGAGGATCCAAAGTAGTATCCATGCCCTTTGGCGTGTGTGAAGTCTGGAATTCAGCAAGTTTGCGCTGAGAAGGAAAACTTTACAGTCTTCAACTTACAGTGAAATGGATTACTTCTGTGGAAGTATCTAAAAGATTAAGAGTGGGGACTGCCCTGTTTGGTCTTGTAATGATCTGTCTTGTGCCATCCTGAAACTATATTAGATACTGTGGTAGGCGTGGTGTCTAGGGGTGCCCCTCCTATGTGTGTTCCTCACATGGTTCCTGGAGTGAGGGAACTTCGTGCCAGGGCAGGTTTGTCCTCACGACTATGAGGAGTGGGCTTGACCATTGGAAAGAGAGCTTAAACTCTCTCTAGAAGACAGCCAATGAGCGAGGGGTGAGATGGTCACCAAAACAAGGTAACTAAGCATTGAATCAAGTAGAAATGTTTATATTATTTACATTTTGTGAAAGAAAGTACGGGAAACTAGCGAAGGAAATTTGACAGGACCTCTGTTAAGGGTCTGGCAGCACACTCGCAACAGCAGAGAAGGCTGCTCTGGTCTGACTGCCACCTCCCTGTCCCCTCCTCATACCTGTCCCCGTGACCCCAGCCTACATGAGTTGCAACCAATGATGCTGGGCCTCAGACTTCAACTGACTGCACAGTTTTGGTGAGCTTGGATATAGACATGGTTACCCCCAAAATGAAGACGGTCCATTATATTGTGATACTCTGATCATTTCCTCCTTGAAGGGTGAGTCTCAGAAGACTTGAGAGCTCTGGTGACCCAGGTGACTTACTGAATGGTTAATCCAGCCAAGAATCAGAGCCTGGAGCAAACAGTAAAATTTCTCAAAATACATGTTGGTGGACAGAGGTCTTCTATAAGCAGCAAACAAATTACTCTCCCACTGGGACCCTGCTGATAAGGAGACCCAGCGCCTTGAAGAACTATTTGATCAGTTACCAGAAATATATAGCAGGCGATGGCCCAGGTATGCGGTGGAGACCCTTTAATTCTAACTTATCCACACATAATTTTAGAAGCTTCTGACACTAGAATTATGATTCATAATGATTTGGCTTATGACTTTTCAACTTTATGCGGCATAAAGATAGCACACATTCGGTAGAATTATTTGAATTTTGACTTTTTGCTGCCGGAGCCTCTCTCACAGTGCTGGGCGGAAGATTCCAGGCAGCCTGTGACCCAGAGAGTAAACCACCCACCCTCTACAGAGAGTTACTCAGTAATTACACGAGATACTCAACCCTTTTTATAATAAACCAGTCTTTGTGTTAGATGATTTTGCCCAACTGGAGGCTTTCAGTGTTCTGAGCATGTTCAAGGCTGGGTGTGATGTTCAGCAAGTTTGGTGCATTTTGAGCTGTGATGGGTTATGGGGACAGACCCCATCCTAAGTGAAGGAGATGGGTACCCAGGCTGTGGGAATTGAAGACTTTGAGGAACATATAATATTGCCACCTTGTGGGGCCTACTGGGATTTTTGAACTCACAAAGTTCCTGATGGTGGCGCTAGAGAGCCAGTTTGCTTGTGGAGTTCCATTGGCAACAGTTCCCACAGCTGAAGAGTGTCAGATTCTGTTAAAGATAGGAACTACCTGTGAGAGGTGAGAAAGAGGAAGCTGCACAACCTCTGGCATCAGATGGCACTCGCATCTTGAGAGCTGCTCTGAGGAGTTCCAATACACACGTTCACACGAGCGGCACCTTAATTGGCCATCCACTTCTGGTGCAGAGCAATCTGCAGCTCATGACTCTCCACCGGCTGCAGTGTCTGGCGATAGCTTGGTGGCACTGAGACTTTGACCCCTGCATTCGTAGGGAGGACCAGAAAAAGAATTTACTCCACAAGCTTCTTGCTTCACCCAGGAGAGAGCCTGTGTAGTAGAAACTCCAGTGTAAATGTGTGTTACTCTTTGCTTCTGGCCCACACCATGACTGTTGAGGAACCCAAGTTTAGAGAGGATTAAAAACCTGCCCCAACATTGTACTGCTGCTGGGCTGGGGCATTGTTTGCATGCCCAGGCAGTATTGTAAAGGTTCCGTAGTTGACATGGATATTCTGTTTGTCAGCCTAATGACATGCCACCCCGAATAACATCCTAAAAGTTAAGCTCGTTTCTGGAGTCCGACAATTAGTCACTGACTTATTTGGTGGATTGTTTTGATATCAGCTAAGATGTGTGCAGAGATGGAGAGTGGACATGGAAATCCTGCCATCCTCTTCCATGACAAAGTGTTGGTCAGAAGCCAGTGGCCCAGCCAGGGCCTGCCTTTCTCAGTTCTCTCTCGCCAACAGAATTTGAGCAAAATTAACGTACATTCATTCTGGTCCTGATTTCTTCTCAATTTTTTTTCTTCCAATCCCCCAGTGGAGTGGAGAGAATTCTAAAACCCTGGAGGAGAGGGGACCTGAGATGGAAGGACCCAGGACCCTGAGTGACCCAAGCTGAGGGGATATTACCTGAGCAGGAGTAAAACCTCTGCTATGCGAAGCCATGGAGGTTCGGGAGTTTCCCTGTTCCCAGAACTGATTTGAATTAGTTCATTGTTAATATACTTAAACCACTGTTATGAAGTAAAGAAATAGTGATAGGAAGGAAATGTGTTTTTCTATAAAATGTGTGTTTATTTTGATGTGTGACTTGGGTCACGTAAAGATTTAATTTGTAATGACACAGTTTTAGTAAAATGTCAGAACACACAAGAATTCTCCAAAGCTTGCCGCTTACTTCTTTGGCTCTAAAAGCATCAATGCTTACACAGTGCTTCTGCAGTCAAAGAGTTTGTCACATAAAGCCTCAGTGCGTGGAGTAAATTCTTTTTCTGGTCCTCCCTACGAATGCAGGGGCCAAAATCTCAGTGCCACCAAGCTATCGCCAGACACTGCAGCACGAGTTCAATCCCCAGTAAGGAAGCTGGCCCACATGGCTCAGCAGACCTCTCCTGTCCCACCTGCCACTCCCCTAGCAGTGTATTGCAGTGGACCCACCTGTTCTGTCTGCTCCCCACTGTCTCTGGTGAGTCCTCTCACAAACACGCTCACCCCCCACCTTTGGCCTACACCCCAGTTCTTGTATGCATAAGTAAATAAAAATAAGTCAAAAATTTAATTCTTCTGCGCTTACATCGGGTTTCTGGCTTTTCCACGAACTGGCTCTGTGATCGGGAGAGCACACCGTGCTCCTTCAGAGCGCTCCTGGTGTCCTCCTGACAACTGTGCAAAGCTGCTCAGACTCAGAATCAATAGAGCTGAATTTAGAAAATGGACCCACCAGAAAGTCGCGGGATTGAGCGCCTTTCCGGCAGTTCAGCCCAATGGGAACCATCCCAGGGCATCTCTCCCGGCAAATGTTTTTGTCCTACTAGACCTTGATTTCACAGAGGCTCAATTTTTTTCAGGTATCAAATGACGTTAACAATATTATGCTGGGGCAGGGGGGACGTTGTGAGGACTTAACGAGACAATATATGCAACGTATTTAGGCCAGAGTCTGGCACTAAAGTCATTGCCTGCTATAGGAAAACAAAGCTAGGGCGCACTCCTGGTGCGCTGGCAGTGGGGCGCGTTTCCCTAAATCGATGGCATTTAACTGCCCGCCTGGAGGCTGGGACGAGCAGGTCAGGTTCTGAGCGCTGTCCCCGACGGAGGCCAAGGGTGCATGGTCCTGGGGCTCCGGCTGTCGCTGTTTCCCCCGCGACACTGGGGCGCGCTCTGCCACTGCCCGCCCGCCCACCTCCATGAGGCCCAAGCGAGTGAGCCTGCTGTTGGCGCTCAGCGCCTTCCTGCTCTTCGGCTTGACCTGCTTCACAACCTCCAGGATGACGCAGCTTGGTAAGCCGGGGCTTCCCGCACTTCCCGGCTTCCCCCAGTTGCTGGGGGCCGGGTCGGGAAGAAGGGGGACCTGCCGAGGGTCCAGCTCTCTTGCCCGGGGCTCTCCAAAAGCAGCGCCCCACCATCCTGCCCCCCAACCCCAAGCTGTCGTCCAGCCACGGTTAAGCCGCAACGGGCGCCTGGGGGCTCCACTGTGACCTGGCCAGGCGCGCGCCGACAGATCAGCTGGCGGAAACAGGGGCTCTGCACTGACCAGCTGCCGCTCCGCCCCGCCCCACGTCCGGCCCAGCCGGCGGCCCTCTCCCGCGGCTCCTCCCCGGGTTCCCAGAGCCGGGTGCACAGACAGCAGTCGTCCCCAAAATTCCCCGCGCGCAGCCACATCTTTCCTCGGGTGTGGTCTGCGCTGTGTCCCAGAGCTGCGCCTCACACCTGCAGAACTAGTGTGTGGAAGCTGAAAAGGAGGCTGGAGGGAGGGGCGCCCAGATGGGGCAGAGAGGCCTTGGGCACCTGCTCCTCACCAGTGAGGGCCCGGCGGCTCTGCGGGGTGCCAGTTCAGCAGGGAAAAAGGAAGTTGCCCGGTTCCATTTGAATTTCATATCATGAATCTTTTTAGTATAAAAATTGTAGGGGATAGATGAACACATAAAAAAAAGAAATTAAAATTCAACTGTTTCCTGGATTTTCTCTTTCAACCTAGGTGTCCATAGTGGAACATTTCGGCTTTTTTAGTTGAATTTTGAATTTAAGTCTTGAGAATCTTGTGAACTAGCCCAGTCTTCCAAGAGTGCCCTCAGGTTGTTTGGGTTAAATTTCACACGCTTTGAACACATGTCTGACTGTGGAGGCTCTGTGGGGGTCACTCTTGGAAGGGGCTGCTTTTGTGTCTACTAATACTGAATTTTGTTACGCACAAAAAATATCGACAGTCTACCCATTTGTTTCAAAGGTTGGAAATACGTATTCGGTTTGCACTACTAAACTTTAGTCATTTTATGCATTTTCTCTCTTCACTTTCTGTAAAGAACATCCAGATTACTTACTTTGGAACAATAATGAGTGAACACCTACCTGCATGACCAAAAAATGGTTACTTATAAATAGAAAGCAAAAGGAACTTTCGATGATAATTTTGAAGGCATTTTAGAGTGGTTACCTCAGGATGCTTCTGTGCACTAGACTTTGAGCTGCATAAAATCATGCAGGTGTGTAAGACGGGGAGACATCGGGTTGCTTTCCTGCTGTCCAGTTGAGAAGGGAGCTGTGGCTCTTGAGGACACCCCACTGTCAACAGAGGGGTCTAACAGGTTTCCCATTGTCTGTGTCTGTTTCTGTAAAACTGCTCTGAAGTCTTTCAGAAGTCAACCCAGATGTCAGTACACCCAGATGTCGGGACACCAGCAGAAAACACTCCACTGCGTTTGCAAAAAGCTGATTTTTGGTTGTAATTCTTGTCAGGGAAAATTAGGGATTATTGAATGAGTACAAATAAATGACTATTACATTTAAATAATACATTCAATGGTCTGCCATGCCATTTTCCTCCTTTTACCCCCGGGAGAATGGATGGCCTTCCCCTTCTATGCCTCACCCCTTCACAAGTCTGCCTTGTCTTCCCTCCCCAGTCTGGAATGGCCTGCCCCGCCTTGCCCTGCTTTGCCCTGCCCTGCCCCTTGCTGGTCTGGCAAGGGTGTCTTCATTTTTCAAGTTCTCAAATAGTTCCTATTTTCCAAAAGCTTTCCCATCACTCTCCCATTCCTCAGGCTTCCTTAAGAATTAACCATTCCCTCTTCCTTTTGCCTGTGGCACTTGGAGGATGATTCCATCTGGACTCTTGTATTTTAATTAGTCGTTTAAATCTACATTCCTTTCCTGCACCCCTCGCCACCTGATTGTCAGTCAGTTTAGAGCAGGACCTAACTAAATCCCTGTTTGGTCACCTGTCACATAGCACCTGCGTGATAGGCTGTATTTAGATGGAAGGAAAAGTGACTCTCTCAACTTGCTTCTCCTTAGGGAAGGTCTTTGGCCAATGAAATAGGGTGGGAAAGTCAGGTCACAGCCATGCCCCATAGGACTTTACATATAAGGCAAGTCTTTCAGATTTTATTCAGTAAGCACTGAGGGAATCTTTTAGACTTTGAACAATATTTCCAGAAGATTAATCGTGGATTGGAGGTGAGAGACCAATTAAGAGGCAATTATAATAGTGCAGCTGGCAGCAATAAAGGCCTGAATTATGGCAAAGTCGATGATGGGAAAAGATTAAACAATTAAAGAGGCCTGTACAGCGCTTCCAAGTTTAACATGCATACTGATCACCTCTGAGTCTTATTAAACTACAGAAGCTGACTCACAGTGCTGGGATGGGGCCTGAGAGTCTGCATTTCTAGTAAACTCATGGCTGGTGTGCCATCAGCCCCACTGTCCAATAGGTCCAATCCAGAGGGTGTGGTGTATATACAACGGAATGTTACTCCACTATAAAAAAAAAAAAAACCTGCTGCTTGAACCAATATGGGTAGACCTAGGGGGGATGATGCTAAAATGACAAAAGTCAGAATGAGAAAGACAAGCCATGTGATTTCTATCATCTGTGCAAGAAAAGAAAGCAAAACTTGTGAACAAACTAAACAAATTCTTGGACTATACAAATAAAATAGTGGTTACTAGAAGGGAAGGGGAAAGTCAGGTGGGCAAATCAAAAAAAGGGGGTCAATTTTATGGTGCAGCAAGGAATTGCACTTTGGTGAGCTTCAGATGGTTGGTCTAGCAGGTACTGATTTCTAAGGTTTTTGTATTTGTTTTCACAATTGACTCAAAACACTGGATTATTATTTCAAACCTTCGTGAAAACAATTTTATAATATTTCATCCTCACAAAGCACCTGTGTCAAAATGCAAGTGACATCAAGACTTTAGCATATTAATGAACTGAAGGATTGTTAGGAATGTACACGGAGCAGATTGAAGACTAGAGATCCTACCTTGTAGCATTTCTGGATGGTTGTATTTTCTGCAAATACTTCTTCCTCCAGAGAAAACCCTTTCTTTATGTGTTTACCAAATGGCTCCCTCTGCGACCTGCTGGCATTGTGGAAGCCCAGAAATGTTGCATCACCCGTGGCGCATTCACTCCAAGCATGGGATTCCTTTTGCAGAGAACATCACGGGGGCTCCCTGATCACCTCGGACTGCACTGGGTGAATGATGTCCATGTCAAAAACTCGTCAGCATCCTCAGACAGTAGTGCGCACGGTTTATCTGGGGTAGCAACAATTTGAATAAGGTGTGTGTCAGGGCACGAATCACTCATCAGCATCTACCCGCCAAGTCCCTCACTTGTTACTGTGTTTCTTCGGTCAGTCAGATGTCCCTGCAGGAGCCCAAGGCCAGGCACTGCTGCAGGCACTGGGAATTGAGTGCTAAGGAAAATCAAAGTTCTTGCTGATCTCAAGTGTACATTCTAGAGAGCTCTGGAGAGAGACATGAAGAGAGTACGTAAGAAGTCGGGTAGTGGTGAGGGATTTATACAATGAAAGGATGAAGGGAGAGAGGTCACGGGGTTTCTCCTAGGATGGCAAGGGAGGCGTCTCTAGGCCCAACTGCCAGGTCAGTGTCTGGATGTGTGGCTGGGCATCCCGTGCTGAGAAACTTGCCAGAAGCAGAGCCCTCAGGTGGGAGAGCAGTACTGCCAACTCAGTTTGGAGGCCCAGGAAGTGGGAGCTGAGGCCTGGGTCAGGTGGGGGCCCTGGCGGCCAGCTTCCAGCTTGGAGAGGGCACCGGGGCCCAGGATGTTGCGCTTCCTCTTGGGAAGGGACCTCGGTTGTTTCTCTGTGTGTGATGGGACATCCCTGGAGAATTTGGGGGAGGGGAATGGTGTTACCCAGTTTTTGTCACCACTGTGGCTGTACAGTTGTGTTCAAAAAGTTGAAAACACTAAATGTTTCAACCCTAATGCATCATGTAGCTTTTATAGGTTTCTGTTATACCTTAGTTAAAAAAAACACAACTAATTTATTGATTCCCAAGCTGTTAATTTATCTTTTTTTCCACCTAAAGTCATTAGCCAATTTCTCTGCTTTCCATGCTAATTGAAACAGAATTTTTTTCATAGCCTTGTGTCGCTAGCAGATTTTGTGTATATATTTTGTCATTTGACTCAATGACAAAGAATTGTTTTGTCTTCATCATAGGTTATACCTTTTCAGTACAAAATAAACCAGTTTATTTTGACATAATGCCTTTTCCCTGAATTTTGTATCTGACATTTAATTGCTAAAGTTAGAGGAAAGAAGGCAAGTTAAATAAAAGTCTCTAACCATGTACAAGAAAAAATTTATTATAGTGGTTATTTTCAAGTAGTGGGATTGAGATGTATTTTTTCCTTTTCTGTGTCTTTTTCTAAAATTTTGACCCACGTATCGCCTCTCTAATCAGATGTTCAAATACCTCAACAAAGCAATCCAGGTGGGAAGCGACTTAGTGCTCCTTTCCTCTGGCCCATGTTGCAGTTCCTTTGTATCTGTCAGAATGCGACTTCAGCTGTGTTAACCTGGCACCTGGTTTGGCATTTAAGTAATGCACTGGGCTGGAGGTTCTGGTCCCTAACCTCAGCCGAGGCGCTGGGTTCCCTCCAACTTGTGGCTCCACCACTGGGGTATTGTCTTCATTTGCACGATCCAGGACAGGTCACACCCATCCACATTCTCCCAGAAGATGGATAAAGAGCAAGGGAGAGACACCCTTTCCTCTGAGTGTGGGCCCATGGTTCACCCAGCTTCTCCTGGGTTGCATTGGCTGCAACTTGACCATGTGGTGAAATCAAAGCAAGGTCACTGAGAAGTCAGGTGCGAGTGGCAGAGTGTAAGTTCTACCTCTGGGAGGTAGCAGGAGGATTAGCCGGTGATTAGGCTGTCTGCCAGACCTTGTAGGTACAGCGGCTTAGTAGTAGGAGTCTCTCCTATCTGCTTGGAGAGGAAAGGCAGAGAGCGGTGAAGAGGGATAAAGCCGTACGTGAGTGATTAGAGGGAACAGTTTCCTTTCTATCTTACTCTCTATTCTATGATCCTTTTAAGACTCCTAATCTCCATCCTCCTACTTTCCTAGAAAGCAATTTCATACTTTTCAAGCTTTCAGTAACTTGTTCTCCACCCTCATTCTCAGCTGGTGACTGTGCTCCCCTTTAACTGAGAAATGGAAGCAGTAAGAGAGGTTCCCTGTAGTGGGTGATCAATGGAAAGCCTCCCTTAGTGGGGCCACTCCATGTCTACAGGGGACCCATCCCATTATTGAAGCTGTGACTTGTGCTTCCAGCCAGCACTCCCTCCCCCCAACCCCGGCCACCCTCTTGTCGACTTTCACACGCGTCATCAGTTTTCCCCTTTTTCCTGGATCAGACACATCAACATAGAGACACGCTGTTCCTCACCCACCCTACAAAGAACAAGAATGCACTCTGTCCCCCCCACTTCCCATTCTGCTTACTGTGCCCCTCTCCTCCATGCTTTTAAGGTAAAACTCCCCCAAAAGGCTGCACCGCTGGGTCCCTAAGACCTCACTTCCTGTCCTCCCCCAGACCTCCACTGTGCTCTCTCCCCATCACCCCACCAGAAGCACCCGCACCCCCATCACTCGGACTGTGCAGTGCTGAAGTCATGATATTTTTTGGCAAGAGTGAAAGTATTTTATGATGTCTTCTTTTTTAAAAAATTGCTTTTACATCATTCTTCTGCAAGATTGTTTTCCCCACTGTGTTGTATTCCACAGATACATGAATAGAGAGTAGTCCATTGGAAAATGGTCTTGTAGACACTTCACGTGGCATATGCACATAGTGCTATGTCTTCCCAGCTCCTCTAAGGCAGGATTCTCCTATATCCCTTTAAGCTAGAGGACACAGAAGCCAGCCGAAATTAAATTGCTTTCCCAAGATTTTTTAAAAAATATATATACTTGTTTATTTATTTTTAAAATTTATTTATTTATGCATACAAGAGCTGAGGTACAGGGCAGAGGTGCAGGGGGTGAGAGAATCCACCAGAGACAGAGTGGGGAGCAGAACAGGCAGATCCACTGAAACACACTGCTGAGGGGAGCAGCGGGCAAGGCAGGAGAGGTCTGCTGTGCCATGTGGGTCCCCTCCCTGGCCGGAGATAGGGATTGAACTCGTACTGTAGTGGCTGTGGTTTGCTTCATGGTGTGTTGCTTAACCCACTACGCCACCAGGGAAGTCCCGCTTTCCCAAGATTATACAAATCTGAAGTGGCAAAACTAGGTTTCAATTATACATGATGTAACACAATAACCAATAGGAGCTCTTCAAAATATATTGTGTAATTTACTTAACATATTTCTTATTCTTGAACACTTAGGTTGTTCCTTATTTACAATGATAAAATGGCTCCCTATGTTGAACATCCTTAAGAGTCAACTCGGTGTACATATTTATGGTCATTTTCTATAGATAAATTCTTAGAGCAAATTTTTGGGTTCAGTTGGTTTCTACAATGACTAAGCTAGTACATGTGCAGAATGGAAGATTTGGACAAACATGGACTACACAACATAAGCAAAACCACTGAAAGTCCGCCTCCCAGATAGTTTTGTTTGAGCATTTGCTGTACGCATCTAGCACTCTAGCTAGACACATACCTGCTATCTGTATGTGTCCAGCATCCTGACTACAAGGTACCTGTACCTTGTACTTGTAATAGTTATACTGAAACGTATCTTTTACATATTGTATATTATAGAAAATTGTGTGATACCATTGCCGCATGCACACACACATTATGTTATCTTTGCAGGTAATCAGTTAACTAATTGTAGGAAAAATATTTTGGAATTGAAGGAAAACATGCTCCTTTTAAAAAATAAAACTGAAAATAACCGCCAAGAACTGATGAAAACCTTGAAAATAATGAACAACAAAAGTCCACAGAGAGAAGATCTGCCAGTAAATTCAGGTTTGTGTGTATGGTGGCTTTGTTTCAGGTTTTGTTTTTAGAAATGTAGGGTTTATGCCTTCTGAATTTAGGGAATATCTCCCCACTGCAAAAACCAGGTAGGGGACAAGACTGTTGCCCTTCCACTCTTCCCCACTCTGAAACTGCCTTCCTTTCTGTGTCTGTGGGTTGCATTACCGCCATGCCCACCCTGTAGGTGCAGCCAGAAGGGGAGCATCAGCTCCTGCGTCCATGTCAGCCCTTCAGGATTCTGTATTCCTCATCCTGTGTGGCCCCCACAAGTCTGTCTGCTTTGTCCTCACTGTCTCCACCGCCCTGGCAGGCCTCAGGCCTCACCTGCACGATGCTGGCACATACCTGTCTTCTCTCTCCAGTCCTGTCCCCACCTGTCTCTTCTCTGGAGCCTGCGCAGAGGCTGCCCAGCTTGTGTGTCAGCTTCATGGTTCCCCATTTCCAGGATGAAAAGTCTTGCCTCCTTCTCCCACTTCGTCATAAGATTCCTAACCCTTCACCCCTGACAACCTGGTTCTGGATCTTCTGTCTTCTTCTACATGTCCAGTTTTTCTGTAACACCACACTGTCTTGTGTTAACATTGGGTAGGATGAGATTTCCAACTTTGTTCTTTTCTAAAAGTGTAGGGGCAAATTCAAATGGGTAGTACAAATGGAGTCTCTACAAGTTGAAAGGCTGCAAACCCAAGTAATAAAGATGCAGTTAATGATGTGACATTAATTAAAGGAGAAGACTGGACCATTGCAGTATTTCTTCCTTTGGAACTGATATTTCTACTTCTTCTAGTTGTGTAGCTCATGGTGCTAAATTTAGCTATTTCTAAATAAATATGAATAATCTATAAACTTTTTTGTAGCCTTATGAATTTGGCAATTTTCATTTCATACTATTTCTCGTATTGAAATAATGTATTAACCCTCACTTAAGAAAAATTAAGGCAGAAATATCTCTGTGGTCGTGAACTGAAGCCCTGTTTTCTCTCTTTTTCAGCTGAGAAGAATAGATTGGATAAGAATGAAACAGTACCTAATACATTTGAAGTCTTGAAGTTGTTTTTCCCTCATCTAAGGAAAGTAGGCAGAATTTATCCTGATGTAATAATTGGCAAAGAGAAGGCAGGAGGTAAGAAAACTTGGAGTTGGAAAATCAAACATAGATGCCTTTGCTCTTTGTTGTGTTTTTTCCCCTCAAATTTTATTGATTTGCCTCTACTTTGGGGAACAAGCTTTTAAATTTTAAATGCAATCCATTAATATGATACTTAGATTGATATATAGACCCCAGGTCTATCTGGCATTAATTTGGATTACTCAAAGTCAGCATACTGCCTGCCAGGAAAAAATATAGTTCAATACATATTTCAAGTTGAATTCTGTTTTAATGCAGGTGCTTTGAAATTCAGAAGTCAGTTTAAGTCAAACTTATCAAAAGCATCTGCTAAGAGCTTGGCAACTCTCCTCCGGTGGTTCTGGCTAATCTGGTCTTAGTGGTTACTTCCTATCTCCCCAACTCTTGGGAGAACCAAGTCAGCAAAAACTTTTCAGACCTTGGGGTGTTTGAGCTGAGCCTGGAAGGATGAGTTCGAGCTCAGCAGGTACTCAAGAAGAAGGAAAGCCCGCGAGTCAGAAGCAGGCTCCCAGCGTGTCTGCCTGTCCGTGCAGTGAGCTGGTCTCCTGGGAGGCAGCAAGCAACACCACAGGCCCCACTGCCTGCCCTGAAATACAGAAGTCACTCTGTACATTTTTTCACAGATGAAAATATTCCATAGTATTTTTCTTATATTGTGTCCCAGCATCTTTTCAGGAAGAAAAGTAGCGCGCCAGCCAGTTGAGGTTTCACACCATGTAGATGAAAACACTCATAAACGGAGTGATTGGTTTTCTTGGTCAAGACATAGAAATCCTCCCCTGTGGGACTGTCTTGGCATCGATATAACACTTTTACTCTCAAGGCTCTGCAGAGGGAACTTCTGCAAAGCAAAGATGAAAAACATGATAAATATTAACAGTGCTCGGGGTTATTTTTGCAATACCGTTTCAAACACTCTTTTTCTGGCCACACAGCTGTCCCAGTGGGTGTAGTCAGTAGCGCTGGGTTGAGTTTTTCCTGTGGGTTGAAATGATGGGACCATGTCTCTGTGTCTGCAGTTTCTTTTGCACTGGGTGTTCCCACTGTAAACAGAGGAGATCATGGGTACCTGAAGCAAACCCTGACCTCGCTCATCTCCAGGATGACTGTCTCAGAGCAGAAAGACTCCGTGGTGATCGTCTCCATTGCTGATGTGCGTATGCGATGTGCGTAAGACAAACCAGCAGCTGTCCTCTGCCACCCACGCCTCCAGATACCCTTCCTCCATGGCAATCACGGAATCGTTTAGAATTTTTTGCTTCAATTTAAAAAAGCAATTCAAAGATGCCTTTTTTTTTTTTTTTGGATAGCACCCAATATACTTGTCAGCAACTTCTAAGAACGAATATGCAACTCTGAATAGAAAATATGTAACTCTAAACAGAAAACAACAATGGCTCCATGTGTAGAAACAAGATTGCATTGTCAAATGTGTTCATGGAGTCCCGCCTACCACACAGTATGGAGATTAGAGTCACAAGCACAACACCACAGCTGATGCTGCATAAGAAAACCCACCCAACCCAGTAAAAGGCTGGCGTGGAATCAAGAGATGATTTCTAGCATTAGTTGATACCATTAGTTGAGGGGCTCCTTCCTCTGTTTGAATGGCTGTAAGTCATATTTATCTGAATTATTTGTAATAATTCTACCACATTTTATATATCTATACACACACATAAATATGTATGTGTGAAGGATATATATATATACAGATATATATGCATATATACACATGCATATATATCTGAGGAGATGATCAGCAAGAATTTCAAAATAATAAAATTATGACAGAGTCGCCTGGAAGTCGAGAACACAGACTCTGGATCTAGGTCGCTGAGGTTTGAATGCCAGCTTCTCCTTCTCCTGGCTTGTGAACGAGCAACTTACTTAACTGCTCTTTGCTTCACTCTCCTTGCCTGTGAGATGGTGATGCTAACAGTCCCTATGTATGGGATTGCTTCAGCAATTAGGTCAGCTCAGGAAGATGTGTGACTCACAGTAAGTGTTCAGCAAGCGATTATATTGCAGAGATTTTTGGTGCACTTCTGACATCTCCAGACAACCCTCACCCAGAAGAGGCCGATCAAAGACTCACTCTCCTGTAAACACCTGTAACCGCTGAAAGGCACATCTCTAGTCACCAAAGTAAAACAATGTCCATATTATACTGTTGAGTGAGAAAAGCTGTAAAGCATCCCATTTGCCACAATAGGGAGAATGAGATATTTTAAATGCTTTCCCACAAAGTGAAAACTAAAAAATATTCGGACATAATTACCTTCTCTACCTAGACTCACATGTGGCAAAAGTGTTTCTAGTAAAACCATGAGGCAGGCTTAATTTCACATAATTTTTTTTCATTTTTAGAGTAATGAAGAGTATTTTAAATCTGTTGTTGGCATGATTACAAAAAAGTAAGTACCACCTAATACATTTTAAAATAGGTGTTCTTTCATTTTCTGTCCCACCTTGTTTCATCCAATTATATGATCATTTTTGTTAGTGATTATGTTCTTTGTAACGCACATCACTGTTCAGAAAGAAACTGGAGTTCCAGTTGTGATAGATGTAGCTTGTTGTTTCCCCTAGTTCTGTAGGTTGCCCATTTATTACAATTCTTATTTTCATATTATTATTGTTAGAATATCTATTCTCTATGCAGTCCACTGCCTCTGAGAGAAACCACCTAGGTTCTTTTTAAGACATTCTCAGGTTCCTTTCTGCAAGAAGTTTCGTTCACTTCCCCTGCTTAGAGTTCCCTCCGGGAGAAGCATGCACTTCTGGGAAACCAGGGTGACACTGTTCACCAAGAGCGATGCTGTGGCTCTAATAGGTCCCATTTCACACTCAGCCTGTCTTCCAAGTCTCCATGTTCATGGGGACAGTTCAGTCAGCCTAAAATAGCACAGCAAGGAACTAGCACTGTCTTCATGGTCCAGGTGCACTATGAGGTGGGAAGTTGCTATGGGTATTTCACTATCTGTGGGGAACAAGAACTTTCTGGAGATAGTAATAATCAAGCTGAGTCTAAAGATGTAAATAAACATCCCTCAGGTAGACAAAAGGAGAAGGGGAGTGCTTGGGAGGTAGAACTGCTTCAGAAGGCAGAAGAGTCCAAGAGAGGGAGCATGGTAGATTTTTTCTTTTTTTATGAGTATGTTAACCTAAAAATAAAACACAGAGATGAAAGGCAAGCATTTATTTGGGATTAAAGAACTGCAATTCAGTGTACACAGTTTCAGGTAGAGACCTAAAATGTGCCTGTGAGAAGGGTAAAAGTTGGGGAGTTTTACAGGAAGGAAACAGAAAGAGAAGACGCGGTTAAAGAGAAGGGTTCATTAGCCTTCACAATGCTTACTCTCTCCCTGGCTGTACATAATCGGTAACCAATGCCGTCCTCTGGCAAAAGTCCACAGTCACCAGTCCATGGGCTCAGGTGAACCTTCTCCTGCCAGGTTCTTGATTGCTGTTTGGCCCAGTCCAAGGGCCTTGGGCCCAGCACAAGTAGACGGTAAGGGACTTGCCACCGGACTACTCTGACTCCAGCTAAAAATGGCTCACTTATGTCTGTTTCTCACAAACATGTCCTGGGCTGCTGGTGCTGGGGTTGGGTTGGTGGGAGAGACGGCAGGCTAACATGGGGTCATGAAGAGCTAAGGACCATGCTCCTCATGCTAAAGATATGGTCTGCAACTTTGGCAATTATTCAGTTACTACGCCATGGTCACTCAAGGTGAGCCGTCATGGGGGGACTGGTGTTAGTTAACTTAAGCCTGGTGATTGAAGTTATTGTATAGTGGAGCTGTGCAAAGCAAGGGTCTGTTCTGTGCATAATTAACATCAGGGATCTAAAACTCTACCCTGCTTTTTCACCTAATAGTATAAGGTAAACAATTATTTGAGGTGTTAACATTTTAATAAGCACTGCAATACTAAATGTAAATCTTAAAATCATACTTTCTACTTCTACAGGAAAACCATTTAAAATGTCCTACCTGGTCTCCTACTCTTTACCTTAAAGGCACAAGATGTACCTTGCAGCTTTTGTGAGCAGAATCATAGGCATTTAATGATTCCCTAGTGGTATATAAATATTATAGTTTAAAAATAAAGATTCTAAAGAGGATACATTGTCCTCTAATGAGTTGTGAGTAAGAGTCACACTTAGTACTAGCTGGCATTGCCATTCAGAAGGACTTTATTAAGCTCAAAATTATGCCCTTAAGAAAACTAGCTAATCTTGCTCTTGCAATTACCATAACTCATTAACTCATTCATTCCATTGTCTTGAATCTGTCATAGTACATATCTGATTGTAAACTTAAAAAAATCAAAGTATTTGTAATTTTTATATGACGAAACCAGTTTTTTATTGTGTATGTTGATTTTTTTATACCTATTGTTAATTTACAAAAGAAATACTTTGGCTAAAAAATATTAGTTTTATGATGTTGATTTGTATCAGCATGTGAAATAATTCAATCAAAATTCTCCTGCAAGACAGAGAGAAAGTGGAGGGAAGACACAGTGGGGAGGAGCCCCAGTAGACTGTGGTGGAGAACGGTGGGCCCCTTGGTGGTGGGTGTGACAAAAGCATCTGAGGATGTCGCCCTGGTCTCTGAATCGTTGGTAAACCAGTGTGACCTCAATAAAAAAAAAGTTTTATATATAAAAAATATGTGCACATGCATAAGGAAATTCCTTTAAGTATTTATATTATTTTATGAAATCAGATATTCAATTGCAATCCTCCCTTCACTTCTACTTATAGATTCAAACAGCAACTGAAGTCTGGATCTTTGGAGGTCATTTCCATACCTGCCTTTTTTTATCCAAGCATGTTACAAGCCAGGCCATCAACTGAGGACTCACACAAATTAGAGAGGTGATGTATTAGAAATTAGTACCCTTGTAGTAGCTGGCTTCTCCTGATGAAATGGGGGGATCCACTGTTCACACAGTGCCAGCGTTGGCTTTCTGGTTTGGGTTGTGTAACGTCGTGGGCAGCATGAAATCAGCCGCTCAGAGCAGCTCCACCACGGGGGTGAGCGGGAGCTACAATCAGGCTCTTCCACCCCGCCCCCAAGCACTCAGATGTTCAGCTTGAGCCACCGTCAGCACGCCACCACTGGTCTGTGTTCAGGGTTTCAGACAGCAGCTGGCAAAGACATAATGAAGAGGAAAAGAAAGCCTGGGTTATAGCAGGTGCCCTGGCTTCCAGCCTCAGCGATCCTTCTTGCTGGTCATCCTAGGCAGGCAATCGAACCCTTTTCCCCCTTGGTTTCCACAACTTCCCAGTGTGTGTAATAAAATATACATTACACTTGTGAAAAATTGTGAGAATAAAAAAGTTAGTATTTTTTAAAGAGTTTTGAGACATTGCAATCTGGTTACGTAGAAAAAATAGATTATCATCATTAGTTGCAAAAAAGATCGTAGCACAAGAAACATAACATGTTGGTTCTGCAAAACTTAAAAAGCAGATGGCATATTTCAGAGAAGGGTGTTATCCCAGGAAACTTTTTCAAAATAAATTTTTATTGTGGAGACATTGGTTTATAACTTTTACACAGGTTTCAGTATCCATGATTTTAAGTGTCATCAGTATACTATACATCATGACCACCACCAACAGCCTAGTAAGTAGGAAACTTATAAGCTCTGTTTTTTTTGTTTTTTAAATGCAGACTGGTCAGAATCTGGGGATCTGAAGGTTTTGTTTTGCTTTTACTTGGTCACCCACATAATAACCAGTGGTAAATCTGGGAGATGGACGATGTCGCAAATCCTGTTTTCCTTCTGCCTTTTCTATCTCTGTCATTGTTTCTTGTTTTAACCCTCTCCCCACATCATTCCTCTCGCCACTCCCACACCCACTGCTCTGCCGTGGATTTGATTCAGGCCTTTCAAGTCTTTTTGCTCTTCTGAACCCTAACCTGGCCTCCCCTCCAGTTCTTTATCTTCTCCACACTGTGACAGAAGAATCCTTTTTCCTGTGAGATCAAGTCCAAGGTTTCCTGCCTGTCCCCTCATGCTCTGGTGTCTGCCAGCTCCCATCACCACCTTCTCTTTACCAGCTGTGTCTGCTCTAGACCTAAGGCCACGTGCTCTGGAGGAGAATTGTGCCCTTGCAAGCACTGAGCCTCGACACTGGCAGTCCACTGCCTCGCTCTTCTCTCGCCATCTCATTGGAAGTTACCGCTGCCATATTCTATATGGCACTTGTCTCATGGTTCCAGTTACATTATTTTTCTATCTTTTCATAAGTTAAAGCTCCATCAGGGCAAGAACTGCCTCATGTGTTCCTCTTTGCCATGGCCTTACTAGCTCAGGGTTAAATCAAACTTTCCCTGTACTTTCACTTGAACAACACCTTAGATCAGTGAGAATATTTATTTTATTAAATAGATCAGAATTAAACTAACAGAAACCTAAGATTTTATTTTATTGCTATTTTAGTGATGGCAGACACAGTCCACTGAACAAAGATGAGAAACTTCTTAGTATAACTTTTTAATAGAATCTGCTCAGTTTTAGTTAATGTGGATAGCATATATAAAAGTTTATATTTTTTTAATGACTGGAGTGTATTTAAAATGGAAATGAAACAATAATAATACTTAACAGATTTCATTATTTAGATGGCGAATCAAGCAAGTATTGGATTTTTGCTTTCTGATGCTGTATGCCCAGCCCAAGGCCACTTATTATCTACAGGTGAGACCTTGATGTACACAGTGTTACCTGCTCCCACCTTCCTTTGATTCCTTATTCCTCATCGTCTTCTTGTACCTTTGTACCAAGAAAACAGTCGTGAAAAGGCCAACAGGAAGCTAAAAAATGATTATATCTCCGTCTTCCTACAGAAGAAACTACAGTTACTAGAAGACTGGAAATTCTCAAATTGTAATAGAAATGTAGGCCTACATTTCTCTGCCCACAGTTTATGAGCAAACATGTTTTGAGCACTTGTGTATGTTGGAGTGTGCCTGCTTGTCTTGGCTACCCCACGTCGCCTCACATTTATGGATAACTCAGTTCTGTAGTGCCTCACTGTATCTGTAGAATAGGCCAGTTATATGGAGCTTGTGCCTCCCAGTTCCTGGGTATTGTCAAATAGATTGTTAAATAATGGGAGTGTTGTTGACAGTAAGTGCCACCCTCAGTCTGTGAGGCCATGTGCAGCTGTGAAAAGAAATTGCAGACTGCCCTTGGAGAACAGAGGGTGTGAGGAAAAGGCCTGTAGCAAGATGCTCCCTTGAAGTATGTCCCTGTACTGGAGGAAAAAGGAAAACCCCTTCCCCTCCCCAGGCTATGATGGTGCAGTGGAAGTGGGAGACCAGCCATGTCCTCTCCCAGGTGGAGACAGCACAGTTCCGTTTTGTGCTCTGGCCTGGTGTCTACTGACTTCCACATTTTTCTGAACCACTTAGGGCCCTCCTTACCCAGCAGATTACACATAATATACATTAAGTTAAAAAAAAAGAAAATTCTATTGATAGTTTCCCATCGTTTCCCCCCATTATGGAGCACTGTGGGATTGGTGAGAGGGTTGCCCCCCCCCCCGGTCCCCATCTGTCTGTCAGGAGCTATCAGTCAGGGCCAACTAATCCTGGCCCAGACATGGCAATATTAGTGAGGATGAAAACGGATGCAGATAAAGAGACACTTCCAGAGAGGATTTAGATTGGAGGATACATATTAGTCTTTAGGAAAGAACAGATAATCCCCAACCTCAGAATCAGAAAGTAAAAATGGAGTAACCTAAATATTCACAGTGAATTGAACTAAAAATAAAATTACCTCATAAGAAAATCTTTTCAGTGTATTCTTTTGATATAGATCTAGCTTATTTAATGGATGCATGAAAGGTACTAATGCCTTTTTGCTTTATTTCCAGCTAGAAGATGATATCATAGCTAAAAAGATGTACCTTACAAAAATCACAGAACTTGTACATAATATCACCTCAAATAATTGGCTTTTTATGGAGTTTTCAGTTCTTGGGTTCATAGGTAAGCAATGGCTCTATTTCTAATAGTAATTATTAATACTAAAACACGTATTATTTTGCTTTTTTTTTGGTCTCAACTTCATTTATGCTTTGAAGTTTACCTCTAAGGGATAGGATACATTTAATTTGTTTTCTTTTCCTGGAATGAACAACTATATATAAAGGTTATATTATGATATGTAGTATAAACACTCAAGGTTTATTTGGGTTTGTTTACTTCTTCTCCATAGGAAAGTTATTTAAATCCGAGGACTTAACTGACTTTGTGCATTTCTTTTTAATGTTCTACAAAGATAAACCTATAGACTGGCTCTTGGAGGATATTTTTCAGGTAAAGATGTGTAATCAAGAAGAAATGCCTGTGAGTATATTTTTACTTTGTAAAAACTGACTATTTTAGGAAAATACTATATTTCTAATGTAATTACCTGAAATTTATTTACCTAACCAAATTTGATGTGCATGAATTTTTTAATTTTTCATGTTCTAAATTTTTACTAATTCTTATTCCTACTAAATAAAATAATAAGAGGCCAAAGATGCAGTGAAAAGTTGGGAAAAAAGAAAGGGAACAAACAGAAAAAGCAATAATAAAAAGGAAGGAATAAATCCAAGCATCAAATTAATGCTATCATTTAATTACTTTACATTTATAAAAACAATCCTTTTATATAATACTTTCTTATATGTTAGTGCTGAGTACAAATACTTTTAAATAAAGCTGCTATTGAGGAATCTTTATGTTTATAAACGTGAGATGTGTTTGAGTTTCCTGTGTACATAGTATATAAAAGAATTCTCGGATCAATTATAATTTCAAATGTTTGTTTTTAATAGGAGTGGTGTCACAGGTCACCTTTCTTATTTTTACTTTTGAAGAGATTATCCTTATTCTTTCCCACTTTATATAATCATTAAGTATACTATCAGTTCTTTATTTATGATATACGTTTTCATTGAGGTAACATCAGGTTACAGCACAGTGTATGATATAGAGGTATAGGATTCCCCCCCACCAAAACACCCATAATAATCATGCACGATAGATTACTGCGATAATCATATACTTTTTATTATTTAAGAAGAAATTGAGGAGGATATAATTCAGTATTGTAATTAATCAGTGAATATAGGAAGAGAAAGAATAATGGCATGCAAGAGAAATAGACAGGAAAATATTAAAAACTTCATTTATATTATGAAAATAAAAAAAGAAGAAAATTAGTTTGTACAGCATTAGTTTGATTTCCCAAAAGAAAATTATATAATGATATGTATCTGATATATAACTCACATATATGTGACTAAAATCCTTTAAAAATGGGGTCTTTTCTATTATTCTTATGAAAATATACTAGAAATTAATGTTTTGTTTAAATTTTAAAATATTCCTATAAAAGTCTGGCAAAACAAATAAAATATTCTGCCATCAATAAATGCAATAAAAAGTATTAGCGCTTTAATGGAATACTGCTGTTTCTCTTAATTTCTCCTCCAGGAAAAATGTTCAGAGCGAAATAAGCAAATTCGTATTCGATATAAACCTTCTCTTTTCCAGCATGTGGGTATACAGTCATCATTATCTGGAAAAGAACAATATTTAAAAGTAAGATTTGGAAATTTAACTTTAGTTACATGCAGTGAATGTGAAAGATACTGTTGAGAACAGCAGTAATGAGGACATGAGAGAGGTGGCATCTGACGCTGGGGCCAGGAGCTGGGCGGGGGGGGGGGGTGCAGGGGTGAGAGAGGGGAGTGTGGGGGTCTTCTCCAATCCTGACTACCTGTCACGGGTAGGAAAATCCAGCTTTGATATGCTTCTTTACCCAATGTTCTCAGCTGTGCCAGTCAAATAATAAGACTAAGAAGGTGTTTTGAAAGTCATCATAAAATTCACTGTTTTAGTCTAAACTTCAAAATTATACAACAGGAATATTTAAAAAATTAAGTGCCGCTATTATTGAAATTGTAGCAACATTCATTTTTCCAGACCACTGTATTCCAGATGAAGAAAAATTCAGCCTCATTTGTTTTTAGTCATTCTTGAATTTTTCATCATTTTTGGAAACAATGGTCCTGACAGTCGACTTAGCACCTTGGTGGGGTGGGAGCAGCAAAGACCTCACAGAGTCAACACATCTTGACATCACTTGTTGGTGACCCCAAAACCATGTACATGGCAGCGCACAAGACCTCTCCCTCCTCCTAGAGGAGCTTGAGTGAGCTGTTGAAGGTTTGTCCACACTGCACCAGAGCTGCAGACCTGAGATACGACCCTTGGTGTCTTGGTGAACGTTAGCATGAGCTCATGAAGTGAAAATCAAAATGAACATTTGAATTTTGGTCAGTTATTCACTGAACCAGCAAAGAAGCATCTAGAACAATACAAATGTAACTTATGAATATGCAAAAAGTAATACTTTCAAACTACATAGAACAAGTGCAGATGATACTAAAGGAGATGGGATGCTAATTTCTATTTGTTGGTGCTTTTCTTCTATTAAATTTTTTGGCAGATAATCCATCTCGACCTGACCTTTGTGAATTCATGACAGATTCAGTAGAATGTACAGCTGGTTATTCATATTTTGAGGTTATAATCTTAGCTTTTTTCTCCTTATACATCATACCACATAAAGTATAATTCATTAATGATTTAATATGTCAATTGTAATTTTATTTTTTTAAATTTGAACAGGATATATATTTTTAGGAGTTTCATAATTCTAACATCTTCTTTGAACATGATCAGAAATTCATTTTTTTGGAAAAAATGGCAGAACAAGGATTAGACTATCCCCAACTTTCTTCATAGTGGATGAAAAATTATTATCATAAATTTATAAATAAACATTCAATATTAAAGCAGTAAGTATAAATCTTGATACAGATATATAGAAAGTTATCAGATATCTCTTAATCTTATTGTTTTTTATAGCATTATGTTCTGTGCACGTTTTTGTTTTATATATTATTTTCCCTATTGAAAACAGTTTCTGGAAAATAATGTACCATCCATCTGGTAAGATTTGGGGGTATTTTATTTGCCTTTTTATTTTTTATATTTTTTATGCTTATTGAGGTAATGGTGATTTGGAACACTAAATGTTTTAGGGGTATAGATTCACACCTCTACAAATACAAGTCATCACTCTACACCCATCAAGACCCTGGGATATTTAGATGTTTCCAGTCTGACAAGTATTCTGTTTTAGAAGACCCAATTAGTATTTCCATTTCCCTTTTTATCATACATTGTAGACAGACAAAGAATTTAGACAGTGAAGCTGAGTCTGCAGTTTCAGTCTTAGCAGTAAGTGAATGAACTTCTTAACATTATGCTCCATGACGAAGGCCAGATCCGGAAGACTGTGTGATGCCTGTTTCTGTCTGTAGGAAGTTCTAGAAGGCAGGTCTTCATGTCACATTATGATTTTATTTGTACTTAATGACTCATGGCCTTGAGCATCACATGGTGTGTGTAAATGTGAACGTGCATGTATGTTTATAGGTAGATTTTTATTAAGAGTATCTTTCTCATGACATCAACATCTGTTGTGAAGTGTCTATTCAAGTATTTGCCTATTTTAAAAGTTGGTTCTTTTTCCTTTTCTTTTTGGATTGTAGTTACTCTGTATCTAGTCTGACCACAAGTCTCAGCTATGACTTGCTCTTTCATTTCTTAAGTATCTTTCAATGATAAAAGACTTTGATGTTCATAGAGTTTACTCAAATCTTTACTCTCTATAGTTATACCACTGGCTAGCATTCAGCAACTTAATAATTATGACTATATATGAAATACTTGTAGTTATATGTGATATATGAGAGACTATTTTGTACTGGAGTTACATAAAGTTTACGTCTCTCTTTTAAGCAGAGATACACAAAACAATTTCTCTTTAGAATCTGGAGCTAGAAGATCATCTTTCCCAAAGAATCATCGTAATTCTTTCGGCCCATTATGGGTTTTTCCCCTTTGATTAACAAATTCAAAACTAACTTTATATGAGATATACTATTCAGATGATCTAGTCACAACAAAATTTTTTCAGTTGTCACTTTGTCTAGTCTGATTTTATTGTTAAACAATTATTGTGCCTTCATTTTTCACCTAAATATTTTTCTATATGTATTTAAATTTTAAGTTACAAAGGAATATTAAAATATGTATACCTACCTACAACAGTTTGTTGGTTGTGATGACAACCCAACCCTACAGATGCCTCATTCCCCTGTGATGGGAATCCACTTTCCCTCATTGTGCCACCATTGCGCCACCAAGTGTCAAAGTAACCACATCTACTACATTTTAATAGTTGTACCTTCTGCCAATGTAAAGTCATCTTCTCTATTTAGTAGGGGAAGATGATGATAAAAAGTCAGAATAGGAAGGAATATTATCAAGAAGTTGTCATGAAAATAATTATACCTTTATAAATTAGTAGTATGTTATTTCTACATGTTACATTTTTCTTATTTTTATTTCAGAAAGCATGAAGATAATAAGCATACAAACAGAAGTTCAGTAATACCTTGGAACCTCAGATAACCTTGGTTTCTAATGGCCTCTTTCAGAAATTGTAATAATGAAAATGCCTAATTATATAGAAAACAATGAATAAACTAATGGACTTTCAAGTATTAAACTATCTCTTTTGTTGAGAAAAATTAGAATGTTTGTGCTATTTATATTCTTACTATTATAGTTTAATTTAAAAATAGTAAAAGCAGGCACACTTAGAAATTAAGAAATGTATTTTCTCTACTTGGATAGTGATGTTAACCACTATAATCTTGATAAATAGCTAAAAGTTCAGAAACTTGTTATTGTCACAGCAATAACATGGGTCTGTGTGAATTGGTATATACTCATCATCTTGTAAGACTCTAAAGAAATAGAAAACACAGTTAAGCCTTAAATTTGTGCTGGTAGTGTGATAATACATTCTTTTTAATAAGTGCATCTGTAAAACTATAAACTTACCCTAAAGTTCTTCTCAGCCCACCATCCAAACTGTAACAAAATGACATGAAGGGCTGGGACCATAAACTGGAACAGCACTAAGCATCTCTGTCCCACATCCTGCTGAATGTATTGAAAAGCTGAGATGATTCCAAGGGAATGCTGTGTTGGCACTCAAGCATTTGAGCCCGGCTGGAGTACCCTGGGAGTGGCAGGTGCTAGAAGGAAAAAGGAAGTTAAAACACAGCCTGAAAGATCCAACCCAATAGCTGCATCCTTGATGAAATGATTCCAGAACAAGAGAATTCTGGAGGTTAACACAAGTCTTTTCTCAAAAACATCCCTGCTGCAGCCAGGAACAATGTCCTGCTCCCTACTGCTATCCCTACTGCTCCAAAGTGCTGGATGTTTGGAGGGTCTCATTCCCCACCCATGATCCCTGGTCTGGGGTGTACCTCAAAGGGGAGATATGGAGAATCCAAGACACCTGTCAGGGTTATGGCAGAGCACATGGTGCTTGCTGGTTGGGTTGGGCATGCATTCTAGAGTTTCCTTACTCTGCTGAAGTAAATAGTAAAACGGTGGTATCGCTAGTATTGGTGGTGGTAGCAAATGTGGCTGCACTCCTGGGTGGAAGGGGAAGGATAAAACTGTTTTGTGGGCTCTCGGGTGCACAAGCTTGTGATGAAGAAGCTGCAAATAAAAATTTTAATGGGGGATTTGAACTAATGGCTATGCAAAAGTAAATTCCAAATGAAATCTAAATAAAAATTAAAATGCAGCTGATAGTTTCTTCATCTCGGTAACTACGATGGTTAAACGAGAACACACGGTGAACACAATAAATGCAAACGATTCTTAAGACCTTTTCGGAAAGAAAAATACATCATGCAACCTATGTTAACAGGGAGCACACATCGATCCACACCCCACAAAACAGGGAGCTCCCTGCCGACCAGTTCAGCAGCTGGACGCAGATCAAAAGATTATTCACCGGCGATTGGGCCCAGCTGTGCTTGCAGAGAGACGGGCGCCGCGCGCCGGGAGGCTGCCCCGGAGGCTCGGGACCCGCCGCGCGGTCGGGGCCGGGGGGCGGCGGGCGCGCGCTCCGGGCGGGCGGCGCTGCGGGGCCGCCGGGCTCGTCCGCGGCCGTTGAGCCCCGCTGCGGGCGCGCGCTCGGCCCGCCGCTCCCCGCCCGCGGCGCACGCGCAGGCGCGGTTAGCAGTCGCTGCTGGGCGGCCGCCGGCGCGCTTGGTCGGGAGACGCGGGACCAGGTGGCGGCGGCCCGGACATCGGAGCTGCCACTGCGGAAGACGGGCCCGCGGGACAGGTGCGTGGGCAGCGGCCGCCCGCCGCGGGCCTGGCTCTCGGGCGGGGCTGCAGCCGGCGTGCCCGCTCCGTCCCCCGGGGCATAGGGTCCTGGCCGCGCCCCTCGCCCGCCGCCCGGGGGGACCGGGATGCCGCGGGCGAGCCCGGGCGCGGGCTCCTGGGCCTGGCGACGAGGCGGGCGGCGGGCGCTGCTGCCACCGGGCTCGACGGGCGCTCGGGGCGCTCGGGGCGCTGTGCCCACCTGCTGCGCCGGGGCGGGCGGGGCAGGCCGGGGCCTCCGCGGCCGTGCCCCGAGGGCTGAGCGCCCGGGGTCGAGTCCGTTATTCCAGCGGTTACGTTTCAGCCCCGTTCCACGCGCGGGCGCGCCTCGAGGGCTGCAGAGGGGCCCGGGACGCGCCCAGCGCCGCTCACCCACCCGCGGCTGCTCACCCGAAGGCCGTGGGAAAGCACCATCCGCTCGGGGGGCGCAGCCCCGGGCCCCGGGTGGGGAAGGGACCGACGGCGGGTCACTCTCCGCGCGCTGCCGGGAGCCAGGTGTGCGCCGCGGGGACCGGCCGGACGCGGCGGGGTTGAAGCTAATGAAACTCTAGTGGCTAGAGACTCATTATCGCCTCTAGCCTGTTTACGAGCAGACACTTTAGTGACTTTTATTTATAGCCTCTGCCCAAGCAACAGGGACAGGCATTTGCTTGGGATTTCAAATGGCGGCAAAGCTGGGGCGGGCGCCGAGAGAAGCGCACATCCAACGGGCCGGCGCAGACCTCTCCGAGAAGACCGGGCACTTTGGAACTCTTGACTCGCCCACCTCGAGAGTCTGCAGCGTTCCTCACGTGCCGGCACTCTCTGTAGCCCTCCTCCCGGTAATTGGAGGGTCCGACCACCACTTAGTTCGGGGCGGTTCTCTTCCCACCTAGGATGAAGCGATCTCCCCATCACACTGAGACCTCACGCTAACCCCTTCTAGCAGGGTTGTTTGTTCTTTCTCTGTGGCCGTGATTGATCACTGTGGGAACGGTCACTTTGCATTATTACCCTGACTAGTTTTCAGAACCTAGTAAGGCTCAGTGCTCCCCCAAAGCTGGGCGTGCCAACTTTAATGGGCCTGGCGATGGCCTAATTCAGCGCACCCCTTCACCTGATCAGTGAAAAGCACTGACCCACAGCCTTTTCCTGCTTGCCTTGTAAAGAGAACTAGAAACTCTGGTAGTGCCCGGTTTAAGTAGAGTTTATCACAGCCGCCTAATTCCTGCTGCTGCACCATAAGGAAAACCTTAGGTGATTTCCAGGCTCTGCTCTGAAGCAGGCCAGTGTGGGTGCATCCCCAGCCCAGAAAACCCAGCAAGCGAAAGGCAGCCCAGTTACAAGAAACTGCAGGAAGACCAGCAGCAGGGATATGCAAAGCGGGGGGAGGGGTGGAGCGTGAAATGAGCTTAAATGAGTTAATGTGAACTGAATAGTTTTACACACAGGTAGTAAAATAAGACCTGTTCTTCAGAAGACACATGCTAGAGAGAAGCTGGGATGAATTTGGGCACTGGCTGGACTAGAAGTGAAGAGGCAAAGTGGGAGTTCACCAGCCCCTTTCAGAAGCTGAGTTCTTAGGATTGCAGCGCAGACATTATGAAGCAAACCACAGCCACTGCAGCCTCGACCAGGGAGGGGACCCACATGGCGCAGCAGACCTCTCCTGCCTCGCCTGCTGCTCCCCTCAGCAGTGTGTTTCAGTGGATCTGCCTGTTCTGCTCCCCATTCTATCTTTATTAAATAAATTTTTTTAAAAAAGGATTGCAGCGTAGAGACAGTTTGAAGCACCCAAGTGCATTTAGTCGCCAGCGACACAGGGAATCAGCAGTTTTACGATTAAGGTAATGGCACAGCAACGTGCCGCGTTTGGTCGACTGGAAGTGGAGTCGGTGGGAGAAGGGCCTGAGGAGGTGCAGGCTTGGGAGGAAAGAGCCATGTGCACATTAATGGTGATGTGGCTCAGACCTGGGAGTCGTGTGGAGGTTCCCGCAGGTTGCAGCAGGAGTATGTGCAACGCAAGGAGAGAGCCTGCGGATGGAGTTCTGAGGGGCGGCCTCACTCCTGAAGTCCAGGCACCCTGCGCCGTCAGGCAGAGGACAGGGAGAGCGTGGGGTCCAGGTGGTGCCCTAGACACCGAGGGAGGACCGCACTCCACGGAGGCAGAGAGGCGCCGATAATGCTGTTGCTATTATCAGATAAGGCTGTTGGCCAGGACGGCTGTAAAGGAGCCAGACTGAGCGACAGGAGCAGTAGGGGCCTTGGTTCTCCATTGTGGCCGTAGCACAACGCCACACTCACGGTGGCTTAGAGAGAGGCAAATTCGTTCTCACGGTTCCGTGGGGCAGAAGTCTGAGACAGGTCTGGGAGCTGAGCTAGGATCAAGGCTCCTTACTCAGCTGGGTGGGCCGGGGGGGGGGGGGGGGGATTCTGCTTCCTGGCTGGTCCAGGTTGATGGCAGAATTCACTCCCTTGCAGTTGGGGGAGTGTCGCCCCTGAGGAGTGGGCGGGGGGACCATCTCTCCAGCCCAGTACTGCTTGTCTCTCGGGACTTGCCCTTCTACTCCCAAGGGCCTGGGGACTCCACCAGGCCCAACTGGCTGACCCAGGCCTCCTCTTCCTGTTTTAAGGTCAGCAAATTAGCAACCGCAGTTGTAGCTGCAGTGTCCCTTTTACTACGTGAGTTAAATTCACAGACCCAAGGACCGGGGTGTGGGCATCTTTGGGGTGTCATTCCACTACGAGAAGAAGTCAGCAGTATTAACAGTCCACACAGACATTCGTCCGACAAGCTGTTGTTGCGGGAAGGAGACACCTGGGGCATTTATATTACCTTGGCGTGGTGACTGCAGTGTGACAGCAGCACTTGTGCCTTTGAGCTGCTTTGACTAAGAAGCGGGAGAACGTCTTAGATATGCTGAAGTTTGTGTGACTTCTCTGTGAAACTTTAAAGTAATATGCAAACATAAGTAAGGCCGTATGGTTTTCATATTTTTATGCATCCTTAAACTGCTTTAAAGGCTTCTTCACGGTTACTTAACTAAAACTATACATGCGCATAAATATAATTTGGCTATACACTTATATTTAAGATGTAAAATCCACACAACTTAAGAAAATATTTCATCTTTTTTCTGTGAATGTATAGGCCTGGAATCCTGATGTCGTTTGGTGAGGAATTAATTGTTAAATCTTCTAACCCCGGTGGCTTAGTGAAAGGAACACGTGTAGAGTTTGAAGCTAGACTTGGGGTCGCGCGTCTTTCATTTAGTGGCCAAGTTACGTGTCTCCCGGGCCTCACCTGTGTAACAGCCACTAACCTGCATTACCAGGCGCGGTGAAGATCGGCGCTCGTGCGTGGACACTTAGCAAGTTCTCAAAGCAGCACTGCCCGGCCTCACTCCCCTCTCTTCCTTTCAGTCTCTCTGCTGTCCTCGGCCCAGGAGATCAGTGTTTGCTCGCTCCTGCCTCTCACTGTAAATGTCACTTTCCCAGGAAGGCCTTCTCCTCCTGTGTGAATGACGAAGTCTTACGACTTCCTTGTTTTACCGTCTCTTGCTGTGCTCGCATGACGTGTCTGGGGTCTTCGCGGTCTGCTTTGCACACAGGCCTGTCAGCTCTGCGGGTGCAGGGGCCGCATGTGTTTTACAAATTGCTGTAAATGCACCGTCGGGTAGAACACCTGCCCTGTACTGGACAGTCACGAGTGCTTGTCGGGTGACAGGCACCTGCTGACCGCCCTGGACTTCTCAGAAAGCTGGCCAGCACGACATTCACAACTCCCTGCGGTGTCTCAGTTCCTCCTGCGAGGAAACAGGTGCACTTCAGATCGTCTTACAGCAGCCCTGGAGGAAGGCCGCCTCACCATCCTGCCGCCTCTCTCCTCTTGTCATTCCCTCATCTCGTTCTCTGTGCCACAGAGCCGGGTAATTCCGGGAGTATCCTCTCATTTTGGTGAAAATTTGTGTAATGTGGTAACATGAACCATTTTTAATCTTAAATTTGTTTATTTTCTGGTAAACTGTGAGTTGTTAAAATGAAGCATGTCTACAGCAACCTTCTGAATAACTTCCAATGAGAGATGTTCTTATAGATGCAGGGTAGAATCAAAAAACACTTACTACCCTCAGACTAAATCAGGTCATAAAACTGCAGACTCTATCAAGACTAGGTCCCCTATTCTCTCCAGAAATGCCTTCACTGTGTTAAGTGTTAGCAGTGAAACCTGCATCTTAGAGGACCAGTGGTGGAAGCACCGACAGACTCGTTCTCACTCATAAAACCAGAAAGGCGCCTGTCATAAGGATTCATGAAATTTCTATGTGTTAAGTTCTAGAAAAGGATCCCCCCCTTTAAAGACCTTGTGGACTTTCACAGACAGGGGAAACTCCCTCGTTTTGTTTTTGGTTTTCCCCATCACCTAGAGACCCTTCTGTAAATCCGCAGCAGCTGTGGTGGAGCAGCGAGCGCATCCCGGTGGGCTAGTTGGTCACGTCTGTTTCCCTCCCCTAACCTCTTCCTCCTGACGTTCGTGCGTGCATACATCCAAGGGACACCTCGACGGCTGCCTGCCACAAACCGGTGCATTCTGGGCACTGTGAGACCAGAATGGAGAGGCCCAGCCTCCGGGGCTGCTGCTCTGGTCTGTCTTGTGCTTTGCTGTCCGTGCAGCTGCCGGGCTGGGACCACGCGGCGCCCCGCTCATCTGTGGATGAGTCACTGACTGCAGCGTCCCTCAGGCTTTGCTTTGGAGGTGGTGCCGGTGAGTCCTTCTAACCTGTGTGCGGCTGGGCGGACGTCGTCGCTCCTCCTGTGCTCGGGCAGCGTGTGGCCTGCCGCGCCCAGGGCTGGCTCTGCGCGTCCCTTTGACCTCAGCCCTTGGGGCTTTGCAGCTGAGAGCCTCGGCCGCCGGTCAGGTGGAGCCTCCGGGACTGCCGTGAGCCCGTGCCCAGCCTCCCGGGAAGTCTGGCTTCCAGCGGTTTCTGTTGCTGCGGTTCACGGGGTGTTTCTAACCTTCCAGCTTAGGGAAGGAACAGCGTTGTAGTGAGTGTGTTAGTCATGGTCATGCCCAGCTAGAAACTGGAAAAGATCGCAGCAGCTCACGTGATCCGGTTTCTGGTGCTGTGGACCCCGGGCTGCCCGGGTACTCGGCGCGATGTCCTGGTGTGCACGTGGCTGTGTCTTCGGTGGACTAGATGCAGCTGCAGACTGGCCGAAGCACATCGCCCTCCCCAGGGGCACCTCGCTCAGTCACCGGAAGGCCGGCTGGAACGCGAAGGCCGACCCTCTGCGAGGACCGGCAGCCTCCTGCCGCTTCTCTCGTCTTCCGACGTGAACTGAAACACTGGCTCTTGGCTCCCGGGCTGCCGCCTCCCGCAGGGAACGTCATCCTCAGTGGCTCTGCCAGAACCGCACCGCTGGCAGTGCCGGACCTCACCTGGCTGCGCTTGGCCCGATCCACACCTGACACACCTGGCGCCAAGAAAACACCTGTAGTGACGTCTTCTTGGAAAAAGAAGCATGGCCGCGAGCCGGCACCGCTCCTGCACCCAGCACAGGTCCTGGGGCAGAGACGCCGTCCCGCAGTGCCCCACCCGCAGTGCCCCACCCGCCTCTGGTGTCGCAGTGAGCGGTGCATCCAGCAGAAAAGAGCTGCCTTGTACCGGTGGTTGGGGCTGGCGCCGAGATACAGACGGGCACAGAGATCACTTTCAAGAGGCGTTGGTGAAGTGCTTCGCGGTGGATCAGGCTTCTGGCTAGTCCAGAGACTGGGCAGGATGGTATCTTGTACTTGGCCAGACTGCCGCGCACTTCAGTTTCACTGGCCCAGAAGCAGCGCAGAGCACGCGCAAGGTACAAGATGCCTCCCCTCCCGGAGCCTCCCGTCCTGACCGTGGAGGCACAAGTGAGGTCCACGGGTTCCAGCAGCCTGCGTGGGGCGGGGCGTGCAGAACTGTGAGCGCAGTCGTGCTGCGTCGGTCGCGCTGGACAGCCGTCTGCAGCGCGTCTCCCTCCACCTCGTCTCCGCACATGCGAGGGCTGCAGTGCAGCAGGCAGATCGGGCTGCTCCAGCCGAGGTAAAAGCAGGGCCCCAGACACAGACCCGCCTGCTTGCTTTCCCCCAGCCCTCCCGCAGCAGGGCGCCGACAAGACACTGATGCTTTCTCAGTAAATGAATTATTAAGAACCTAAGCGTGCATTCTTCTGCGAGGATGTGGCCCTGACGTGATATTAACATTTGTTACGCTGACATTATTATGTATTTCTCTTTTACTCAAATGTAATCGAGCACAGCAAATCACCTTTACTACGTGATGCTGACACCACAGAAGGCTCCTGAACTTCTCGAACGATGACCCTTCTAAGGTTGTTGACAGTCATGCAGGTGAATTCGTTCCTGTGACAGTAAGTGAGACCTAAAGACCAGCTCACCATCCCCGAGTCCCCAGTCCCGGCACTTGTGACGACTCAGATGTCCAGCTCTTGGAGCAGGTGACAGCAAGTGACATCTTTGTGCTGTCTTTGTCCATAAAGATGGCGGCACTAACACACCTTCGCTAGAGAACATTCAAATTCAGTAGCTCGAGGGGTTCTTCTAACCTGCACTTTCGAAGTAACTGCAGAGTTGTGCCGGTGACTTCGGGAGACCAAGGCCGCTGGGCCCAGGCGTGCTTGCGAGGTTCCGTCTCTTTAAGTAGCGCTCTCATCGGCTGAGTTAACTGTAGAAAATGCCTTTCGTAATCTGACGTTAGCGTTTTAAAAACAGCTTTCCTGCCGCGTCGCTGTCATCTGCACACCGTCGTCGAGTTCATCGTCCACGTGTGGTCCAGCGGGCTCTCGCTTGTCTACAGGGTGGCGCGCCCATCACCATTTCTAGGACATTTTCATCAGCCCAAAGAAGCCTCGCACCCATCAGCCCTTCCTTCCCACTCCTTTCCAAAACCATCATTAATCTCTTTTCCAATTTGGGGAATTTGCCTTTTTCCTAATGGGGTCATACAATATATGGCCCTTTATGCTTAGCTTCTCTCACTAGTGCAGCCCTCTGGAGGCGCTTCTGTCTGGTGTCTTGTAACATCCAGCACCCATTCCTTTCACTGCTAAATACCCATCTTTGCACGGTCGTGCACACTGTTCCCCCTGCGTCGGTCGGCGGGCTGTTCTGACATGCCTGCTGGGCACTCACTCGCGGGTCTGTGTGGGTGCTTGTGTTCATGGCTCTGGACATGCGCGGAGTGGGGTGGATTTGGACACCAGGAATGGAAATTCTATGTTTAACGTTTTGCGGAGTCGCCACACTGGCTCAAGCCGTTGCATCGCCTCACGTTCCCACAGTGGCGTGTGGGGTGCTGGCATCTCCGCGCCCCAGCACGTGTCGGCGTCTCTGTCTGACGGAGAGCCTGGCGTGGGGCACGGTGGTGTTTCCTGTAAGGTCAGCGTTTGGGCAGAGGCCGGTAGTATGCCCTCAAGGACCTCAGGGCTCTAGGGACTTAACTTCTGAAAAACGGTTTTTCATTTTGACGGTACTTCGAAAAACATCTCTAATTACTCTCTGGACCCTTTGGAGGACCTGCGGACTGTGTCAGGGCCACACTTACTTTGTGCTTAAAGCTTCACTGGCACCAAGAAACAACCTCGACGTCCACTATGCTGATGGAGGCGGGGTGTAATTATACATCCCGCGCGTCTGCCCAGAAGCAGCCAGAACGTGTTCTCAGTGGGCACGGGCGTTTTGCAGTGTCGGTGGAGGGTGGCCCAGACTAAGTGACCGGGGGTTGTAGGGCGTGACTTCTTGCGGTGGCGGCCTTGTCCCCTCCAGTCAGTCACCTTACTTGTTTGCCTTTTTCTAAGCTGTGATTTGAATTCAGCTGGAGGTGATCACAGTGCGTCGTGAACAAACTTTCTCTTTAGTTTTTTTGGTGTTTACAGATTGATATATTTGGGTTTTATATTTCTAAATTTCTAGTTGCACGTCATACACACTTAGTCAGCCTTGCAGTGCACAGGTGGCCTCTTCTCCTCAGGCTGCACGGGGGCGTCAGGGCCTCGCCCGCCGTCTCTTCAGGGTCTGTGCTGCTGGCTGTTTTCAGACAGGCCTGCCGCTCCAGAACCCATGTCCTGTGAGATCTGAAGCTGGTATTTTCACTTGCTCGAAGCCTGCCAAACAGTTTTGTTAATGAAGTTAGAAGGTTTAATAATGAAATCCTCATTCGAAGTAAAGGAAGCATTAAGGAGACACCGCTGCGCCCTTAGCACACATCTTTCTCACCTGGTTTTATTTTTACTTCACAGTCACCATGCATTTCCAAGGCTCTTGGCTGTGTCTGGGTCTTCTGTTCGTCTCAGTTACCGCAGAATCCGCGGATGATGCTGTTGAGATGGTGGAGGACTTTGATGAAAATTCAGAAGAGGTTGATATAAAGGAAGGAGAACTCTCCCCAGAGGTGAGGCCATTGACAGCTGAGCTACAGATCACGCTCCTGTGTGGCTGGTCGTGGGAGTGACTGGTCTCTTGAGGAGCTTGAGGGCCGCGGCCTCCTTGGAGGCGGGCAAGGTGCGGTGCACCCTGAGGCGCCGTCAGCCGGTGTCACCACAGTAAAAATGGCACAGTGAACAGTTGGGATATTTCTAGTAGTCTTTGTCTTCTCAGTAAATAGGAAGACACGTTCCCCACTGTCTGTGGCTCCCTGCAGCGTGCCCACGGGCTGCCCTCTCTGCAGGCTCGAGGTTTGTACGCCAAGGCAGGGCTGTGCTGCTGGCTGGAGAGGACTAAAGGCGTTAACTTGGAAAAGGCTTTCAGTCTTATTTCTGACGCTGTCAGGAGAATGAATCGGAAAGGGAAGGGACGGCGAGGTGGCCGCCTAGAGGGGCCCCGAGTTTCTGTCCAGCCTTGGGAACGTGTGTGGAGGAATCCCAGATCTGATCCTGAAGCCGCCAGAATGTTTTTCAGAAATAGTCACGATGGTGAGAAAGCCAGATACCTACCTGCTCTTTCTCACCAACTTTTCAGACCCTCCCCAAACAGGCGGTGGTAGGCGCCAGCCGGCTCCTCTGAGGGGTTCACGCCAGAACCCTGCTGGTAGGTGTCTCTGTATCATCCTTGCACCGGGACTACTTTCTGTAGCTCAGAGTTAGGTCTTTAGAGACTATCCTTGTGGGGTTTAAAACTTAGCAGGAGAAAAAAATGTTCACCATAAAGAGCTGAACAAGTGCACTGTCCCTCAGCGCTGCTTGGGTCAGGCTGGCATGTTCTCCGCCCACGACATCCCCCATCTTTGTGCTGCTTTTTCCTTTGTGCCTCGCCGCTGCTGGGATGCAGAGTGCTGCAGTCAGGCCTCACCTTACACCGGTGATACTTGTGTGTTCTTCGCATGACTTGGTGAGACTGTTTAAAATACCTGGAGAGATGAATAACTTTAGATTTTTAAAAACCTGTTTTCTAGATAAACTACAAGACACCTCAGCCTATAGGAGAAGTGTATTTTACAGAAACTTTTGATAATGGAAGGTTGGCTGGGTGAGTATTCATTCAAAGGAAGGTTTTCCTTTACTCGGTTAGCTTTGGAAGTTACTGGTTACTGGCTTATGACAATGGCCTCTGCTGCAGAACTATCAGAAGCACAAAGTCCATCTGCCAGCGTCAGTCAGTGCCTTAACATGTTTTTTATCCATGGAAATACTTAAATTGGACATTTATTTATGAAAATTTACAAAGGTATAATGAATGGAAAGTGAAAACAACATTTCCTCATTCCTTAGGCCAATTATTAATAATTTCAGATGACAAAATCAGGTGAAAATTCCACCCTGAATAATGGTAAAAAAAAATGACAGTTATTATTTATTGATCACATTGCCGGACACTGCCCTGGGCAGGTAGGTGAGCACTGCCTGTGCTGCGATCTCAGGGAGGAGACTGAGGCTTGGTAGGACATTTGTCTGTGATGAGACAGCAGATTCTAAGTTTGACTTAACTGCAGCTTTGTGGGATTAAGTACAGATATCTTTACTCAGCCACTAAGTATTCATTTACATTTCAGTGAAAAGTGACTTCTGGCTTATCTTTATTCGCATTACTAATACAGCTACACCTATAAAGATCTTGCTATATAAATCTGGATCGATAACTTGCTGAGTTTTATTTTCAATAGTATGCATTTTCTTTGCCCTATTTATAGGTGGGTCTTATCCAAAGCAAAGAAAGATGATGCAGACGAGGAGATTTCTATATATGACGGTAAAGAACTAGTTTACGTATTTGCTGGAGCCAGTATGGCCCATTCACTAGCTCTTAGATGGTGTTTTTATTAAATATCCATGAGATGCCTGAGCCCACATCCTGCTTCCAGTGGGAGACTCAGCTTTTATCTTGCTTCCAGTATTTGGGGGGGGGGGTCCTAGTATTCTGGGGGTTACCCAGCCTAAAGCTGCTGCCCCGTCTTCTGACTGCAGAGCTGAGCTTCCCATGCTCGGTCATTCGCTGTTCCTGAAGCAAATGATAAGTTCTGCTGACAGTGAATTCCTGAGTCAGCATTTGTTACCTTAATTTGTGTCGTTTTGTATTCTAGGAAGATGGGAAATAGAAGAGCTGAGAGAGAACCGCGTGCCCGGCGACCGGGGCCTGGTGCTCAAGTCCCGGGCCAAGCACCACGCCATCTCCGCTGTGCTGGCCGCGCCCTTCGTCTTTGCCGACAAGCCTCTGATAGTCCAGTAAGTGGACGGTGCCGAGTCTTGCCCTGAAAGTTGCGGGGGTTTTATGTGACCTGCCGTTTGAATGTGAGTTGGTTTTGGAGGACGGGTATAAAGTCCAGATTCTCCCCTGGAGTGGCACTGACTGAAATACACACGCATGCCTGTGCTAACATGGCCTGAGGTTTTGAGTGTAAAGCAAGTTAGGGAAGCAAAAAGATAGCTTGCAAGATTAGAAACAAAGGTTGGAAAATGAGTCTAAATTATTAAAGTGATTATGAAACTATGTTCCTGAAAAGCAAGAACCAAGAATTGAATAGCAGTCTCTGATATCCTTGAAAACGGTTCAGAGGAGAGTGGACATTTAGTATCAAAAAAAATAAAGATACTGAATACCATGAATACTGTATGCCCATGATAAAATTTCATGGTAGCTTTTTCCAACGTGTATAATGTTAACACCCGTTATGTCATCACACAGAGTTTAGAAACTGAGACTGTTCTAACCTTAGACGTGAAGAAGGATATCGACCCATTAAAGACTTTGAGAAGTTCTTTATCTGAAAGCCGGGTTTTAGCGTGTATGCTGTGGCTCCTAAACGTGTGTGACCACAGCTCTTTCCCCCCAACAGTAATTGCTGCTTCGTGGAAGAGTTGGGGAATGTTTTAGCAGCAGTGAGGGCAGCCTCTCCTACGACCTCACCTTTCCCATGACTAGAGCTTAGCAGCAGACTGTACGAAGCCATTGCCCTGGTTCTCTAGTCCCTTGTGAATACGAGCACAGGTTGATGACCGGACACTGCGGGAGGCAGTGTGGCGCCCACACTGACTGGGTCTGGGACAGTGCAGCTGTGTTGGCAGATTTACGGACACTTTAGAGAACTCTCCTTCTAGTGCCCGTCTTTTGTACCGAGCTCTGGCCTTAGCTCAGCTCTAGGAAGATTCTCTTTTGTTTTACCTAGAATAGTGTGGAGCTGCCCTGACCACCCCCTGCAGCATTTCTTTGACTTCATGGTCATCAAAGACTTGTTCCATGGAGAAAATGTCTTTGCCAGCTGTTGCTAACAATAAAAAATCAGTAAGATTTTGAGGAGGACAGATTATCCCTTATTTTAAAAATGAAAAAGAACAAGACAAAACCTTTCTCTGGTCAGACAGAAGCGACCTTGCCGGGCAGTTGTGTGCCCTGACGTGCACGGCATGCTCCGTGTCCGGGGCCCGGGGCCCGTGTGCCGTGTCCTAGGTGAGAGGAGGGCGGGCCGCACGTACACCTGGCCGCTCCGACTTTGAAGTTGATGCTGTGGCCACTTCTGTAGACACCTCAAGAAACAGGGAGTCTCCCACAATCCAGCAAAAACGCAGATAATCCCTGAATTTCCTGTTCTTTTCAATACCAAATATAGACACTGAGTTCAAGCTATTTTGTATGCTATTTTATTTTTTCCTTTCTTGTCACTAAAGGTTCCTGAAACATGTTATTTTTTAAATACATCATCCCTCCTGTTTGTACCATGTGTGATTTCCCCATGAAATTCCCACCACCAAAACATTTTAAGCTATGTCCTTTATTCACATTGCTGACTTGTTCCTGCTGCTTCTCCAGTCTCTGTCTCCTTTTCACTCGTTCACTCTGGTAGCCATTTCCTCATCAGTTTTCATCATGTGCAGTACATCAACTCGCTAATCTCTTCTGCCGCTGTGAGCGAGGCCCTGTCTCATTGCACAAACGAGAGTGTTTCCTTAAGTGAGAAAAGAAAAAAGCTACAACCTTGTGCTGACAGTTGTGCTCTGTTACGACCCCATGACACCCCCTTTTAGCTCTTATCCTGTATTTACTGAGTCTGTTAATTGAGATTACGAAGTCTCTGTGCTGGAGATACTTGATTAAACGCATACTTATTTAACATGTTTCAGGTAGCTGAACCAAAAGGCAAACTAGCAGTGAACTGAATAAGCTCACCAGCAATTTCCTAAATCGTTGCTACAGTTCCTGTCCCCACCATCTGTCTTCTCCTTCATAAAGAATGTGTATGGTGCATGCCTTACCTTAATGTCACGTTTCCGCTAATAGTTTTTATTCAGTGTATCTCATTCTGAATTCAACAGTGTTGATGAAAAAATTATTTCAACAATTGGTGTATTTCTCTCTTACTGATTATAATCATTCTATTTTTAACGTTTTAAGGTTTGCAACCAGGAAGCATTTCTGCTTATTTTCCCTACATGCGTTATATGAATTTCTGGTAATGTCAAGCACTTGTGTTTAAATGAACTGAGACTATGACATTAGATTTTGAAGAACGATCGTCAGTAACTTTTATTTATCAGCAGTGTGATTCTTTTTCCCTTCATTTAGATATGAAGTAAATTTTCAAGATGGTATTGATTGTGGAGGTGCATACATTAAACTCCTAGCAGACACTGATGGTTTGAATCTGGTATGATATTTTAATGTTTAAGAAAACCTTATTAAAGTTCATAAGTATATTTAAGGAGTAATTGATAAAACTGAGATTTTCATTTTCAACTGAAATCGAAAAGAACTTTGACAGTCTCTAACCGACGTGCGTCTTTGAGGCTCTGTGTGCTCCTGCGAGTCCGACTTACTAGCTGAGGGTCGGTTTTGTCATTTTGAGCGACATCAGACGACTTTATTTGCCACAAGTATAAATAAAAAGTAATGTGCTTAAAGATGTCCTTGAAAGGTCAGCTATGTCCTTTACAACACAAGAACCTTCAGTTTGTTCAGGGAATGAGAGAGCATTGTGGGAAAATGAAGGAGCCAGTTCGGGTGTTGGCAGCCCGTGAAAAATAGCCCAGTTAAAAATGTTCTTGCTGATGACGCAGCGTCAGTGTCTTCTGAAGCTGGGGGTGGGTCTCATACATTCTCCTGTGGGAGACCCAGTCAGGGTCTGTGCCCTAAGAGAAAGGCGTGAGGCCCCAGGCTTGCTGTCCTGGCCGTGGGCTCCATGGGGACCCATGTACTGTTACCAGGACCAAGTCAAGGGGAAGCCCCCCCCACCCCCCAGGCAGTGTATGTTGAAGCTCCTTTTATAGCAGTTAATAGAATCTAATACCAAGTATTTTTCTAAGCACTTTGAGTAATTCAGAGAACCCTGGTAAGGTAGGTGCAGGCATGGTCTATATCTTGGAGGTGATAAAGCAGAAATATGGGAGGTTAAGAACTTCGTTGTGGGCCACAGGCAGCTTGAGCCCCAGAGTCTGCCCTGCCCCCTGCCCGGCGCCTGCTGGCTGTGCAGAGGGAGGAGGGAGGAATGAGGAGTGAGGCGCACCCAGCCTGCTGGTGCCGCTGTGTCTGCATCTAGTCTCTCTCCACTCGGTTCCTGAGGTCTCCTGGAGATAGAGAAGAGCGATGACTGGGCTTGAGTGGGAAGATGCTTTAAAGCCTCTATGCCTCAGTAGTGACAGCGCAGAGTTACACAGAGCGATTAAAGCTTAGGAAGCTGTACCTGGGCGGGCCGTGGCTTCTCTCCTACATCATCGGGAGGATGTAGTATGGGCTTTAAAAAAAGTCTATTTTGACATAGGATTTGTCATTCTCTTCGTCTGTTATCACTTGTGTCAGGGATTCTTTGAGTCAGCATTTAGTCACTTCTATAGATGCTGCCTAGTTGGCGAGAATAGAGCAGATCTTTAAATAATAGTTCTGGGCTAATCCCATCATTCATCTCTCTTTGAAGGAGAACTTTCATGATAAAACATCTTATACCATTATGTTTGGACCAGATAAATGTGGAGAAGATTATAAACTTCACTTTATCTTCAGACATAAACATCCCAAAACTGGAGTTTTTGAAGAGAAACATGCCAAGCCTCCTGATGTAGACCTTAAAAAGTTCTTTACAGACAGGAAGACTCATCTTTACACCCTCGGTAGGTCCTCTTAATTCTTTCGCTCAAACATACAGAGGCCTGATGTTTTCACGGCTAGTTCGTGTGGATGATTTGTGGTATACCTGTAACTTTTCAAATTTGAGATCGTTCCCCAGAATTACTTTAAAGTGCAGAAGAAGATCGCACTCTATTAGCCCTAAAGCGTGAAGCTGTCGGGTTGTGTGAGTCCTCGGCTTAGCTGTTGGGTATTTTCTGGGATGTAATGGAGCATCTTGTTAAGTGGTAGTTACATTATCACATTTTGATTTAACACATTGGTAATTCTTCCTTCAGACTGTTTTCCCCTTGAAATTTAGGGTAGTGTTATTACTTAGAAAATTATCTTTGAAACATCTATCAGTATATTTTTGAATTGGTTTCCAGTGTTGAATCCGGATGACACGTTTGAAGTATTGATTGATCAGATCGTTGTAAACAAAGGAAGTCTGCTAGAGGATGTGGTTCCTCCCATCAACCCTCCTAAAGAAATTGAAGATCCCACGGATAAAAAGCCTGACGATTGGGACGAGAGAGCAAGAATCCCGGATCCTTCTGCGGTGAAACCAGAGGACTGGTAAGCCGAGAGCTCGGTCCGAGCAGACCCTGACTTGGCATAATTAATGAGACGTAACCTGTCCATGACTTCTGTCACCACTGAGACATATTCTTTAAAACGTATCCTTTACCATTTTGGGCAAGATTCTTTCCTAAAATGGATCTTGTGCTCCCCTGCCTTTTAATTATCTTAATTTCCATTTAATCAGCATTTTGATTGTGTTGCTTTTTCCAGTATTTTTCATTTTTTATACTGTCCATGATGTGGGGCGAACGCCTGCCCCCTCGCGTGGCCCCTCATGTGGCCGCTGTCTTCCAGCTAACGGTGGATTGGTCTGCGGTTGGGCACCCTTGACGTCTGATGAAGTGACATAGGATTTGCTCAGGCCAGTGTGCTTAGCCCTCCTCACTGGCTGGGCGTTCGCATTGCTTTAATCCTGCAGGGTTATGAATACTTTCCCTTACAGAAATGCATTCAGGACCACGGCAGGGTCCACCCAATGAGAGTTACCTGAGTCTCTCTCGCCACATTTGTCTTCAAATATTTTGCAGTATTTCCATAAGGATCTTGTTCATTCCTCAGAACCTATTTTTTGTTTCCCTGCTCAGTGGGTAACTCTTCATTCTGGTTTTGCTGCGTAGATAATCTACCCTTTTGTATTTAGCCCACCATGTTTTCTATTGCCATGTAACAAAGTACCCCAAAACTTAAAACCACAGGCAACCCTGGTATCTCCTCTGCCCCTGAGGGTTCACACTGGGTGTGGCCCGTGGGGCATCGGGCAGGGCTGGGCTCTCTCTGAGTTGCACCGGCGGGGGGACTTTTCTCTCTGGGGGTTTGGCTTGGGGGCTGCAGGCTCTGCCTCCTAGTGGCTTGTGTGGCTTCTCTCTGACACGTGGGCCCCTCCTGGCGCCTGCTGGCGAAGGGGGACTGCGGCCGGCGTGACCTGTGTGGGGACTGGCGTCCCCCACTCACCCCACCCCCCGTTCGGCCCCAGACCAGGCTGGTGCCGCCGTGAGGAGAATTTTTGCACACTATAAATGTCCTCAAGAGTAGAGGTGACACATACTGAGGTATCTCCACAAAGCGGAAACTGGCCGCCGTGGAGGGAGCGCGGCGGGTGCGTGCGTTCAGAAGGCGGCGCTCGGGAGCCCGGCACGCAGGGCCGTCCGGTAGCCGTTACCGCGAGTTTGCAGAACAGAGCGAGGGCTCACGTGCTGCGCACGTTCGTGTGGAGTCTGTCGCTTGTGCAGGATAAAAGGAAAAGACTGAGTGAGCCTGTCACGAGGGCCCGCGAGGGGCACGCCAGGCACTGGGCACGTGGCAGGAGATTCGGGTGAGGGAGATGGGCCGGGCACTGGTGGTCGGCGTGAAATGCTGTTTGTGACAGGGACGAAAGTGAACCCGCCCAAATAGAAGACTCGAGTGCCGTGAAGCCCGAGGGCTGGCTTGACGACCAGCCGAAGCTCATCCCGGACCCGCGCGCGGAGAAGCCGGCTGACTGGTGAGCGGGCGTCCCCGGGCCACCGCCTCGGCGTCGCGCCTTGCGGCTGCGGGCGGCACTCGCGGCGGCCGCATGTGCTGTGTTCTCGTGCCCTCAGGAACGAAGACATGGACGGGGAGTGGGAAGCGCCGCGAATCTCTAACCCAGCCTGTCGGGTCGGGTGCGGCGAGTGGCAGCCCCCCATGATAGACAACCCGAAGTACAAGGGCGTCTGGAGACCTCCGATGATAGACAACCCAAGCTACCAGGTAGGCGCCCCTGCGGCCCTGAGGCCCCGCCCGGCTCCCGCCGTTGACTCTGAAACTGGATTTGTGGTGGGGCCTCCGCTCTGCCAGAAGTCTAAGAAAAGAGACTCCAAGTAGAAATACTGAGGTTTAAAAAGTAGAGTGTGCATTATTTCGTTATCCGGAGGATAAACTTAGACGTTGAAGATCACTGACTTCATGCTACTCACGACCCCTGGGGGGTAAAGTTCGGTTTTAGAGTTAAGTACAAGGGAGTCAGACCAAGGGAACTCACGTCACACATTCCAGCGACTAGCTGGTGGTTCATCCCTGCCCTTTGTCAATGTGCCCCTGGCTTTCTTTAGTATGAAAAATCGGATTTTTTTTTCCCTGACATGAATCAGACCTCGTTTGCGTGTGTCTGGCTTTTTGTAGAAGTCCCCGATTGTCCATTTAACCCTGTGGTTTGTGTTATTGCTTCACTGACATTTTTTAACCTTTAGCGCATGTGAATTATACATCCTAATTTCTCACTGAAGTTTTTCTTTATAGCGTTTATCTTAAATTGTTTTTTGTTTTGTTTTGTTTTTTGTAACTTTGTCATTTAATGTCTTTCTCCCTCATTTGACTTTAAACCTCAGTGCGGGAGCCAGGTCTGTCTTGGTTGTCACATTAGTCCTAGCTGTGGCACAGGCCTGCCCCGGGGTTAGTCCACGAGTGACCACGGCGTGGAGCTCATTTGCGCTGCCAGAGCTTGCTCCTTTGACACGTAATGGGACTGCTCGGCTGAGCAGTCGGCCTCGACTGGGGAGCAGGACGTTGCCCGGTGTGGCCTTCTGTTAAAAGGAGTGAGTGGCTCCGTTTTTGACCCAGAGTGACCTCTCTGCTTTGGGCCTTTTTAGTAACATCTTGTCTTGAATAACTTTACTAATTGCCAAAAAAAAAAAGTTTCTGTGTGTTCAGTTTTCAGCTTCTTTTTATTTTTTTCCTTGGCAGAGTTTAAAGTCGGTGTTATTCACAGGGAACACTGTGTGCATAATAAGCAGGTGCTTCCAGCAAAGTCAGTGAACTAACAACAGTTAACAGCGTTTTGTTTTCCGCAGCTGATGTGGCTGATCTCACTCACGCCTCTGCATGGTGAGCAGTGTTCACGGTGAGAGCGTCATATTTGAAAGTGTCTTCCATTTTCTTTTCCCTTCAGGGTGTCTGGAGTCCTCGGAAAATTCCTAATCCAGATTACTTTGAAGATGACCATCCGTTCCTGCTGACTTCATTCCGTGCTCTTGGTTTAGAGCTTTGGTCCATGACCTCTGATATCTACTTTGATAATTTCATTATCTGCTCTGAAAAAGAAGTAGCAGATCGCTGGGCTGCAGACGGCTGGGGAGTGAAAATAATGATTGCTAATGCCAATGAGGTACGGTACTGAGCGTACAGAATAATGGGGCATGGCCCTGGTCATACGTTAGAACAGTGGCCCTATCTTAGGTAAACAGATGTGCAGTAATTACTAAATGTCAAAGAAATGTACTTAAATTGATCTAGACGGAATACTTGGCTTCATTATACAATGAACTACGTGTGTGTTAAAGTCTTTATTAAATTATGATAGCTTTAATGGAATTTAATGCCTGTTGTCACCTGGTCTGTTCAAGACGTAGATGGTAATAGTAATTAAAATATGATTCTATGTTCATTTTAATTATCTTTCACTTAGAGGAGTACACCTAAAATACATTATTATTAAATTGTGTCCCAGTTTTTTCCCCCCAGATCTTAACATTGTTTCGAAAAGGTTAAGCTAAATATTTCAACACTGAGTCCCGGAGTATGTATCTTTAAACTCATCTTGTAAAGAAAAATTCATACCTTAAGTTGGCTTTTGGGGCATTAGAAAAAAACATCAAAAAAGTAGGTAAAGATAGAGGGATCCTCATTTTGAAAGTCTTTTAACCAAAATATTTGGTGAGTTGTTATTTTACTTTAATAAGAAACAATTCTCTTACTGGGACTTATGTGTAAAGTTTTTTCATAAAGAAGAATAGTAATTCTTGATTGATTTGATTAATGAGTCCTTAAAAGGTACAGGATGTGTTGTGTATTTCTGAGCAAACCAGATAAATACATCCATGGAGAGTAGTTCTGTCCTGAAATTCACAAAGGGAGATTCTGCCGCCCTCCTCTGCCAGTGTGTGGGCAGTTCCGGGTGAGGAGCATGCCCTCTGCTGCCGAGCCCCGAGCGGAGGCACATGCTGAGGAACTAACTTTACAGAGTGTAAGAGGGGAAATAAAGGGTTTCAGCTTATGGGCTCTTCACTCCTTCATATAAAACGCCTCGGTCTGACAATGTGGAGTCGTGCTTCTCTGTGGACTGTGTCCCTAACAGAGGCCTGTCCGGTCTGAGCTTCGCTCTGTCCTCCCTCAGCCTGGCGTGTGGAAGCAGCTGATGGCAGCCACGGAGGAGCGCCCCTGGCTGTGGATCATCTACCTTATAACCACTGGGCTCCCGGTAGTGCTGGTTGTTTCATTTTGTTGGCCAAGAAAAGCAAAGGTAAAGAGAATGAATTTCCTTCAACTTAAAAGTCTCTCTGTGTTTAGTTCTGTGACTTGAGCAAATGTTTCTTAGAATTAATAAATTCAAGTTTACTGTTAGTTCATAGTGTCTGATATTATTGCAAAAAAATTTAATAATGTTTTGATTTCAGCAAAAATAACTTGTGTTAAATTGTCGCAGAAAAAATGTGAAGAGACCGCATATAAAAAAACCGACATATGCAAGCCCCAGACCAAGGGAGCACTGGAGCAAGAAGTGAAGGAAGAGAAGGCAGCCCTGGAGAAGCCAGCTGACTTGGAAGAGGAAAAAAAGCAGAGTGATGGCGAAATTCTTGAAAAAGGTAAGATGAAGGTAGTGATTTATAATGGGAACCTCAGGCAAAGTTCATAAAAACCACAGATTAAATGGCACCTGCTCATTGTCAAGTTCATACCATCCGAACCCTCAGAACACGTGACCGCGGCAGGTGGCGTGACTGACAGTCCCGTGTGGATTTTGTTGTCCAGGAGGAAAGAGGCTTAAACACCATTCAGTTGCTTCAGAGCCCAACAACTTAGGTCCCCTCTGCCTTAGCTTTGTGCAAGGACTTTCCTGGCCTCTGAGAAGCAATGAGCTGGAGGGTGTGGAGCGTGGGCCTTGGAAGGGATAAGACAGGGTTGCGGCCAGGAGACCAACACCAGGCCTGCCCTTGCCTGGTGTTCCCAGCTGGACTGGACAGCTTATCTCCTGGAGGGATGGCTGGAGCACAGGCACCTCCTCACCCACACTAAACTCCTGCAGACGTCAGAACAGAAAAGCACAGGCTTGTAAGTCACGCTGCACTGACCTCCTTCCACACTTCTCGGGAGAAACAGGCCTCCACATTTGCCAGGTATCCCACGCCAAGTTGGGGACAGAGCTCTTTACAATTAAATTATGGAATACTGTTTTTAATTCTGCAGTTGATGAAAATCGACTTCAAAACTGCCCTCTCTGGAGCACACACACAGTCTTGGGTTTTCATATTTCATAGCACACACTGACGTCTACAGAGTTTTAAACTCATTCCTTCCCTTAAATATGAAGATTTGTTAATAAAAACGGGATAAAGTGATGAATATTTGTAATTAAAAAGTTCCAAAGGGAGAAATTGCTCTTAAACATTGGATTGCAAATAAATTCTCTATCATATTTTACGCTTTTTAGTAGGAAAATTCTGATCCACTGAGTCTTTAATAAAGTCTCTTTTTCAGAAGAAGAAGGTGAACCTGAGGAAAAGAGTGAAGAAGAAATTGAAATCATAGAAGGACAAGAAGAAGGTAATAAATCAAATAAGTCTGGATCAGAGGACGAGGTAAGCTCCGCTGAGGTAAGCTCACTTGTGTTTGTCACTGTCCCCAGAGGCTGCGCCTTAAGTGACAGTCTAGTTTGCGAAGAATTTCTTGCCACGTTTCTCCCAGCTTTCACAAGCGCCTCCGTTTGTTTTTTTTAAAATGTATTGGTAAATAAGGCAAGAAAATGCTGTAACTTACTCCATTCTAACGCCTGCCTAGCAGTGTAAAGTAGCATCTCAGAACATTGCGGTGTCCATCAGAAGTGAGGGCTTTATCGCTAGGTTTCTAGTTATGTCAGACCAGCTGAGAGATGAAAGGTAATGCTGCCCATTGCGATTTTATCACTATTGTGAAAACATCCTCATTGTCTTAGGACAATAGTTTACCGTCACATCTTGAAATATTTCAATTCCTGGGTACTTGAGTACTATCTGCCTAACTGGGTGCTTTTTCTTAAATCTTTCAACAAACTAATTTTCCTATTTACTGGCGAGATGTGCCTCTCTTTGTGTGCCGTGCCTCATCTATTCAGTTTGTCATGGAGTCAGAAATCCTGGTTGTCATCCAGAGCCGAGCCTGCTTTTCACCAGCGCCTGCCCAAAGCCTGTTCCATCTGCTTCTCCAGCCCCTCAGGAGCTGCCTTGTCTCAGCCGACAGAACTGCGCCCTCATCGCTTGGGGCTGCCAGCGCTGTTCTCGCCACGAAATAACCCTCCCAAATAAGCTTGTTTTCTTACTGTTTAATTGTTTTCCAAAGCGCAGATGCAGGTTACCGGTCTCAGCCACCTGTGCGGGCGTCGGGCCGCCCTCTCGCGTGAATGTCCGCGTTCAGAGCGCGCTGCGAGGGCACGTTGCTCCAGGCCGAGCGTCAGGCACTGGCTGTTTCGGCCTCCCGCTCTTTGTGATGACGCGGGCCCGCAGCTTTGCATGTTCCACTTACATTTTACTTCACAGAGCATCCTGTGCTCCTGCAAACTTGTCTTCTTTATCCTGCCTCCCCACTTTTAGTCATCTTACTTGTGATACTTGAGGCAAAAGAAGTTCATTTTTAAATAGCATGTACCTGTGAGAAATAACTATTTTGAACCATGCCATAAGACCTTCCTTGTTTTGTCTTGTTACATGACTCTAATTTGTATATAAATGCTGCTTCTGAGAGGCAAAGAATGAAACAAAAGACCGAGGCCAGAAATTGGATGTTTTCCTTTCTTCTCATTTCGCCAAATTACTCTGTGCTAGCACTTCTGCAAAAGTCTCTGTAAGCCGGCTCGGCGGCCTGTCCCTGCACAGGTCTTGTGATGAATAGCGTCTGATGGCCCACAATAAAAATGTCACGTAGCCTTCACTGTGCCATCAAGGCCAGGTCCGCAGTCGTGAACCAGAATCATGAGCTGTTAGCGGTGCTCCTTGTCAGCTGCAACTCGAGAGCGCAGTTACTCTAAACAGGTAGCCATGCCAGAGGAAGAGCAAACGAAAATACATCCAGTTCTGACACGCTGCAGGGAGAGGACAGCTGACTCAGCGAGAGCGTGAATTTCAGAGTAGAAAAATATTCGTTTGTTTGTTTGAATCATCTAACTGTTACTCATTGTACAAAGACAAACTCTCACATGCTTGTTTCTTGTAGATGAAAGAAGCAGATGAGAGCACAGGGTCTGGAGACGGGCCAGTGAAGTCTGTGCGCAAAAGGCGAGTCCGCAAGGAGTGAGGCCGCCGAGCCTTCCTGCTGCCAGCCGTCCGGAGTCGGGCGGGCCACCCCCGCGCATCCCGTCGCGCTCCTAGCCACGTTATTCCTTCAGACGTTTATTTTAGGAAAGGAAACCTTTGAAGTTACCTGGTCTTTAAATTTAGAATAAAAGAAAAGTGACACGTTACACATCAGATTTCAAAGATTGATATCATTAGGAGTTCCACAGTTTTAATAGTTCGGAGAAAGTTTTGGTTCGTACAGAGTGAATTAATATGCAGCAGCGCTGCGGCTACTGGGGGAAAGTCAGTTACTGGAAGTTCCGCTTCAGTATAACCGGTGGCTCTATAATAAAAGCCAGAGTGTGTTCTGTTGTACAGAGCTACATGCAATAAAGTTTCCGTATGGTTGTTTGATCCTATCAACAATTGAAAGTGTTGTATGTGACCCACACTTACTGGTTTGTGTCAAATTACAGTCATGGTCCCTTGTTCACTTAGTTTATAGATTCTTTTAAAGAGGTGCTTTGTTGACAGGCAAGTCAGCAAGACAGAAATGTCTAAATAGCATTCATGGAATCACTGGCTGTTAGTGCGGCATATTTTACATTTTGATAACAAAAATGATAGGTTTCTCCAACAGAATGGTATACGTGTTTTTCCAAACTCTGTAAAAGTTTTCTGCGGGAGTGGCTTGCCCTAGTCACAGGCAAGCTCGTGAAGAGATTGCTCTGGAAATAAAATGTAAAGCTTTATTTTTATTCTTTAAATTATATCCTCTCTAATAGGGAAATGATTATTGAGGAGTCTTTAAGTTATTCTCCTTTATCTGATAATTAAGATCCCAGTGGCTAATGAGTGTCAGTCATCATGCTTTGTATTTCTAGCTCATTGCCCACTCAAAGTCGTTCTCTCATCCAGCTGCACAGCTGCCTCTGAGGTAGACAGCCTCCCCTCTTGCTGCCCCCTCCACCCCCACTCCCCCTAGAGTGGCCGAGCCACATCAGGACGGAGACATTGTTCCACTGGAAATATTTTAAGAGCTTTTCATGTTCAGGTGGCAGGTCAGACCCTCAGGAGCTGACCAGCACCTACCTGTGAGAACACAGAGCCGCCTTCTCACCAGCCGCCAGAGAACTGGCACCGGGGTGACGCTTTGAGCTCCTCACGGACTTGCTTGCCCGGTCTTTGGGCACCTCCCAGCTGAGCCCCCAGAGAGCCCCCCTCCCGGCAGTACATTTGGAGCCTGTGCATAAGGAAGACAAGTCTCTGGATCTTCCTTGTATGAAAGGAAGCCGAACGTAGCCAGCAGGAACGATCTGTTCCCTGTCTTGGAGAGCGAAGTGGAAGTGGAAGTGCACGCTCCGTTCCTTTGGCAGGTTCTGTGCTTCCCTGGTCGGGGCTGGACATTCCTGACACCTGGCCACCACACATTTTTACTGCGATCTGGACTTAACACCTCCACAGGGACGCCCTTTTCTTTCCTTGTATTTGAATGTCCAAGTGAACTAGACACACTGAATGAAACTAGATGAGAGTGTTTCTGAAAGTGAACTACTCCTTGAGGGGAGATAGCCTTCCTTAATCTTATGGAAACCTTGCCTGACAAATGTATGAACATTTTTCCTAAAGATTTATTAAAGCTGTTTTTACTTGCTCAGTTGCGGATTCATTTCAACTTTAATGTTTGGCTAGACTCCATGAGTTTGCAGCGGTAAACCCTGAGCAGCCCGTTTTGTGGGCTCACTACCACTGCCTGAGGGTCCACCCCTCTGCCGGTGTGCCGTGGCTGAGAGGTTTAGCCAAAACGTAAACTCAGACATGCGTGTGCCAGAGGCCTACGCGGTAGCCAGCAGCAGGGTGGTCTTCTCTCTCACCCCAATCTGACTTAGTGACTTAAATTGCATCCTCGCTAACAAAGGGGGCAAATCAGTGTATTTAGCCTTTGTATTAGCAGCCTTCCTAGATTTTTAATTTGGCCTGGCCATAGTTGCTGCTCTTCCTTGAAGGTCTTTGCGAGGGCCTGACTGCCAGGGGTGTTGCTCTGGAGAGACTCTTCTGACCTGGGGCCCAGGTGGAACAGCCACCACATTCCAACCAACCACTCCAGTGGATTTCCTTTCCTTAAAAACGTCAGTTACTGTTTGAAAAAGGTTTTGTGTAAGATTCGAAGAACTATTCAGAAGAGGTAAAACAATATACAGCCTAAGCTCTATGAAGGTTTTAAATTCTCTTTTCAGTGGTGGCTCTGTGTTTTAACTTTAGCATACCTTAGAGATGAAACGTCAGCTGGCTAGTAGCTGGTAACTCTTACCTCTCATGTAAAGAATTTAGTAAAACCTAACAGCGTTTCTACATAGGTTTTAATGATCTAAAGTCCTAGCTCCCGTGCATCGTCATAGGACAACAGCTGTGAGAAGTTCAAATGATCCCTAACCTGAAAGGTCAGAGGAGGTAGGTTAAGGGGAGAAATAATGTGTGGGGAAAGGCATTTGGGTTGGTCTCTAGAGATTCAGTGAGCGAGGAGCGGCAGCAGCTCTGGAGAAGACCCGCACCGCAGGAGAACCATCTTAGCACCAAGTCTCTCTGCACATCTTCGTGAGTTAAAGGCAATTTTACATTCTCTGACATTTGGGAGGATTTTCTACCTAAGTGAGTTTGTGTTGACAATTACAAAGGAAACCAGGAATATATAAATCAGTGGCAATCAGGAATTGTGAAATGAATTTGGTACTAGATAGGAATGTTTTTCCTTGGAGTGAGGATAATGACTTCGGTAAAATGTACCTGTGTGGGACAGAATTCATTTGCACCTCTGTGGCAAGGCCCATTTACACGCTGCTCAGTTTTAGTAATTCACAGAGCTGTGTAATAGCGGGGTGAGAGGCAGGGGGAGGGCCCTGCAATCTGCTGTCAGATCACACGAGGCTGCTTCCTGTAGGGCCTGCTGTCCTGCTGCAAAGATGCTCATGAGCAGCCTTTTGAATGTCTGTCAGTCACATTTATAAAAATTTGGAAGAACTTTGAAGTTCTTCCAAACCATATATAAACCAGCTGCAAAACAAAGTAAATACACAGCTGATTACAGTGTATTCAGCTTTTGTCATCTCTCTCCAACACCTTTCCACCATAAGATAAATTAGGGCCTAAGACCAACATCAAGTCCATTTTATAATGTCTTCAATTCCATTCATCTGTAAAATTAATGGTAACTTGTTTTTCAGATGGAGTAAGAGGCATATGAGTCATTCTCTCCCTATTCTTAAACAGCCTCTGTTTATGAATCTGTCTCTGTTCTTTGATCAACAAATGGTCTTGACAAATAAGTAATCTCAGATCTTTGCTATCTTTGATTATATCACATTAAAAAAATAACTGATGACTGCCACTGGGGGGTGTTAACTCAAGAGGGAAAAACAATTACTGGGAAAGAAAGGCTTTCAAAAGTGTTTCTTTTGAAAAAAGGACTAGATCAGAGGGAAGAGTAACAGGAATGGAAATGTGCCATTATTAACTGTTCAGAACTACACACTTAGATGATTTGGGTTACTTTTGTACAAACCTCAATTATTTTATATTCTTTTCATTGTGTCATGGAAGCTTAGCCTATGCCAAAAATTACAACCACATTTCCTCTGACCATTTTGGATTCTATTCTTTGAATTCTTCTTTGTATATATATAGTATATTATACATTTTATATGTATAGTATATTATACATTTTATATTACTATATTAGTATATTATTCCCCTAAACATCCAGTAACTTAAGTAAGCTACCTTTACTGTGGTTTGGAACAGCTCTGGGTACGCCAGTATACCACCATACATTCTGGTTACTTAGACATACCAAAACACACAAATCTCTGAAACAACTTTTTATTAAACAGCAAAACGTAACTGCAACACAATTTTAAATGTTTATAAATTAGCTCACGAAAGGATGTAAAACATTTGCAGTGTGACTCACGTCCACACAGCTGAGCTGTCTGTGGACCTTGCACCAGTGCAAACATCAGTTTATCCCATGATTACGAGGCGCCCAAGTCCAGGGACTGTAAGCCATATCGGCACATCCCTTTTCCTAATTAACATCGTCCCTCATACTGACTTTACTATGTGGAATTTACAAAGTACATTATTAAAAATTGCTAAGTGATGACAACTCTGCAAGCCAAGGGTTTGCAGAAAATTGTGGGAGTAGTTAGATAAAATACTGAAAAAAGTATCCATTAGTACACATGTAAAACTTTCCCATTCTATTCATGATTCTGATACTAATACTCTCTCAAGAGATTGTGCAAAAGTTGATCTTCTGAGGACACAAAGAAACTGTAAGCCCGAACTCTGCCATATTCTTCTCCAGATGTGGCTTACACAAACTAGTGAAACAATCCATGTTCATGTATATTCCCCAAAGATCAAACTTGTGCCAGAAATAACACAAATCTGATGTAAAAACATTTGAAAATTACCAAGTACTTTTCTCCAACTTCTATTTTTCATTAAGAATTTCTATTTCAAACGTACAACCAGAACTCATCTTTTCATGTACCAAGTAAGTCCTCTCCCAGTTTGAAAATTAAGCTCCGAGGAAGTCATTTTTTAGAGCCTCTGTTTCCAGTTAATTAAAGAAACCATCAACACTATCCCTATTATTAAAAGTGAAAAACAAGTCCTAACTGAGACAGTATCTTATTTGGTTACATTTCAACAATTAAGCTCCGGTTATTTTCACAGATGACTGACTAATGAAATTACTTTCACAAATATGAAACCAATTTTCTCCTTGGGGAAGCGAGGTGGGAAGGAAGAAGCAAATGGAGCAGAGGCACAAGACGGTGGACAGGTACATAAAGCTGTGCATTCAGTACATGATTTGGTCACTGTTTCACAACATGGCGGTTATTTTATTGTTTCTCTTACTATGCCTAATAAAAGACAGTGCTAAACCTATAAATCAAAGAAATTCAGTAAAACATTCATTTTCAAGTTTCATAAATATATGCATTTCTAATTATAAAGTCTCTACAATACATTTGCACGTTTTCATAGACTAACATAATACACAAACTCATGAAGTCTTCTGTTATGCTCTTACTTTTGCCTAGATCTGACATCATCTCTATAAATATTCAATGAAGCCACAAACAAAAGTACTATAACTTTTGGAAGCTATCCAAAGTTTAAAGAAAAAAAGACCAGCAGCAATTCCATAAAACCAAAGGGATATTATAACCCCTTACTTTCTTTTGCTTTTTGTATCAGTTGTTTGAAAAACACTAGAAGCTGACATGAGGTTTTCTATATATTGTCCAAGAACTTGATTTTCCGATTTTAGCTTCAGATTTTCTTCCTTAACTGCATCTACTCTTGCAGAGAGATCTATATTTAAAAAAAAAAAAAGGCCATTATAAATAAAATGATGGCAACAGCTCCATAAAAATGCTTTTTAAAAAAGACCTGTTCTTAAAAGAGATATCACAACCCTTAAGTTTTCTGTGTTTAGATTACTTTAAAAGTTAAGGTACGAGTAAACAGTGCGAATCAATAGCCAAAATTCCAAATAAGAGTTCACACCAAGACTAAATATTGCTTTTTGGAAACAGCATATGTTGAGTGGCTAATTCTTAAAGTGGTTATTTAAAAAAAAATACGGATCTTGATTTTAAACTGAATGTTGGCTCAGGACTCACCAACATAAAACTGTATTTAAAATGTTTAGAATTCATATACAGGGCACAGGAGATTTCAAACTGATATTTTTATATTAGCAAGAAATTGCAAACACCCAGTTGTTGATCAAATAAAACATTACTTCCTTTCTCTCAACTCTAAGTACTGACTACCTTCTAGGAGCCAGGCTGGAGCAGCAAAAAGAAAGGCCCTTGGCCTCACTGAGCTTACATTCTAACGTGCATGTGGCACACGTCCACTTAAGGGGACTCAGGGTAAGGGTCAGGAGTTAAGAGGCAAGAGGTAGGGTCACAGGAAGCAAAGAGGAGTCATCTTTTTATACAGCATAGTCAGGCATGGCTACACTGATAACGGGGATTTGACCAACACCTAAAGGAAGCGGAGGAATGAGCTGGAGGTATGCAAGGCCCTAAGATGAAAAGATTCAAGCGGCAAGGAACAGCAGCTGCTGAGCCTGAGTAGAGACACTTGAAAGGAGCAAGGAGGTCAGGGCTGGAGTGTCTGAGGAAGAGTACGACATGACCCTGAAACGCACAAAGGGAAGCAAAGGAACTCCTGACAGTGACCTGGCATTTTATTAGCTGCGACAGGGTCTGCCCACGCTGGTATCAAAAAAACAAAACACAACCTCAATTTCATTAAAAAACCAAAATATATTTCAGTGATTGTGTTTATTTTTTGCAAGACATTTAAAAAAGAAAAAAACTGGATCAATTCCTTTTTAACCTCTGAATCTAAAACATTGTTTTTACTTTAGTGAAAGTGTTATTTTAAAGTGAGTTTAGTAACACAATGCAGGAACCTCAAGGAGTTTTATGTATTAAATGGTTTGTTAGATCTTTAAAGGGGACTGTAAGAACACTATTTGCCTTCCGACTAAAGCATCTCCTTCAAAATCACCAGCCAAAGATGGTAGCGCTGCTGGTGGTGGTGGGGGCGGAGGGAGACCACTGAAAAGGACAGAAAATTGTGCACACTAACAAAATTTAGCATCATAAATGCTTACAATTTCAATTAATCAGGTAAGTGATGTCATCCAAGAAAACTACAAAACAAAAGCTAACCTTCAAGTGTGTGTTGAAGTTCCAACACTTGATTAATAAGTCGTGTTTTTTCCTCCAGTTCCACCTGATTTTCAGCATCAACTGCTGCAATAAAAAGGTTTATATTTACTATTAACATTAGGTATCATCTGTATAGAGTAATACTTCAAAATCTGCTAAATGTTTTATACTCACTATTTTATTTGAATTATATACAAGCCCTATGATGTAAAAGCTATTTGCCCAAACTGTAAATAAGGATACCAAGGTGAAAACAAAATGTTTTGCCAACATCTCACAGTTAGAGAATGGAAAATATCTTAAATCCTTTCTAGAACTCTCTCTCTATATATATATATATATATGTATATACACACCCACACACATATATGTACACAAGTCAGCAAAGATCCAAGCCTCCCAAATAATTGCTTTACTGCTTTCTCCACTGTTTAGTAAAACAAAAGCAGCTACACAACATGAAAAAAGAAAGACAAAGAATATACCATCCATGTCTGCATTCATCATCTTAGGTAACAAACTTTTGGGTCTTGGATACAAAATTCTTGGTGAACGCTCTGCAATAAGAAAAAGTTTGAAACAGACAAACATACCAATAAAGTAGAAGCTTGTTTTTAAAACAAAAGTAATTTCACAGGCTTTACTGTTTCTAAGAATAAAATAAACACCCAATGGGTAAATAAGGATGTATACAAGTAGTTTACAAAGTAATGTTTTAGAGAAATGTGGAGTTTCTTGGTAATCAAGGAAATACATAATAAAACACCACTGATATGAATGTGAGGTGCTAGGGTTTGTTAATCCCAAATCTCACCTTTGAAATGCATATGGTTCTCTGAGGTTTTTCAACTGTGACATAAACCTAGGTCAGATCTCTTAAAACTTTTCTCAAAAATCACCATAAATTTTATTGCCTATCTTTTCTAGTCTTAGTCAGAGGATGATAATACAGATTCAGATGATTTAAGTCCAGGAAGCAGAAGGCACAGAGAAAAAGTATTAGGAAGTTACAAGCATTAGGAAAAATGCTTATAAATCTATTTGTAAATCTACTGTCCATGCCCTCACACCTGTGACCAGACTATCATCACAGATCTCCACCTTCTCCAGTATGCCCAATAGTATTACAACATCCTTAGATGACCTGGATTTAAATGGTAGCTCTGCTATGTATAAACTCTGGCACCTCAGGCAAGACTAACATCTTAGTCTTAGTTTTTTCAGTCCATAGGTTGTGGGAATTTAATGAGTTGATACATATAATGTAATTGTAACAGTACCTAGTACAAAGCAGGCATTCAATGAATGCTAGCTATTTTCTCTACCTTTTAGCAGTAATCCAGGCCACACACACAAAAGAAGTCCAGTTGTCTCATTTTACAAATAAATCAATGAAGGCCTGGGATAATAAGACCTTACCCAAACCCAACAGTAATTCCACACAGCCAAGAACCAGTGTCCTACTCTGCTTTTCCCCACCAACCCACCACAGGTATGCTTACACCTGAGACTTGATTTTTTTGAGACTTTTTCCTGAACCCCATCCCATCTCAATCACTCAACGTCTCTGCATCTAAACAGATTTCCATCATGTCCTCTTACTGAGACTACTAAAATAATGGCATTGTGCATTCATCTACTGGATGGTTCACAAATAGTACTGGTTTGTGAAATCAACAGGACTTTGCAATTTACTGATTCGGACACTGTCTCAGAAAGGCAGTGCATAGATTTCACAGCCAATGCATGTACCAAGAATTCGAATTCCCATCTAACTATACAATCCTTGCTTTTCCCACTATGCACCGGAAGAAGCTTAATACGGCCACAATGTGTTTGCCAAACATTCTGCAACCCTAGATACTCAACTCCTGTGATACTGCTACTAAATCACTGACGATGAATTTCATTCCCTTCCAGCTGCACTGACTTTCAACAGGGTTGGCTGGTTCGGATCCTTTCCATCCCTGCCCTGTTCTCCTTAGATCCAGTTTCAAATTTCACAAGATTAAGGAAGTGTTTGGCCAAAAGAGGGTCTGAGCAGAAGCCAGATCCCGGTCTAGTCCCCGAGCCCGGACACACACAGGTTAGCTGGACCTTCGGCTCGGTGTCTGCGACCTGCGTCGCGCCGGGCCCGAATGCCGTTACGTCACACGCCTGGACCGCATCCGTACGCGGATCACAAAAGCCCAGCCTTTCAGGGATGGGTCCTGCCTGCTCCCCGGCCTCACGCCCCAGAACTAGTTCAGCAGGACCCTTTAAAGGAGTCCACCGAGGAACCAGCCCAGGAACGCTCTCTGCGCGGGGCGACGCCGCCAGCGCTCTCACCGCGCCCGCCCGCTCCCTCCCCGCCTCGGCGACCGCTCGCCGCGCCCCTCGGCTCCCCGCAGAGCGCCGCGGGCTTGTCGGGGCGCGCCGGGTCCCTCCCACCCCACGCCCCTCGCGCGGCCCCGTCCCCGGACTGGGGCCGCCACGAGGGCTGGACGGCGGCCTCCGATCGGCGGGTGGTCAGAGGCGGCAGGCGGGCCCCTCCCCAAAGGGACCTCTGGGCTGACAGCGAGAAGACGAAAACCCGGGCGCAGGGCTTCCGCGGGGGGGTCAGGCCTCGGCCGCCCACCCCACGCCCAGGCCCCAGGCCGCTCTCCCCCGGCCCCTGGGCCGCGTCCAGCCGCCCCGCCCTCCGGGCTCTCGGCGGGACCGAGGCCGCAGCGCCCGTCGCTCGGGTCTCCCTCGTTGCCCAGGACGCCCTCACCTGCCGATGGAGGCGCCGGGAGGGGGAGGGATCGGGAGGCCGCCTCAGGCCCCGACTCTTGGACCAACTGACCCCGGCAGCTCCGCCCTCGCCGCCCAAGGAGCAAGCGCCCAGGGGGGAGTCCCGCCCCGTCCCGCCCCCACCCGCCAATCCCAGCGCAGGGAAGCACGCCTGCGCATTAGCTGCCCGACGCCCCAATCGTCCCGTCCAGAAACCCCCGGGATCCGCCTTTTGCCATAACAAAAGGACGCTGGCGTCCAATCAGGGTGGAGGCCGCTGTGGGCGGGCCCAGGGGCGCCACAGCCAATGACGGCGCAGAGGCAGGCGACACGCCTGGAAGCCGGTTTTGGCGCGGCCGCTCGTCAGTCCCAGCGGGGCCCAGAACTGGGGTCCGAGAGCCCGCCAGGGAGTTCTGACGGCTGTCAGGAAAGAGGTTGGTATGACCCAGCCCTGGCCGAGGGAAGCCGCTCAGATTCGAGCAGAGCACGCTCGTGAGCGTGGCCGGGCAGAGCGCGTCCCCTCAGCCCCGCGAGCTGACCCGCCCCTCGGCGTTAGCCCGAGGCGCGAGCTCAGCCTGTGGCGCGGACGCTGAGTGTCCACGGCCCCCGTGACCTTTAGTGTGCAGAAGTGAGGCAGCACCTCCGTGCCGCTTGCGAGGGCGGGGGCCGTGCCGTTACCCCAGTGGCCCCCACGACCCGCCCAGGAAAGTGCGGCCGACGGCAGGTGTCTGCTCAAGGTCACGGGGGCTTCGTGCGGGGGCCGGGCTTGGGCTGTACCGGCTCGTGCCCTTCGCAGATGGCGCGCCCTGACTCCAGGCCGCGGCCTGCGTGTGATTAGTATCTGTGGCGGAGAAAGAAGCGACTGTCACCACCGCCGCGGCGCCTCCTCAGCGCCGTCTCCCTCTCCTTGACGTTCTGCCCGGCACAGTTGGCTGACCTGGGCCTCCTCCTGTCAGGGGATATGTTTACAAACGCTCCCTCCCACGTTTGAGGACCAGACATTTGGCTGGCAGGACAAGTCACAGTGTGAGGAATTTACTAGAAGGCAGTGTAGGGCGTAGTACTGGACTTGGGAGCCCTCCCACCTCAAGGCAGTGAGCATGCCGAGAGCGACTGGGGAGCGTGGATGGGCAGTAGTCAAAGAAAAGTCGGGGCGCTGACTCACCACTTCGGAAGGTTTGGGTTCTCGATTCAAGAAGCACTTATCTTGAGCGGGGTTAACATAAACAGTTCCTCGCTGGACATACTGCGGGGAAACGACAGAACCCTGAAGACCAGACAACTATTAAAAGCAATTTTTTCTTTCTAGAAGCACAGAATTTTTTTTTCAGTGCAGTATATATATACATGACATAACAGTTGCCAGCTAAACCAGTTTTAAGTGTTCAGGTCAGTCGTGTTAAGTATATGCAACCAACCTCCAGAATTCTATTCATCTTGCAACATTGAAACTACCATTTAAACACCGCACCTCACCTAGCTCTCTCCTTCCCCTCCTTCTGTCTCTGTGAATTTGAGTGAACTGGATCCACATTTACTCACGAAATAAATGAAATCAATCAGTATTTGTCTTTCTGTGGCTGGAATGTTTCATTTAGTGTAATAATCTCAAGGTTTCTCTGTGTAGCAACATGTTTCAGAATTTCCTTTTTAAGGCTGAATAATATTCTCTTGTATGTACGAACTACATTTTATCCCTTCATCCATTGATGGACACTTGGGTTGCTGTCACATTTTCCTTTTTCACTAGTATGACTGCTGATGAACTTGGCACATGCAATTATCTCTGACAAACTCATGGGACTGGAATCACAATTGCTCAGACAATCTGGGAGCAGTTGTTGACACTGACCTCCAATTACTTTGTTAAGGACTTTTGTGTTTGTGTTCACTTTTATTTCTTTTAATGTCATTGTCTAGTTTTGATGATGCTGTTTTCATACAAGGAGGTGTGAAGGAACTTGAGGTGTAATGGAAGTGTCCAGTTATTAAGGGGAAAAGAAGTCCTGAACGAACTCTTGGGGTTGCCCTGTAACACTATCTTGATTGGAGTGGTGGTCCCACAGTGTATACAGTGTGGAATTCATCTGTGACTTAAAATGTGTATTATACTGTGTTTTCTTTTCCTGAAAAAAATTAACCTTTTTAAATGTGAAAATTAGTTAGAATTTCTTTAGGATTTTCAGTATGCTGAGCATACTACCCTGTGTTATTTCACTCAGTCCTCAATGATCTAGGCATTATCAACCCATTTTATAAATGAGGAAATCAAGGCTCAGTGAATGTCTTATCCAAGATCAGATAACTAGTGATAGAGGCTGAAATCCAACCTCTTTTTTCATCTATAAACAGAGTATCATAATGCCTAGTCTATTGAATTATTGTTATGGTTTTTAGAATTATGTAAAAATGAAGCACTGCAAAGACTTTCCAAACTGTAATCTTTGGATCCACAATTCACAGAAAGTGAATTGAAACTTAACCTAACCTACTCAAGATCCTACTAACACAAAAATGTGAGTATTCTCTAGCATTTAAACAAGACCTAGGGTTTTTTTTTTAATGTAACAGTCAACATATCCAGGATCCAAACCACAGTTACTCAGCTTGTGAAGAATCATGAAAGTCTAGATTCACATGAGAACGACAATCAAGAGATATCAACATTGAGATGTTACAAATGTTAAAATTATCTGGGAAAGAGTTTAAGCAGCTATTCTAAAAATACATGAACAAGAAATCATGACAAATCCTGAAACGGAAGTTGTATATAAGTTGTGTATATATAAGCAGCACAATTTAAGTTACAAATAATAACCAAATGGAAATTTTAGAACTGAAAAGTACAATAAATGAAATGTAAAACTGGGAGAACATCCATTTGACAGGGTGGAGATAAAAGAGTGAACTTGAGGATAAGTAAGTAGAAATTATCCAATCTGAACAACAGAAAAATAATTGACCAAACAAATCCTCAGTAATCTGAGAGACAATGAAAAAGATTTAGCATTTGTTCCAGTGAAGTCCCAGAAGGAGAGTAAGAACATGGTACTAAAAAATATTCAAAGAAACAGTGGCTCCCCAAGTTTGACAAAAGACAATGTCATAAAGGGTAGGAGTGGCTAGGAAAATAATGCCTAAAAATCTTGGAGTGAGGACAGATGAAGGAGTCTATAGAGAAATGTGGACTAGATCCTGAGCACCAACTTCACTAACATCAGGAAGTCTACAGAGAGCCATTGACTTCCTCATGGAAGAACACACCACCTGGGAAATCATCTTGCCCAAACCTACAACATTTGCAACTTTACCTGACCAAGCCCATCAACTAGAACTTTAGCAGGAAATACAGAGCACAGCAACATATGTTGTATAAAATTAGCAAAATCTGGCTATGGTACAAAACAACAACATGACAAAACCTATTAAAACCAAAGCCCTTTTCTTTAACAAAAAGAAAATTATTGCACTGAGGGGGAAAGAATGGAAAGAAAATTTGTAGATAAAAAAAGAAACACTTAAAACACATAATTTTAAAAGAGACCAAAAAGTCAATGGTTTATTATGGATGCACCTTTATATAATAAAGACACTAAATGTAGAAAGTTTTTGCCATAAAGTAAGATAATGATAACTTTAAGGTACTTGTCTTTTTAAAATAACAGAGCCAAACATTACCTTGCTAGATAATTAAATTTTAAATAAAATCTTCAGAAAAAGTAACTAAAAAAGATGACATACAAAAGGATGACTTTAAGATAAGAAAGCAATATATCATTTACAAAATGTTGCAAACTGGATAAACATCATTTCTAATAGTTAAGCTGTACCCTGGTATGGACAGGAGAAAAATCATTGAAATAACAAAAAGATTACCAAAGAGATCAATATGCCAAAGTGTATAAAGAAAGGAAGTTGAGATTTTATGAACTGCCTTATGAACACTCACTAAATATATATCTAAGTTATGTAGTGTTTCTTATTTGCATTATACTTTCCAGTGAAAGAATGATTTAAAAGCAGCCATCAAAGTTCCCTTCCTCTAAATAAGGGAAATATAAAAGTACAAATAGAAAACATTTTAACTGCATAGACATGTTTGATTATAAGATGAATATCTGATCTAGAAAATGCAGATATTATAAAATAAGTATAAATAAGAATTAAACCATTATTCATAGAAATGGGAGAAATCCCCATTGAGGGTTATTGTTAGGGTAATGTATTATGTAAGGGAAAAAATGGTAAATGTAAGGGACAAAATGGAAAATTTCAAGATATTTTGATGTTCCAATCTGACTTTCTCCCACCATGCACATAAAAACTTCTAACTTAATTAATCAGAAGATTCTAAAAACACTGTGGATATTTTAAAATGAAATATGCTAAATGGAGAAATTTTGATAATTTTCAAGTGTAACCAGGTGTTGATACTTTAAGCTCATTAATTTGCAAAATGTGTTTCATCTCTTTCCTAAATAAGAACTCACATTTTCCTTTTTCACTTATTTCCCTTGGAAGGTTATTGAATTCACTGGGGAGTAAGTGCTGTCCAGAATTTGGTGAGTAAAGAATATAATCTACATGTTGAAACTTCATTTCAAAACTAGACTCACTAGTTCACCATCTTGCTTCTTGGTAAATTCAGTTGTTCATGTATTCTTTCCTCAAGTTTATCATTTCCTGATAATAACCAACAGTTGCGTAACTTCAGCAGAGTGATTTTCATTCCTTTGTTTGATAGATAAAATGTAAGATATCACCAGTTTTGAGAATTTCTCAAGTGAGAATTCAGAAGGATTTGGGGTCTCCATGGAATCAAGCTTTGAAAATTTTTAAATGAAAATAATTAGGTATGATTCTATGCAGTCTTGGTGCTAGACTTCTTCTAGAAAATGTTTTGTCAAATTGGAGTTTCCCAAATATTGGTGCCTGTATCTCTGGTTGTACATGATATGCTTTTAAAAATAGCTACACATTTCATTATAATAGGAAAATATGAATGATACAACTAATCCTTACTGGGCAGGTGTTGATTAGAACAAAGCTAAGTTCAAAAATAATGGTAATTAAATGGATCACAGACGTGGCCGAAATTGCAATGTTGGTGACTGGTTTGGGGAATCCTTATACATCACTCCTGCACAAGCATCAGTTTGAAGAAGAAACCTCAGTTCCAGATCTGATTCAATCTATCTTTGTTCATTCAATTTTTCATTCATTTATTATTTTAAAAGTTTAGTTTCGTGTTCATTATGAGCTAGATTCTATGGAGTATCCAAATACAAATTGATCATAAGCCTTTGGTGGATTAGTCGCTTGGCTATAGATCTGTGTTTCTTCAATGACGGTTTGAAATAGAGTTGATTCTGCTTTTCTGATTGTGTCTAACATTGAGGGTTTTAGATAACATGACCCGTGAATTTTGAGAATGGTCCTCCATATTCAAGAGTCCACCTTTGATAGTTTGGTGGTGTCTGACCATCTAATGCTTGGCAAAGTGCTGCCACAGGTTCTGGAAGCTTTCCAGAGTAAATTGTCTTTGAGCTGCTCTATTCCAGCTGTTACTCTTTGGGGATTCTGTGATTCTCTATGCATGACTGTAGCATTATCAATCATTTCAGCAAGGTACGCGTTCCACTACATTTATATAAAATAATTTGCTTGAAAATCAAGACTGAACTGAGCTCTGGGAGCACAAAGGGGCTTCTGCTTTAATCAGACCTAAAGTGTTTCTTTGAAGGGCACAGGAGTCAGTGTTACCACGATAACTGATATGCCATAAGAGAGTGCACAGGAGTTGCTAGAGGCTCTAAAATGCTAAGCTACTAATGGCTTTTCTTATGTTCAACACATAAGCATAATTCTGTTTTCTGTTTATCTGGGACCCTTGGGGGAGTGCCTTTGTCAAGCTCTGTCATGATCTGGAGTTGTATATGACTTACAAACTGCCAAGCTAGTGAGATTAGATTGCATGCTGCTGGGGGAAGACACACAGTGTCTGGGTCAGAGTCCCTGACCCTGCTATTCACGGCTCACCAGCAGCATGAACTTCATGCTCCCCAGGGCCCACAGTGGATGGCAGAGGGCCCACGCAGATGCCTCCACACACGGTGAAGAGGAGCCCAGGGAAGCCATTGCTTTTACAGAAAGTGGAGGCATACTTGCTCTTTAACCACTGGGAGGCATGACCTCACCCTTTAGAATCCTCTGAAAACACACCCCAAGAAATAGTCTGGGTGACAGTGGGCAGGTCCAGTTTTCCTTCTTCCTTCCTATACAACTATCTCAAGGCAAATACTACAACATGACTACAGGAGTGTGGGTGGGGTGTCTATACTGAAGAGATTTGCACTAGTTGGTGGTTGAAGAAGCAGCACTAGAAGTCAGTAGCACAAGGTTGCCTTAAATCAAGTTGTATTTCGTAGTTTTTTTTTTCTTTCTAATAAGTGCCATGGGCCTCAACCCAACTTTGCATTTAACATTGTAAGAAGATAAATGACTCAGTTTGGGATTTCATGTAAAACATGTAGGTAGAGTCAGCTCTTAACATGGTCTGAGAAAAGCATTGTCAACTTAAAACAATCACTGATCCTTGCTGTGCTGCAATGGGAATGAGGTCTGCTGGGAGGAGGAAAGGAGAAAATCCGAGGGAACACAAGATGCCCAGCTCTTTATCTGAAGAGAAACCACCTGTACCTGATTCTTCAATTCCTTGAGACTACCAGCCAAGCCCAGTGACATGTCCATAAATGTTGGTTAAGTGAGTAAATGAATATTCATTTTACCTCATAAAAAGCAGACATGTCTGTGCTGAATTAAAGAATGATACTGGGTTGTCACAATGTCTTTTCACCCCAGAGCTCACATCACTGTCTATCTGTTGTCTCTCCGTCTCTTAATCAAGTCCCAGTGAAAGGGCAGAAAAGCTGTGAGGTGCTGGTTGTGACTCTTCACTTACAGAATATCAGGCCCATGTGGAACATCACTAGCTTGACGACCAAGTCACTTTGTCATAACATATGTCTCTGACAACTGTCCAGAGATACTCTGAATAAACAAAAGGACACCAGGAATGCCACTGAAGGGCCAGGAAAGGGGAACTAAATGACTTGAAGGCATTTATGCTGTTTGAGATGATACACTAGTGACCTCTAGTGGGGAAATTGATGTAAAATAAATTTCTATTTTATAACAAAATTTTGCTTATTACTTTAATCCTTATTTCTCCTTTGTTTAGTAACATTTTCTGTTGCATAATGACCTTAATTATAGATGTAGATTTGTCTATGCTCATGCCCAGCTTATACTATTTTGGCATTTCACAGAATAACAACTTTTGCGTGGAATAGCTCTCTACAGTATACCTTGTTTTTACTTCATCATGCTGTGAGGGAAATGAGACCCAGAGAAGCTCAGTGACTACCTGTTGTCTCACCCCTGGGGTGAGAGAGAAACTGAAGCTTAGAAGAAGCCCGTTTGCAGCTCCACACTGAAGAAGAGTGCATGCTGTCCAGTCCCGTGTCACTGTTGTATTTCGGTGTGTGCAGAACAGAGCATCTGTCTCTTTCATGCAGTCTCCAGGGAAAGGATCTGTACCTGAAGAGCTGAACCTGAGGAGCCTCCCCTGTTCTTTATATGCTGAGACCCACCTCTTGAGCCTGAATCTGATGTCATGGTAGATGAGACTCTTGGAGGATTGAATGTGTTTTGCATTTGGAAGAACATAAATTTGAAATGATGTAAATATTTGTGTCCAGAGGATAACTGTGGTGATTTCTTAAATGACCACAAATCTTTGACATCCTCCCACTGAAATCTCCTGTGTTCCCTCCCCCTGAATCTGAACAAGAGTTCAGATTCCCCCTGAACCTTCCACCAGCAGAATGTAAAATGATCTATGGGATTCAAAAACCACATGGCCTCATGGGCCTCCCTGGTGGCGCAGTGGGTTAAGCAATGCACTATGCAGCAGACCACAGCCACTGCAGCACGAGTTCGGTCCCTGCCTTGGGCCGCGGGGTAGGGGAGACCCATATGGCACAGCAGACCTCTCCTGCTTCGCCCAATGCTCCCCTCAGCAGTGTGTTTCACTCAGTCTGCCTGTTCTGCTCCCCGCTCTGTCTCCGGTGAATCCTCTCACCTCCCTGGACTCTGGCCTGTACCCTAGTTCTTGTGTGCATAAATAAATAAATCTTTAAAAACAAAACAAAAGAAAACACACGGCCTCCCCCCATTCATGTTCTTTGAATGCTTGCTCTGGAAGAAACTGGCCTCCGTGAAGACACTGGGTTTCCCTAAGATCATCATACAGAAAGGCGCTGCAGTCAGCAGCTGCAGCCCCATCACAGTCGACAGCTAGCAGCCCTGACGACAGTGAGTGAGCCAGCGTGGCCAACCAGCCAGCCAGACTTCATGACTGCAATCCAGGCTGACCTCTGACTGCAAGGGAGAGCTGCCTAGCTAATCCCTTCCTGAATCTCTGATCCTCAAAATAGTGAACAGAATAAAGTAATATGGATTTTCAACCCTAAGTTTAGGGGCAAATTATACAGCAGTAATAATCAGAATTGAAGAATTTTCTCTGGTTGTAAAAAAAATCATGAAAAATTTTAAATAACCTACACTTCTCAAGTTATAGTGGAATTTTAGTTAATCTATTAATATACTATAACCAACTATAGTACATCAAATAACTCTTGGTCCAAGGGAGAAGATATTCTAATTGATGGAAATACAAGTTCTCCTTCCTCCATTGGACTGCACACTTTAAAGACATGTACATTCTGAAACATGGACTAAAAGAAGACAGTGTTCTGCAGTATATAAAAATCAATGGAAAAATATTTTGAATTTATATGTATTACTCACTTAAAAGATTATAAGTCCTTTAAAGACTTCATACTGTACATGGTAAGACACAGTGCCCACTTTAGATAGAACAACTATGAAGTAGGGTGGTACTAAGTATATAGGATGTAGAGAGAGGAGAGACCAGGGTGGGCCAGGCTAAAAATACAGAACATATAGCAGATGGAAACATGACAAATTTACTTTTTCTGTACTTGTTATTTACCCAAATGTAAATTCTATGAGAGTTGACACTTCTGCTTAATTCCAATGATACCTCCAATACGTGGCCTATAACAGAGATGCAGTGTAAACTGACTGAACAGGTGAGTGACACATGTTTGGGAGTAGTAGGGAATAAGTTGGCGCTCTAGAGTTTGAATCAGAAAGAATGGATAGATGAAAGTAAATGAAAGAATAAATTGAGGAAGGCGCAGGAAGTCAGGCAGAAATTTAATATTGTAGATTCCTAAGGTGGTGAGTGACATGTTTTCTAGAAAGTGTTCGCAGGGGTAGTAAGGAGGGTGGATTGGAGGTAGAAACGACAACAGCAGGAGGAGTACATAATAACAATAATAATAGTTAACATCTACTGAATTCTAATTCTGAAACTTACCATACTAAGCACTTCATAAAGTATCTCATGATGGAATTTTTTTGCACATAAGATGACTGAGATTCCAATAGACTAAGTTATACAACTGTTTAAGATTGTTAGAATCACTTAGTCATGTGTGGTAGAGGTGCTGAATTGGAGAGGAGGAGATAGTACCATGGACAATTTACGAAAAGAGAAAACATGATTTGTTAGCAGATTTAATTCCTGATGGAGGTAAAAGTGAGAGAAGGGCAAAGTGGATTTTAGTCTCAAATACTAGAAAAATGATAGTACCATACTGCAGCTCTGTCATGTGACCGGGCTGGCCTGTAATGCCCCCGCTGTTTCTAACACAGGTTCTGAGAGAGAACTAAGCCCTCCTAAGACATCCACTGCATGAAATAAATTCTATCTTTGCATCTATAAAGGTGATCATTCTGCACCAAGCCTGGGAAAACTGAGATTTCCTTTGTAAACTACGTAACATACACTTAGCCCCTCATCCTTCTCTGACCTCCTAAACCTCTAGAAAACCCTGCAACTTTCACTAACAATGGCCTTGTTCAAATGTTCCACCTTGCTCTGAGTTCTTGGCCATTGGAAGTCTCTGTCCACTGAACTGATTTCTTCTTAGACTCAGCAGTTTGAATTATTAATTGTTTTGCTTCTTCTGTGTTGTTTTTTGTTTGAAAATTCTATAGAGAATTTTCTTGGAAAGGACTTTTTCTTCCATCAGTAGCTTTACCTTTTTGAAATGGTGACTTTAGAATCCAGACTTTGTAGGTGGATCACACTATAACATTGTGTAAAGAGCCAGAATTTCTGGAATTCCGCATGTCCAGTGCTTCTCACCACTTGGGGTGGGTTCTCTTTCCCTATCTTGTAATCCACTGAAGCTGGGAAGTGTTTTGCTCATAGAGACATTTCACTGGGAGGTCACGTGTGCTGACCTGGACACCTGTAGACCCTTTTAGGTAAGTCATCCAGCTGACAGAGAAAGGTCTTCACAGTCTCCTAACTGTAATTCAGTCACCATTTACATTTTCAAATATTAAGTTTATGGAATTTTCTGGAGGGGATGATTAGGATTGAGATGGTGGCAAGAAAAAAATTACTGCTCTTTCAGATAGAACAGTAAAGAACTGTGGGTGGATTCTAGCTAATTATAGTAAATAAGTTTCACATTTTGAGCTTTTTATTTTTTATATGAGCAGCGACAATGCTGAGAACTTTAAAGATGATTTATTTAGCCAGGAATATTAATTATACAGAATTTTCCATTATACATTCCCCCAAGTTTTACTATATTTGGAAGTAAATTTTAGTACAAAAATCATGTAATAGATTTACCATCTACTGTTGTCTATAATAATATATCATATTCATCGAGTACTTAGCACTCAGGTGCTTTTCTAAGGACTACATTACTTAATTCTTAGCAAAATTTGTATGAGGAGGTACTTGCTATCCCCTTGCTATGGAGGAAGAAAATAAAGCTTATAGAGATCCAATAATTTTCCCAGTGTAGCCACAGCTAGCTGAGCTAGGACCTGCTCCCAGGGAGTTCAACTTCAGGGCTTGGAAACTTAATCATTCATTGTTGCTTAAGAAAAAGGCGTCCTCTATAAATGAATAATAAATAAGGGAAATACTAGCCTTAGCAGAGATATTTGTGTGTCAACAGTTAATAAACTAAGCAGCAATGATTGTTACTATTCAGCAACATAGAAATTATGTGTTTAAACCTAAATGTGTCCGAGTCAGACTTTATTTCCACGCATTTAAAATAATAAAACCCTTCCCAAAAGTGATCCGACTCAGATTAGGGAGGTTTTGCTTTATGTCCAAGCCTGTCAACAACAATACAACAGGGAATATAGTCAGTGGCTGGGCCAGAGATGCCAAAAGTAGACAGGCCTGGAGGAGAAAAGGAAGGGAAAGCAAGGAGGAGGGGCCCGGACAATATGGCAGGGAGGGTGGGAGAGAGGGAGGGTGGGGCAAGATAGGGAGGGAAGAAACAGGCCACAGAAAGCAACTGGGGCAGCAGGAGAGGAAGGTCAGCACAGGGAACTGAGTGTCTCCAAGTCATTCTTAACATCCAGGGGTTCAGGAAACTGCAGCTTTAAAAGAAGAAAACCAGTTCTGGTGAAAGTAGGCCTGAGAATACCATCATTTCTTCAACATCAACCAGGATTTTGTTTTTTCTCACCAACATTTTAACAAGACAATGTTGAACGAAACAATGTTATTTAAGGACCTTCTGTTGGCAAAGTATGTGGAGAGGGTGAGGGGAAAGGAGGAAAAGAAAAAGACAGGAGGGACAGCATGTAAAAGACGCCACTCTTAAATTCTGAGATGGAGACTGATGGGGATGATGATTTTTTTTTCCCAAAGCAAAGGAGGCAGGAGGGTCGTGAAAAGGAGTGTAATGAAGTGACAAAGAGCTGTGCTCTGTGCCCACATTTGTCAAAGGGATGTAGCTGATGTGTGGAAGTCAAGGCCAAAGTCCTAAGGTGAAACATTTGAGATCCATGTGAAAATGCCAGAATTTTGACCTATAAACATATCATATCCCTAGCAAAGAAAAGGTTAACACTTTTGGGGATTCCAGCCACCTGGTGACAGGGACACGTACTATCTACACCACCTTGCACCCAGTGGCACTCACTGCAGGAGAAGCTCAGCTTGAGGCCTAAGCCAGAATCTGAAGTCAAGTGTGAATCAAGTGTCTGATACATATTAGGCTCTCACTAGATATTTTATAAATGGGTGAGTGAATAAAGGAACAGTCACCTTTTCCTTGTTGGTTATCCTTTCCTCTCTGTCTTTTATGGACTAGTTTACTGGAAGAAGAAATTAAGTAAGTGAGAATATTAATAAGTCAAGGCAGTAGGAAGAAAGATTATGCAAAAAAAAAGTTTTCAAAATGCTATGTAGCTCTTCCTCTTTCCCAAGGCTATACTAAGGACAATAATCCACTTAATAAATTAGGAAATCATGTATTCTCATAAAACAGTTTGATATGAAATGAAACATTGACAGTCCAAAATGTCTCTCCCCCATAATACTCGCCAACTACTAAACTGTAAAGGAGTAAGATATCATTATAATCAGGGCATCAAAGTTGACCACACTAGTAGGGACAAATAGAAATCATGACCACCTGATAAGAGCATGAGAAGGACAGGGCATCAAATCTGTGAGATTCCTGCCACGTTTACTATCTTGAGGAACATACAAAATACACTTTTAAAGCACCAAGGTCATAAAAGTCAAGTGAGACTGAGGAATTATTCCAGAAGATAGAAGGAAACTAAAGCATCCTGAGAACTAAGGGCAATGTGTGGTTCTGAACTGGGTGTTTTTGTTGGAAGGGATGTTACCAGATAACTAGTGACACTTACACACACCTTGGGGATTGGGTGAGAGTAATGTGTGAATGTCAGTTTTCCAGTTCTCATCGTTGTGTCGTGATTATGAAGGAGAAGGCCTTTGTTTGTCATTAGTGTATGCTAAAGTATGTTGGCGGGGACAGGGCTTTGGGCTGGCAAGTAATTCAGAAAAAAAGTCCTTCTTAGAGAGCTTGCAAATTTTCTATAGTTGAGACTTTCAAAATAAAAATTGTAACAAGTAAGATATGAATGTGTTGAAAGGTGTCATTTACATTGTAGGTCTTAACTCCCTCCTCACCATCTGTGCCTCTGTGCCTCACCTTAATCATGCCATTCTACCTTTATTTTTCCAAGCAACATTTTTAGGCATCACTAAAAACACAAAAGACAGTAGTGATGTTTGGTAGGTATCACTAGTCCAAGCACTGGTGTTCTCACATGCTTCTCAATAGCAGCGCTTGTGTTAGGGTTAATACCTTACTTCTATATATCAGGAAAACTCTAACACTGATCTATCTTCTAAGAAAAAGTGATTGCAGAAATATAACATGAAAACATAATAAGCTCTAATCCCCTCACACTAATAAATAATTTTTCCAAGTTCTCTTCCCATCCTGGCCCCTGTACATAAATTACTTTCACATTGTTGTAGTCACAACACAGACACAATTTTATAGTCTACCTTTCTTAGGTATTATTCTTAGAGAATATTCCAATATTGGTGAGGAGCCTCTGGGGCTCTTCTTCCCCTCTCATTCTATGATTACATTTTTGAAACACTGACCTCGTAACATAACTGGGGGACCATATTTCACTACTCAATATCTGCAATGTGTATTCCATATCGCTTCTCCCTAGTCAATGCAGTGCCATTGCACTATCTATCTGGTAATTTCTATCCTGGTGCATTGTCATTTGACAAAGGCTTTGAAGTCACTCATGCCTGGGCTGGAATCTTGGCTCTTCTTTGTATAAGTCATGAAACCTCTCTGACCCTCAGTATCCAGTCTAAACAGAGATGATTATGTCTATCACATGACATAATGAATGTGAAGTTCTTAGCACAGTACCAAGTATGAAATAAGTTCTTAACGAACGTTTGTTATTATCATTAGTCCAAGAGATACGTTGTTCATGTATCTAAGATCATGGATTCTAAGAGAGATACTGGCCTGGTTAGTAAAATGTGGATTTACTCCAAATATTAAATTTTGTGAGTCTCTTAGCTACATTTGTGATGAGTGATTTTTTTAAAGCATATCTAGCATGTAAAGAGTTAAGTAGGATTGCTAAAGAAACCAACTGATTTTCTAATCATCACTAGAATCAAGAACCTAGGAAAACTAGAGTGACAGCTGATTAATCATATTTCTCCAACACCTGTTTCAGTTTTTCTGCTTCTCTAAAAAAAGGTTAAAAAAAAACACCTCTTAAAGATGTAATCATTGGAACACAACAGACATATCGCACCCAGTTGACTTTTTAAAAATGATCAGTTAAGTATGAATTTGACTAATTCCCTTTACAGTTAAACGAGTACATACTAGGGAAAAGGATCATGTCCCAGCTGACAAAATGGTCCAATAAGGGAGTTACTGTTTGTGTTAGGGAACTACAAGACTGTTCTTTGAGGAGCTACCGACACACCGCTCTCAGTGGGCGACTGTATGCTCACGGGGTGGTATGCGTGTCACCAAGAGGCGCTAGCTGAATGTAGTGTTTAAGAGCCAGCGAGCGGGGCCAACTGTGACAATCTCTCGAATTAACACCAGTTACATTTTACTTACAACAATTGTTTTTACACTGTTTTAAAGAGAAAGGGACAGTTGTCCAGTGAGCATGTCAAGGCATATTGGAATAGCACAAAACACGAGCCATTTAAAATTATAAAATTTTTAAAAAGGATAAGAAACGTGGTTGAAAAAATCTTCAAAGTATTTTTTTTTAAAGATTTATTTATTTATGCATACAAGCACTGGGGTACAGGCCAGAGGTGTGGGGGGGGTGAGAGGATTCACCACAGAGAGCGGGGAG